>JARFIY010000001.1:71232500-71687500 GCA_036346155.1 Sinelater perroti | reverse complement strand
TGTGCCTTGGAGAAGGAATCACGGAGCGATCGTGGCCCTTCTGCGGCGTAGAGCTTTGCGGCAACCCTGTGTTGCCCGAGCTTGCGTGAACAAGAACACAGCTCAGTGCGGATTCGTGTCGATTGTTGCGTATGCGGTTGTGTGTGTGCCCTGGGGAAGGAGTCACGGAGTGCCGTGACCCTTCCATGGCGGACTCTCTGTGGCTGTGACCGTCTCGTTGGTCATCCCCCAGTGGGGTGCGGTGACCGTACGTGATAGGCGGCGCAGCGCACACACACGTCCAGGTAGAGCTCTCGTTGCGTGCGAAAAGGTACCTTGCGGCTTGCGCATTTGCGTTCGCGCCTTTAGCGGCGTTGCAACACCGTTGATTTGTATTGCCGTTTACTATTGTTCCTTCTGTATAAGTTTGTATTAGTTTAAGTTTACAACTACCAATAAATCCTACTCTTGCCCCGGCTTTCCTCTCTAATCGCGAGAGGTTTTATGCCTAGGCAAGTAGTAACTTTCGCGTAATCCTTTGTGTTTTATTGATTGGACCTGCGCTCACTCAATCCTTAACTAAATCTCACCCTTACAGTAATTATAATTAACCATTTTTAATTTTCACTGTATCTGGGTTATTTGGAACCTAAACAGAATCTTTAGATTGTTTTCTTTTATTGTCTGTATGTCTGGTACCGACGTTTGCCGATGGTTATTTTAGAGGTTATAACTATGAAAGATATACAACATAACAGTAAACTTGGACCTAAAAGACATTAAGATTGTTGTATCAGTTCAGGTTTGTGAAGTTTTGATGCCAGTGTTTACAAGAAGGATGTTCACCATTGCTGCTCCTGCTGATAGAGGTTTCGGAGTTGCTGACGAGGTTCAGGTGGAATATCCCGCCCCAGTGCCCTCGCAACAGCCAAAAAACGTCGACGGATATGACGGGGTTTATCAGAACACTATAGTTAGGGAAAACAACGACGACCAGACGTCACGCACATCACACCATTCAACTGCTCGTTCTAAATTTAGGAAACAAAAAAGACTTGCGGCAATTCGTGAACAGCAGAGACAAACAGACCTTAAAATTAAACGATATAAGATTCGCGTTGTAGTTCAGCAGAAGAGAATCAGGAAAAAAGCGGACTTAGCTCGTATTGCTGACGAGAACTCCGGTGAGAGGTTGACAACGAACAAAGACGTAAAGAGGGTAGTTTTAATGTTTACCCCACTTTACCAGGAGGAGTTGATGTGGCAACATGGGTCGATCACCAAGCAAATAAGGTGGAAAAGAATTAAGCTCCACATTGTTCGGCGCCACCAGCAATTGTAAATGTAACAAATGTGAAAGACTCAGCCTTAAAAAGACCAGCAGATGAAAAGTGCGTCGAAAAACAAGACGTGGATGTTGGAAGGCAGACAGCCAACGCCCTAAGTTACGTTACACAAAGCATGTGATATAGACAAAAGGACCCAGCAGTGACATGAGGAACGTTGTAGCTTGGTAGTTTCAAGCAAATGATTTACATGAATACCATGGAAATCTTAACGAATAGCTAACCTACGATTGTTTCAAAGAGTCGTGTGGATTTTTAGATAAGAAAAATATCTTTCTATTGCAGGACTGTCTCAAAAGAAAAGCAAGGAAATTATTAACTTTTTGCAAAAGTTATTTGAAAAAAAAATAATTAAAGCAATGTTGGAACGGGCAAAGTCAGCACAACCACCAACGAAAGGAGATTTCCAATCGCTTGTGGATTTCTCAGTCATCGTCAAGAATTTGTGTGTCACGGCGAAATCACTGGATTTGCCGATGTATCTGAAGAACCCCCAGATTGAGAAGAAGTTTCGAAGAAAGTTACCACTTTTTTTCAGCTAAGGTAGGGTCGTCATATTGTAAATATGGGAAAGGATGCTGATCTTGAAGAGCTGTTGTTTTTGGACAAGGTGTTTTCTGCAGCAATTCTCATGTGTGACTCAGCCGTCTCGCAGAATCAAAACAAGCCGAAGAGTCAGGTTATGATTGTAACTGATGTATGTTGTCCATTGGATTGTAATCATGCGCGCAATCTAGAGAAGTTTAACAAGTTTAAGAAGATGAAGGTCTAAGACAGATGGAACGCCGTGAAGAAACATCAAGTCTGTTTTCTATGCCTGGAGAAGGGTTATTTAAGGCCAACGTGTTTTGAAGTTTAGAAATGTGACGTAGACGGTTGTGGAAACGACCATCACCGCTTATTCCACAAGAGAATACGGAAAGATGACAACTCTACAAGTTCCAGTTCAGCAGAAAAAAAGATGTTAACACAGAAGACAGTGAAACAAATGCGTTTTAAGTTGTATCGTCTGTACCAAAAATGTCGCTAAGTAAAGTATTGTTCAAAATTGTTCCAGTCTATTTGGTTAGTCCCAATGGCCAGTTACTTATCAACGCCTTGCTTGACGACGAAACCACGCTAACGATAATCGGAGATGATGCCGCATTATCCCTTGGAGTCGATGGAGAGTGTAAAGTACTGCACTTTAATTGACTGGGAGAAAGATCTGAGCATGACGTCATGTCCAAGGTAGTCAATCTCAAGATACGCGTTATCAACGATAAGGAGCGGAGGCTGGATTTTCTGGTACAATCGATGTTATCTTATAAGCTGCTGAAAAAGTGGAGACATTTAGAAAGTGTTTCTTTTCCTGAAATGATGCCTAGAAGTCAGTGATTGTAATAAGAGCTGATCACGTTCACCTGTTGCTAGAAATAAAACATTGTCCTAGAAATACATCAATCGCTACGTGGACTTACCTTGGCTGGATGGCACATGAAAGAAGCAGAAACTCTACCACCAACCCTACATATCCCTAATTGCTGTGGACGCGGACCCAGGTGTTACCCTGCATGATCTTATAAAGGAACGGTTTAGGATGGAAGCCCTTGGAACCATTAAGAGTAAGAAATTTGCGCAGTACAAGGAAAATAAAACCAGACTCATTAATGATTGTTGGGAAACAAGTAGGCTGTGGAAAAACAATGACCTAAATTTGGAGAAGCAAACTGATAGGGACTAGTTATTGGCGAAAGTGTACGAAGAGAAGATTGAAGGACACAAAAAAGTAATTTTATCACAAAATATTGGTTGGTTTTGTAAATTGCCCACCCATTTGTCAAACAGCAAGAACTTTATATTAGATTGTTATTAAAGAAGTATGTGAAGATGAAAAATTATTTCTTACTTTATGTTATTTTATGAGTGACTTTGAAACATCCTTTAAGGCAAAAACGCTTTAAAAATATGACGTTGGACGTGCTAAACGTTGATAATTATTTGTTTTTTAATACAAGTGATAGTACAATAATTGTATAATTCAATCTTTACGACTTTTAGTGCTTACCATATTGTATTTTGTATTTTTTGGCATTTCCAATTGATATCAACTTTCTCTAATTTTTCCTATATTTCTTGTTATAATGTATTGACAGGCTTTTAGGCATTGTTTTTTGCAACTTTTTTGATCCCCTTTTGCCATCTTTTTAAATAATTTATATTTTCTTAAAGTGCGCTTAGCTGTAAATTAGTTTAGATTACAATCTCCCATATCTTTTCTTATAAATTTTTGCCTATATGTTATCATCCTTATCTTTTTTTATGAGCTGTTCTTTTTAGTCAAAGCATATGTATTTATGATACTAAGTTTTCTGTACTTGGTTCTAGTTTTTATATAACATATCTGATATTGTTGAAATCTTATGGTTGCCTTTTTCCACTTTCTCTTTACCATTTCCTTTTTAAGTTCGTACTATTTAGAAATATGACCAATTTTTAGTTTCTTTTATTGCAACAATATGTCCTGTATATTTTCTGTTTAAATTTTCTTAATAAAGTTTTCTCAGCGTCTTAGATGTTAGTGTCTCTGACATTTCACGTTGATATATATATATACGCTTTTTTAAATTTTAATCCATTAATCCGATATGCAGCCATTTTAGTAGTAACAATTTGTTATTAGATGGTAAATTAAATTGTGACAATTGTCGGTGTGCAATAAATTAATAAAAAATCTCATTAATAGGGGCTGCCAGTTATTTATAAATTATCTCATATAGGAGCTTAACATATTTATAAAAGAAAATGGCTTGGGGTAGTATTTTGTATAGGGAAGTAAATTAGTATTTGAGGTATGTATTATTATGGGTTAAGACTAAAAAATATACTCTATGATTTCATGCTACTTCTAAGAAATACTGCACTAAGTTAGGTCGTTTCACTAGTGTCTTCTTTAAAGAAATGTGGAAATTGGGATACAAAATGACATGCATTAACAAAAAACATATTGAAGAAGTTAAATACTTACAAATTTTGTAATGATATGTGGCTTAAGAATTTTATAAGCAAAAATTAAAAATTTTTTTTTTAGATCAGCACTGCAAAATATGCGTTTAATAAAACAAAGTCAATAAGTTTTTTAATTTACAATAAAAAATGTGAGTTAGTTCATCTTCCAATAATTACTATAATGCATATAAATCAAACCTATATTATGAGCTCTATTAGTACCGGTTAAAAGAAAGCTACAACTTCACGTTATAAGTTCAGTCAAAAAAGACCAAGTAACTACAGTTAATGTAGGCTGTAATACAGCAAAAGCTGATCTGTTTTATATTTGGTTACTAAAAAAAGTTAGTGAACGGATGTTAAACCAAAATTCTAGCAAGACTTTTTATATTGAATTTGATTGGCTAAATTGAAATATTTTTGTTGAGTGGATGAGACTTTTTATTGGACCTGTGGAAGAGTGGATTATCTATAACTCGCATATGAATTTTGAAGCTATAGAACTAGCTTATCAAAATCATTTGTTTGTGCTGATATTCCCAACTTACACTACCCACAACCTTCAGCCAATAGACGTTTGAGTCTCTAAACTGCTTAAAACAGCATTGCAGCATGCTATTAATTGGTATCAGAAAAGATTTCCAAGCTGCAGAATTAATTAGTTTGATAGTACGTTAATGGTCAGATATCTTTCAAGTTATAGAAATTATATAATTTTGTAAAATATGCTTTTTAAATATGCAGTATTTGCCCTTTTAATTGACATATTTTTATAGATTTAGATTTTATCATATTGATAGTGTTTTTTGTATTAAAAGATGCTGCTCTAGCTTAGAATAATGTAACATTTCTAGCAGAAGTTCTTTGAAGCCAGAAGAAGTAGTATTACAAATAACTTTTATTAGTCAAGTTACATGACCCTTAATTGAAGCTTTAAATTTTATGCATTACGCTTCGGAGTCTACCAAAAGTACAATCCAACAATTTTTATCAGCTCTTTAACTCTCGTTTATTAGTAATTTATTTTGTTCTTGTAGGTAGATGTATCTGAAAATAAATTTATTTGGGGTTTGTCAGTTTGATTAAATATACAAGACGTAGGAAATGTTAAAAAAAGAAAAATGGCTGTTAAAATATACTCAAAGAAATCTACAGAAAAAAACATAAACTAGAGTTAGAAATATTTTACTGATCTCGTTACTCTAAAGAAACCTGAATGAAATGCGCATGTTATATGTTTGATCTGCGAAGATTTGTATGAAAACTTGACAAATAAACAAATTTAGTATAGTAAGTGCTACATCCGTTTGAAATGGCTTTGTAAACATTTGTCTTATAATAGAAATATATATATATATATATATATATATATATATATATATATATATATATATATACGTGAGTTTCATAGATATGAAGAAGGCTTTTGATACAATAAGCTACAGCTAATACAAGCTATTAAAAGTCTGTATGATAGGACTGAAGACAGAGTAAGAACAAATAATAGATTATTGAAACGTTTCTACACAACTGAGGGCGTGAGACTGAAAGAAATCTAAAGAAAAATAATATATATATATATATATATATATATATATATATATATATATATATATATATATGAGCTCGTATATATGAGATCCGGTGCTCGCGAGAGTCTCCGATTTCGTTCAAATTTTAGAAGCTAAAAGTAGGTAGTGAAAAAATAAAATCCGTCAATTTTTAGCCCTCCACCACTTCCGGATCCAGAGATATGAATTTTTGAAAATTGAAAATTACCCTTATTTTGCTGTTTTTAAAAAATCCATATCTCGGAAACTTCGGGTCCAATCGGGCTCAAATAGGACGCATTTTTTTCGTCTGTGAGTGTACTTTCATGCCATCTGGGTGCGGTCTATTTGTACGTGCCTCTCTTTTCTTGGCAGCTTGAAATTCGAGAACATAAAAACAGCAAATTCTTTCATCTTGAAAATGGACCCAGATTACAGCAACAGCGCGAAAACATTTTAGACGTAATAGGCATGAAAGTAGGCTCATAGACGAAAAAAATGCGTCCTAGTTGAGCCCGATTGGACCCAAACTTCCTCAGATACGAATTTTTAAAAAATGGTATTTCCGCGAAATTCGAGTTTTTTCCGGTATTCTAATTGTCACCAATCGCGCCTGACCTATTCAAATACTTTGAAAAGTGGGGGAATTGTTGTTTTACTAGAATACAATGATTTCTTAATGGTTTCACCCTTGGCCCGAACTTGCAGCATGCGCGATCGCCACTGCGCAGATTGTTCATTCCGAAGGGAGAATAGACGGAAATTGTGGGAATTTCTGAATTATACGGCGAGTCAGGGGCTCAAGAAGGGTGGGAAAATGGTCAAAGTAAAAAAAAACAGTCGATGTTGTATTTTCCAGGATAAAACCGTATTTTTTATTATTTTTGCTCGATAAATACACTGTAGATTATTAAATTCCTCCCCTAAATTCACCTACATTTTATTACATACATATGAAAGTTCTCAGAATTCTGATTAACATTATCTTGAAATATCGTATAAATGTCAACAAAATAAGTCCATTATTCATCTCGTTTTCTTTTTTTATGTGTCATCCAAAATCTTAACAATTTTTTCTTTCTCATCAAAAGACGTTTGTTTTAAACGTATACTTTCACTATCGACTGGGATGATGCAATGAAGACCTCTTGTACCCTCAACTGCTCTTGCACTACTAAATCTTTGATTAAATTTTTTTTTATGTTGTTGAACCTTCACATCTGGGACCCATAGACATCTGTGTGAATAATGATTATAATTTTAATTATTGTTACATCCATTTAATTTTTTTACTACTAACTTTTCTTGGAATTGATTATCATCTTTATTTTTAAAATACATTACAAAGGGATAAATTGTCGCTTGATTATTATTATAGTAGAATGCCTGGATAGAATTCTGAATCACAAAAGAATAATCTTTGGAGAAATCCATAAGAACTATACAGGTGTCCCATTGCAACTCATTCTTGCTGGTAAGGAGATAATTTTTTGGGTCTGGGCAATAAAATGGTAACTGGTTATATGCCACAAATCCTCTAGCAAATTTGTCTTGAATTTGGCTGTTTTCTCACACATTTTAATGAGAGAAGCTCGTGTATCTTGTTTGGTATCCCAGAATTTGTTCTTGATCTCTGTTCTGTCCCAGGAAATCTCAAAATCATTCAGCACTTGCGTAATTCCGAGAATCCCTGGACATTCACCGCATCGATGGAGCATTCAGTCTATGTTATCTGAATCGCAAGTTGCAGCTGCTATCAAATCACGATAATTGACCCTTTTATTCAGAGCAAGAAGCTTGAGCTTAATGGTTTCGTGTTCGACACAGACACAAATGTTGTGGGAGACTGGATCTCCAGCATAAATACATTCTTCAGGTACCAAACTCGCAAAGTGAGAAAATGTTGGTACGTTTTTATCCCCTTTATAATCTCGCAGAAAGTTAGAGTGTAAATCGCGTAGTGTGTAGAGGAGCAGACGCTTTTGTTTTACTATTTCGACAATCGACCCCGTTTCATCTCGAGCCTTCCTTATCAAATTCTGTTTCTTCCTTGGACATATGTATGAATTTTTGGGATCCAGAATATAACTCTATAATTGTTTCCATTGCTTGAGAAATTTTAGAATGTTTTTTTCTTGGTGGATTTTCTAATTCACCTGTAGACATGAAAACGTGGAATTAAACCAATTTTCTAGACAATAATCTTACAACTTTCATCATAAAGAACTTACCATTTTTTTTTGCAGCTTCCGTACTTTATTTAACATATATGAAGTACATTTAAAGTACTTTTGACATAAATCGAAACTCCAGTTCCTTGGAACAAGTAAAAGAAGGGATATCTTGTCGGAGATTGTTGAACTGCTGTCGAATTTTCTTTGCAATTCTGTCAAAAGTTGATGAAGAGAGACACTCTCTTGGATGGAACTGCTAGTAACCAGTGGAATAATTGAATTTAGATCGAGATTAAAAGCATCTTTTATTTGATGAATTAATTTTGCCTGAACATCAGTTAAAAAATCGACAACTAGTTTCCTTTTCTGGGCAAAGAAACCCGTGATAATTCCAGATCAGGCATTCCAAGTTCTGGACAAACGTTTCTGAGAGTCGATCGTCCCTGGCTACAAGTCAGAAATTCAGTACCACCTGAACTTTGCGATCAACTAGAAGGATAAGTCTCAAGATCGCTTATTCCTTTAATTAGTCTCTACTCGCAACAGTCCTTCTTGGCCTTAGATCATCAGTTCTCACAACATTTGTTATTGTGGCCCTCCGCGACACTTTCAGTAACTTTCTGCTCACACCGTTTACATATTTTATTCCCTGGAATCAATCTCCTTTCCGTTGCCTTACAACATTTTTGACTCAATTCTAAGGTAATAATGCGCAGATCGCCCAGAACAGGTTTTTTATGAATTCCGTATGGATTGCCACATTTTCTCCTTTCAGCCGTATAATTATCGACAAACTTGTTCTTGTGCCATTTACATATGTACTCACTTTCATAAGCACCCAAATTACTGTTTAATCTCAAATTGAGGATATCCAATTGTTCGGTATCGAATTCACTTAAATAACCAAAATTATAAGGTTCAGAACAACTGTCGTTCAGGAATTTCCCGATAGTACTCATCATTTCCAGTACAGCCATTGTCCACTTACTTTTCCACTAAGACACGTTACACTTATACAACATAACCTCACAGGTGTTTAGCCTTGTATGGTGATAACACAAGAAACTGAGAAACTGAAAACTGAGGAATGGCCATCCACTCCCCTTACAAGACTTATTCTAGATTTGAAATACGAATATCGTAGTATTCTGAAACTGTTTGAATGAACTCGCAACACTGAGCCAACGTGATAATTGAAAAACTTTGGAATTGGAATTTCACCCAACTTAACAGACGGACTTACACTGGGTGTTAGCGGGAGTAATATGTGCGACTAGCAGAGCGTAATTGTTTTAAAAAATGACTACAGTAAACAGTGGTTTAAGGTGTCAAAAGATTATTAAAATCAGGTTCTATCACAGTTTAATCTGTCAAAAGAGTATTTTGCAATGACTTCGATCTTTTTCAACCCTTCTTCAGCCCCTGACTCGCCGTATAATTCAGAAATTCCCACAGTTTCCGTCTATTTTCCCTTCAAAAACAACAATCTGCGCAGTGGCGATCGCGCATGCTACAAGTTCGGGCCAAGGATGAAACCATTAAGAATCATTGTATTCTAGTAAAACAACAATTCCCCCACTTTTCAAAGTATTTGAATAGGTCAGGCGCGATTGGTGACAATTAGAATACCGGAAAAACTCGAATTTCGGAAATACCATTTTTAAAAATTCGTATCTGAGGAAGTTTGGGTCCAATCGGGCTCAACTAGGACGCATTTTTTTCGTCTATGAGCCTACTTTCATGCCTATTACGTCTAAAATGTTTTCGCGCTGTTGCTGTAATCTGGGTCCATTTTCAAGATGAAAGAATTTGCTGTTTTTATGTTCTCGAATTTCAAGCTGCCAAGAAAAAGAGGCACGTACAAATAGACCGCACCCAGATAGCATGAAAGTAGACTCACAGACGAAAAAAATGCGTCCTATTTGTGCCCGATTGGACCCGAACTTCTCGAGATATGGATTTTTTAAAAACAGCAAAATAAGGGTAATTTTCAATTTTCAAAAATTAATATCTCTGGATCCGGAAGGGGTGGAGGGCTAAAAATTGACGGATTTTATTTTTTCACTACCTACTTTTAGCTCCTAAAATTTGAATGAAATCGGAGACTCTCGCGCGCACCGGATCTTCGAAAATTATTGGACGAGCTCATATATATATATATATATATATATATATATATATATATGGTTCACGCATAATTTTTCTGCTGTGAACCCGGCCTGTTCTTCCCCTATTTCGTTTTGTATGTGTTTTTCTAACTTGTTTTTAAGTATTTGTCCGTATATGATTCCCATTATAGCAATGACATTTTTAAATATGGAGACAATATAGGCTTCCTTCCATTCCTTAGGCTTGTCTTCTCCACTCATCACTTTCTGGACCATTATCGTTATCATTCTGAACAATTTTTCCGTTCCATACTTTATGAGTTCCAGTGGTATCCCTCCTGGTTCCGCAGCCTTATTGTTTTTTAATGATTTAATTGCCGCTTTACTTCTTCCATTGACACCATCTTCTTTTCTTCATCTTTATCTTTATCTGTCTCCTTATTCTCTTCCTTTTCCTTCTCTGCCTTCTCTTCGATGTCCTTCATGTACTCTTGTCTGTTTTCTGTTAGCAGGTTCGCATAGTATGCTTCCCACTCTTTGTCTTCAATGTACTGTATTTGCAGGTGTTCTTTCCTGTCTGTTCGTAGATTTTTTAGTAACTTCTATGATTCAGAGCATCTAGTGCCCCTCAGGTATTGATCAATATTGATACAGGTTGTTTGGAAGTTGTCATTTTTTTCCTTTATTGTCATTTTCTTCACTTCTCTGGTCTTACTTTTATACTCTCTTAAGTCTTCTTCCTTTTTTGTGGTTAACCATTTGCTGTGTAGTTAATTTTTGGATTTAATTGCTTCCTGGGTTTCACTTGCAGGTTTGTGTTTATATTGTGTGGTGTTTTCTCTTCTTTTTCCCCTAATGCTTCGAATTCCGCTTGTTGTAAACTTGTCTTTATGTGTGGTAGATCTCTTCTATGCTCTCGTATCTGAATTCTGTCAATTTATCGTCTAATCTTCTCCTATATAAATCTCTCACCGTCGTGTCTTGCAGTAGGTGTAACTTGAGCTGTCTTTCTTTCGGTATATCATTGTTTTCTCTGTGTTTCTTTTTATTTTTCTTTGCCATAAGAACCCTATTTTTGCTATCAGCAGCTTATGATCCGTTCCAGATTCTGCCCCTCTTTTGACTCTTACATCCTTCGTTCTTATTGTACTGTTTCGTTTTAGTATTACGTAGTCTATTATGGATCTCAGCTGCCTTGTCTCTTGTATCCATGTGTATTTGTGGATATCTTTGTATGGGTAAAAACCATTCATGATCTTTAGATTATATAGTTCACATACCTCTGGTAATCTTTCTCCATTGTCATTTATGATGTTCTCTCCGTACCTTCCTACTACCTCGGCCTTTTCTTTCCTTCCGGTTCTTCCATTCAGGTCTCCTGCTAAGATTATTTCTTGAGTTCGTTTAATTTTTTCTATTTCCCCTTTTAGTGCCCCTATGAATGATTCCTTCTCTGCTACTACGTTGTCATCTGTTGGTCCATAAACACCGAGTATTACTATGTCTCTGCCGTGTAGTGACATATTTAATTTTATTATTCTTTCATTTATGGGTTCCCAGGTCTTTATGTTTCTTCTATATCTTTTTTTTACTATTATTCCTATTCCTGCCTTTGCTCTCTTGTCCTTTTGCACTCCACTCCAACAAAGTATGTTGTTGTCAATTTCCTGAATTCCATGACCTTTCTTGTTTGTTTCGCTCAAAATTAACATATCCAGATTCTTTTTTTTGAACTCTCCCATCACTTCCTTATCTTTATTCCTCCATCCTTGTACATTCCATGTTCTTACAGTTATTTTCCTATCTTTTCTTCTCTTCTTTCTCCTGGTTTTGTTTTCCTGGTTGATATCCTCAACTGGATTTTGAAATTTCAACTCAGAATTGACCCCCCCTCCGTATCCTATAGGACTCCCTCTTTACGAGGTGTGGATTACCACTCGAGGAATATTACTCTGATTTTTCATTCTGTCCATGACTTTCCAAACTCCTTTCTTTTTACATGTGTTAGGTTGTTTATGCCTAACGCCATAACCCCCTTATATGGTGGGCTTTTATATACGGCCGCCCAATCTGAGACAGTCGCCGTTTGTAGCCATCCACTCTGGATCAGACGCTACTAGTTTTGGCTCTTCCGCCCTTTCCGCCATTGTGACTAATTTGTCATCTTCTGCTTTCCAGGTCGTTGGCCGGTTTTTGGCCTGTAATCCCAGGTAGGAGCCCTTACTGGGTGCTATCAGCCGGGCCAGCTGAACCCTGGTTTTTTTTTTGAGGTTATTACTCCTCGATCCTCCTCCTTTTTCATCCGGGCTTAGGACCGGCATTGGCGGAGTTTGATAGAAATATAACAATAATATAATTGATGTAGAAAAGATTTTTGAGTCCAGAACGGTGATTAATGATTACGTAATTTTTAATTCAATAAAACTTTGTTTTCTGTGTAAGAAATACAGATATAATTTTCCACGCTATTACTAAAACACGTAAAGAGAAAATCCAGAATTTTAAAATCCTAATGTAGCCTAGTGATCACGTGCGGGCGAGTTCGAGTTTCGCTGAAAACCCATAGATGTAAGTAATGTAGTATGCAAGTTGCATATTAGTAGACACAATAAGTTTCTAGAGGCTGCAGTGCGCCCCAACAACAAAATTATAGAGTAGCTTACTATTTTTATATGTCATTCATTTATATAATTTAGTAACTTTCTCTTTCCTCATAAATCACTCCCTCTCTTCTTAAATCTTAAAAGAATTTTTTTATTGGTAGCTTTTTATATCAATCACTAATGCCGCAAAGAATAACTGACAATTTTTTGTATGGTGATAAAATTGTAACAAAACATTTTAGAAACGGAGACAGACAAAAATCACTCATAAATACTGAAATTACTTACATAGATAGTTAATCAAGTCGTAGTTAAAAAATGTTTTTATAGATTTAGAATTTGTATATAAATTTTATAAAACTTTGCCGATCATTCTAAGAAAATGTTAATTACTTATTTTGTAGCACGCACCAATATATCTTCAGAAAGACGAACATCTTGTTGAAGACTTGCTACAGAAGTAACGTCAAGCTATGTTTAGCTCAGAAACGCTGTTCTTTAACGACCAATTTGAAAATTTAATGCCATGGTATTACAAGTACTCAAAAATTATAATGATTTTTTTATACATACGCATAAGTATAAATAACGTAATTAAGTGAAGTTAAACCACCTCAAGGATAAGTATTTATAGCACTTCTTAATAAAGGAAGCCTTGTTATTTTAATCTTTGCTGATAAAAAGTTGGAAACTTGTTAGAAAATCACAAAAGTAACGTAATATTTTCAAAGTCATTTAGGGTTTTGCTGGGTTGTATTACAAATTTTGCACATGTTGTATAAAAGTTATTAACTAAAGAAGACCATAAAATTAATTTGCTTCATAGATCCTCCATGCTTTAAAAATAAATATAAACCATTGTTATAAATTGTAAATAATTGTTCTTATTGTTTAATATTCTAAGTAAAAGATGTTCTTATACTAGTCACTTTCAACGAAAACTTCGGTCGAAGTAGATCAAACGGCGATTGTGCTTAATGTGCAGCCTCCTCCTAAGTCCACTGAACAAATTGGTATTTTACCCTGCAAGGAGTGTGGGAAGATAAGTGGCTTCAATTATTTAACAGTTATCTAATGGCTGTCCTTCAGAGGCGGAAAAGTGGTCGCTTCAGATTATTCTTAAGACAGAGTGATCTGCCTTTGTTGAGTATCTAATCGTCTTTTTCTGTTTAAACTGCCAGTGCTAATGAAACATTCAAGCTGATTACTAAATTGATTATGATAATTGTAATAATGTAGATCCGCTTTAATTTTTTGGGGTAAAATAAAAAATTTAATCATTTAGCAGTTATAGTGCTAAATAAATATAACTTGAAATGTTAGTTATTTTTCACAAAATACCTGCAGGAAGTTAACAATAACTTAAATAGATCAGACATATAGAATATTTTGGTTATACAATGAAATAAATTACTAATTTAAATAATCAAATTATAGGCAGACATAAAAATAACAAAAATAATTATGTAAGATAAGTGTTTTAGGTAAACTAATAGTAAATTTCATATAAATGATGTTTTTAAAATTGGCATATTCTTAATATAACTTAACACAACAAAAACACTAAAACAGAATCTAGTAATGAGAATACTACATGTAACATAATGTTACGTTTCTGCTCTTTACTGTGGTAATAAAACGTTCAAATTTATTTAAAACTATTTATTTATTTTCTTAAAATTATGCAAATTTATAACATTATTTGTGTAGACGCGCTACATGCAACTAACGGCACATTATTTATGTAAAGCCAGCTCCCGCCTAGATTTTCCTGTTTGCTGTACTTAAAAACCGGAATTAGAGCCTGAATTTGGAATTCCGTGGCTGTTCGATCGAGTGATATTTATGCTAATTTGGCGATTATCCGAGTAGCCGCGAACCTTCGAGAGCGTTACACTTAAACCTTATGGAAAATCTCGACGAACACGTGCGCGTTAGTTAGATTCCTAGAAAGCATGACGTAAGTCGTTGAAATGCTGATGTTTTGTATAGGAAATTTTTTACAATATTATTAATAACAATGACGTACACTGTTATAAATAATGCTATATAATGACGTAATAAAGTAACGTATTACTCAATATAGATATTTATGCATTCGACGATACAATTTTTTTTTATTTGAAAAACTAGTCGATTACATGATTGCCGCGGCTTCGCTTGATGGCGCGTATCTGAAAGGTTCAATTTTCGATTTCCCGACCGCATAAATCAGGCTCGATATAAATTGATGGTATTGGTTATGTTGACTTTTAAAGCATCAATCGTCTGCGGCTTATTTACATAGACCCGTGATTTCACGTAATCTTGTTGGAACGACAAGTCGTTGAGATCCATATCTTCCAATTTAGGGCAAAAAAATTGGTTATCAATAACCTGTACCTCTCGCCGATGAGAGTTATGGAAGTGCTAACTTCATTTTGGAAGAAGTACGGGACAATGACCCCACCAAACCAAAATCCATACCAAACAGTGACTTTATCTGGATGAATTTGCAAATGATGTGTCTCATGTGGATTGTTATCTCCCGAAATGCGACAATTTTGCTTGTTGACATAGTCATTCATCGCAAACTGCGATTCAGTGTTGAAGATGATTTTCTCTCCAAAATCGGGGTCCACTTTCAATTGCTCTAGAGCCCAGTAGCGAATGCTCGACGTTGTTTATAGTCGTTTACCTTCAGTTCCTAGGTTAATTTAATTGCGTATGGCTGCAGGCCCAAGTCCCGACGCAAAATTTGCTAAGTTGAGGTCTGTGAAGGCCAAGTTCTTGGGCGCGACGAGGAACTGACTGCACACTCTCGTTCACTGCAGCAATGTTATTTTTGCAGACCTTACGTTTCGACGACGTACGGGTGTTGTTTGATTATTTGCTGAACCAGTAGATTTGAATTTATCTACCAAACGCTATGTGATTTTTGCAGTGCTACCAAACTCAACAGATTGATTGTGGGCAATCCAAAAATCACATAGCTCACAGAACGTTTCTCGAACTGAGCACTCATTTTGATAGTGAAATTTAATGATTTGCACACGTTGTTTAACACTAAAACTTTCCATGATGATTTGTCCAACATTATTTATTAGAACTTCCAAAATTGGCAGCTGTAGTTTTACCAACATGGCTGTACCATGTCAAAGTTTATATATATATATATATATATATATATATATATATAATATATATATATATATATATATATATATATATATATATATATATATATATATATAAATTAAACGCTGGCATTTGTACTGCCTAACTCGACTCAGGCTGCAATAAATGAGTACCTGGAGGGTCAAACTTTGGGGTAATAATATGATCTGTACGTAGTGCTAGCCACCTTACTAGTTATATATATATATATATATATATATATATATATATATATATATATATATATATATATATATATATATATATAGAGAGAGAGAGAGAAATTTTTGTTGGCGTTATTTCTTCTCTTACATCTTTAGATTTATAGTCATCAACATCTTGGATTCAGGTTCTTAAACATCAAATTTTTAATTTTTTTGGTGGATTCCATTTCAATACTTGTTTTAGCCATCATATATCCCTGCATTTTGTTAGCATGCTTCAGCTGTACAGTTTGTTTTATCTGCACCTTGTCGAATAAACCATAGCCATAATTTTTATTTTCTCATTCCCTAATTTGTCGAGTCTTGCTTTACAACTTTTTATGTCGTCTCGTTATTTTAATTAATGTCGGATTTACTTTTAAGTTTTTTATTTTTTTCAGTTTATTGGTATGTTGTCATATTTATTTTGTAGATCAATCAGTGCTACATGTATCCCTCGATTTATTGGGTTTTTTTCTGCTGTTATTTCGATCGAATATTACTCTTCTGACTGCTTTTCTTATATATCTTGCTATAATCGATTATATAATATTTTAGTGTATATTCTATGGTAGATATTACTGCTATGCCAAGCTAGTTTTTCTAGTTTTTCTGGGATCCATTTTTTAAATATCAGATTAATATATGAACTTTGCAATTCGTTTGAGATAGATTCTCTATTTAAAAATCTTTTGTACAACTTAAGCATTTATTTTATTTTATACATTTTATTAGTTTAGGGATTATTCTATCTAGTCGTCGTGAGTTCTTATTTTGTGTTGTTAGAATGGTTTGCCATATTTGTAAAGTATGTAATTCTAATCTTGTCGCTATGTTTTTTAAAATATATGTTTTCTCAATAGACTACCCGTAACATGCTCAAGAAATCCAACTATTCTTGAAGAGAAATAACAGATATAATGTTAATTTGAAAATGTTGTTTTATCGATATCTTGTAAGGTATAACTCTTATTCTACAAATAATCTTGGATGAAACGCACGAAAATTTGATGTAGAATTAGTTTGGTGTAACCTCTGATCGTGCCATGTATAAATATATATTAGAGAAATCGAAAGAACTATCATTAAGTTGTAAGAAATTCTATCGCAATAAAATAAAAGAGAAAGCCACTCTAGAAATTATATTAAAATATTTGAATAGTGAAAAGCTAGAAAGCGCTAGTAAAATTGTAAACGGATATTAACATCTTAAAGCGCTGTAGTTAAAGATAGAAAATAAATTTCTAAAATTATCTATGAAAGGCAATAGAGAAAATAATAGATTTTTTAACTCCGCCAACAAATACCACTTACAATAGCTGGGCTAGAAGTAACTAATAGAAAGCAACAGTGCTAAAGTCTCTATGCCATTTAATTCCAAAACGACGTCAAATAAAGAAAGTAAAATATGAAACTACATAGATATATTTTTACACGCAATTTATTGATTAAAACTGCCTCATTATCCGATGATTTGCTTTGTGGTATGCTACTGGCATTTGCTCTAATTGAATGAGAACCACCAAGGGGTTAGTACGTCCTGGTTACATGCTAATCTGGCTGTGAATGAGCATCCTGTTCTGGTATTCGGCTTGTGTAGGACAGAGTGTCACAATATTGAACCGCTCTATTTTACTTAGGACTAGTTCAATCTACATTGGCACTATTTTAAATATTTTGGCATCACTAGCAAAGATATATTATCTTAGAAACTAAATGTTTTAGACGGTCCTATCGATATATGCTATAGTATTAGCTATGCTGCTTATATCTACTTATAGTAAATGCCGTTTCTGTTCCAATAAATAGCACTACAAAAAACCTTTTTATTTTTTTAGAAATTAGTGAGATTGACGAATGCTTTGTATCAAATTCTCGGCTCTGCCAAGTTTGTGGCCACCTTGATGATTTCTATCTTGGATTGTACATGATATTGTTCTTTTGATGAGCAGGTCATCAGCATGTAATTCGTCTTGTAATTTTCTCATCTTCTAAAATTGCATCGGCTGCATCGTGTTTCTCATTATGAATTTGTCCTCTCACTTGCTCACTTCTACAGAGAAAACAAAGCAATGAACTTATCAATACATTTTGCCATCCTTCAATCTACCTTGTGTGAGTCCGGGCTCGAATCCTGTGATTAATTAGTGACCTTGAAATAGTTTGAAGGTTTATCGAGCTTTATTGATTTCTTTGCCAATGCTCCCTTGTCCAGTGAAACTACAACCACATAGTATTCGCAACCTTTTTGGTGAGCGTCCAAACTTTCAGTTGTAATTGTAGTTCGCATGACAGTTAAGGCCAGAAATGGCATTTTGCTGTCCGATATAATAAAACAATATTTGAAGATATTTCTATTTTTATTAAATTATTTTAAATACTCTCTAATGGTCACAAGCTTGCCCTGAAACACTGAGCACTTATTGGAGATTTTAAGCCGATGATGATGGATCTTATCCCCGTTGTGGTACACTGGATTTTTTACAATAATAATAATGGTAAGGCTCTAACTCCTCGCGTGGGAGCAAAACCTGCAAACAGAAAGGTTAAATCTCTCATATGTTCGCTCTCTTTGCCCGGTTGTCGCGCACTATCTCTGATGCGGGGCGAGGTGGCAAACACCGCGTTTTAGACGACCGCCATTATTACTCCTTGTTCGAGTAAACTCAGGTACTCAATTATTTTTAGTGAATGAGTAGGCCACCCGCCAGGCCTCAGAGAGCACCGGGAATTAAACCTGGGTCCGTCAGCATCGCAGCCCGCCCCTCAACCACGGGCCCACGCTGACTCTTTTTCTACAATAAGTATTGCCAAAAATAAACTTGAAACCAGCTTTCAAAATGGGCACAGCACTATTGAGAAAGTTCACAAAATGATCAAGCAAATACGGAACAGCATAGAAGAGAACCCTTATTGTTTCCCAATATAAGTTAAGCTTTCAATAAGGTATCATACGATGGTTTATGTTAAAAATTAAAACTTTGGCTACCTCACCTAATATATTATCTTTAAAGTATTAATGTACTGGCAGATAACTTTTCGTCAAACGTCAAGATGCAATCACCAGTCTTTATAAAATCAGAAAAGAGTGTGCTAAGAATTACTTAGGCTATTGTTATACCTGAAATACAACGCAGATCTTTTAAAATCGAGACCGACTACTGCATGGTTACTACAAGGTTATTTCAACGATTCACTTCAATAAATCTTGACGGAACAGTTTTCAATGCTTATATAAATGACAAATAATTATAGAAATATTAAAATAGCTCTATTTTAAAAACTATATAATATAAGAAATTGTTAACTTACAAGACAATATTGTAAATTAAAAAAAACATTGACAACTACTTACTATTTTTATAATTTATCTGAACAAATATATTTTAGTAAAATGTACTACATAAATGGTCCTTTACAATTTAAAAATCTATAAAAAAGAAATTAAACATATTCTTGCATATGAGTTTGTTTCGTATTATAAAAAAACCTTCATCCCCTTAAAATTAAAAAAATACAGCACTTCATTCGCATAGATATATAAAAGAACTATTAAGAAGACTGCATAGCAAATATAATTAGAATACAAATTAAGATAACACCCATAAAAACAAAAAGAACAAAGAATAGCTATTTTAAAATAGCCAAAAAAATAATGAAACGTATAATTTTCAGCACTAAATAGCAAAATAAAAATAACAAAAAGCCAAATGCTTAACACAACAATAATGGGAAAAACAATTTGTTTACGTTACGAACTGAATAATATCTTGTTGACAGGACTGATTAATTGCTTTTCCAAATGTATGCAGAGGTGGATGTCAATTCTATTGTGTTGGGTATGATGTGGGCAAAACATTGTTGTGTCTGCTTTGTTAGAATACGAAAATCACATAATGCCAATATGAGAAGACTCTCAGTGTTTTAAGTAAACCCAGAGGATAAAATCTAAATTTTTACAGTGACATCAGAAAGAGCAATTTTTAGATTTGATGCGTTAAAAGTATGAGTCGATAAAAAATGAATACGCAGATAATATTATTTATTGTAACTGTAAAACATTTAATAATATGAAAAGGGGATATAAAACATATTTATTTAAATTATGTAAAGTGTTCTTCACAACCAATAAATTCTTATACATAAGTCAGTAGCTTGAAAACTTTTATTATTTAAATAAAAATATATCTGTAATGTTAATTACTTTTTCATAAAACTCTAATAGTTATTTTGGCAATTCTTATATAGATGTAGTAATATAAGGTTCAAGTTTATCATAATAGAACACAATTATTTAGTTAAAGTAAACTACCCTAAGCAATTAAAATTAATGTATACGGATATCTTTAAAAATTATCTTAAAAAATAGTAAAAATTTAATTTTAAGAGTTTTTTTAAGAGAATTTTTTAAGTTGTTAATTAAACTTCCACTTTAAAAGTGTTATATACATAAACTACCCAAAAATCTCGAAAATATGACATTTACATTTTAACAGTGGAAGTATGAAGAGTATGAAGAAATTAATAATTTACCAAAATTTAAACAATATTAAGCATCGTAGCATATAACTGGGCAATTTCAATTATTACTACATTCTTATATTGTAATGAATTAAAATATTTACTCATTTTAAAATAATAAAATCTGATTTTTTTGTAAACTAATAAAAATTACAATTTAGAACAAAATTTACAATATTTGCTTATTTTATACTAGATTTTAATCCAACAATTGCTCTTAATTATTTCCTTCATTAAAACGACTGTCGCAGTCGACAAATGCACCAGCTACTAGCTTTAATTTAAATCAATAGTGCAACGATGCAAACGACCCTTTGCTAAAGCCTAGTGAGCTAGCAATTGCAGTCTCACGAGTGTGTTTGATGAGAGAGATCTAAATAGCAGATTTGCTATTGTTCAAGAAGACTATACTGAACTGGACAAGCGACAGTTCATTTAATTGCTTGAATAATCATTAAAATGCTTAAATGCACAATTTTGTAACAGAGTTGACTGTAATGCTTTTGCTATTTTGAGTTATATTAATTATGATAAATTAAAACTAAATTGATATTTAACTGTGAATATAGTGAATATACTTAGGTAATGCCGTATACAAAATGTTATAGATATAAATTGTTGTTCAATGTTAAAATGATGTTTATATAACTAAATCTATTACTATATTTTTATGTTACGTTATTACTAATTTTTATTTTTTAAATTTATTTAATTACTATTAATAATTACGTTTTTGAAGTTAAATTACGTCTTATTATGGAACATGAAATTTCAGTAAAAATTTTTTGTTTATAGTTAAGCCAGAAAACAGCATTTGAAATCTAAAGACTTTTAGCTAATATTCTTTCCCTGTACTCATTTTTACTTAGTATTTCCATAAATATATATATCCAAAACTTTGATATTTGACTATGATTGTTCCTTGTTAAAGTTGAAGATTTAATATTATAATCATTATTTTTTTTATTTAACAATGTTTTAGTGTATTGCTGTCATAGCATTACATACATTACTATGCAATAGAAAAACGTGTTAGTTTTGTCAGAGATTACATCACACTGTATTATATTGAAAAATTATTGAATTAAGCTGGAGATGCTAATTATTGTCAATGATTCGCAAATTGCTCAGTCGTTTAAAACTTAAGTAATCAAAGTGGCTAATCCATAAAATGCTTAATTTTTTGAAAGCATAGATCTTAATCTTATGATATATAAATTATGGCTAGTTTTGGAAACAACATCTCATTATTGGTTCTTTAAAGAGAGCCTTTGCAACATTACGATGCCACGAGTCTAGTCATAGACGATTTACCTGACATTTGTAGGTTTATGTAGAAGGCAAGATGACTATTTTCAGTAGTATTTATAATTAGCAATAATTGTTTAATATATCCTGAACATACTTATACATGCGAAAATACCTAATTGTTTCTATCATCCTTCTCATCAATCTGTTTAATATCAAACTAATTTTTCTAAATTTCTTTACTCATTTTTAAATGATAAACGCTCAGAACTTTTATTATGTCATGTAAATGATAATGTGAAGAAAGTCTTTTTGTATAATAATTGAAAAATTTAAGTTCTTTTCCGGTAAAATGTTTACAAGAATCTAGTTTGCGCACTGTGATCTACCAATCTCATACCAACATTACACACCCTCACGCAGCAAGCCAAACAAATTTGAATTTTGGGGGCGCCTTGTGTTATATATAATACTGCAAGCATTTAATTTTTTTATATAAGTTCCTATATTTACCCACATATCCTAATTTTACTGTATGTCTTCATCTATTCATGCAGTTATTGTCTTCACTATTCATTTCGGCAATATTTACCTAATTTCAATTTATTAGCTTCTTCCATATTTCTGAGGTTGAAGTGAAAGCGAGTGGACGTGATTGACCGTGAATTATCATATCACGCGCTCTTGACCATTTACGATAGTGTTAAATTATGAAACGCAGATTTATAAGCAATTTTGTGCAGAACCTCAAATTTACCTAACAATTGTTAGCAAGCTAATTTAAAGACTATGTTTCTTGCACAGACAGAAAATTTCGGCGTAGCATACGGATGTATATTTAATCCCGTTAACAACCATAACCAACTCTATCAACAACAGCTGCAATTCAAACAAATCGGTAGTCAACTAATACCCCAATTCTTAACAAAAACTTAAAAACACTAAACCACATTCAAAACAGATATCATATGGATCAAACAGCATACCCTGTAATTTATGAAAATTATGTAATTTAAACTTTCTATGACTGGCAAATATTTAAAAAGAGGAAAAGGCCAAACAATAAAACAGAAACTACATCAAATATACCTACAAAACAGATTTAATCCGCTAACGACTTAAGAATCCAACGACAACACTCACACAACTAACACCTCAAACAAATGCAGAACACAAAACCACATCCTATTTTTATATATGGAGTGACAAACTATAACAACATGGTCGAAAATCTCGCAAAGTCGCTGAAAAAGAACGGTATTACAGCAGAACACTATCTAATAACATAGTAAAAATAAATCTTCTAACCCCTGATAAACACAGAAAGTTAATAACACACTTAAGAAAAGAAAAATCAACCATCACATATACACACATATATATATATATATATATATATATATATCAACATAACCATACAGTGCCTAATCAGGACATAAGAGAAGAATTAGAAAATAAAGGCCGCAAAGTACTGAAAATTATGAATATTAAACGCAGAACAACGAAAAACCCACTACATTTATTCTTTGTCTATCTTGAATCAAGTCCCAACAATAAAGAAATATTTAATCTCGAATTTTTAAATCACACAAAAATAAAAATAAAACCTCCCAACAGAAGAAAAAAATCATTAATGTATATGTCAATCTTACAGCCACTTCAAAACATATTAGATTTTTACAACTGCGTTAAGGGTGGGGAAAACCACGACTCTAAGACATAAAAAGCCACGAGTACTCCCGCAAAATCTGCTCCGTGTGATAGCAGCCACCTGGGAATTTATAAAGGCTGTGCAGTCTACAAGAAACTTAAACATGCTACAAACAAGCAGACACCCAATATAGCACGTTCCAACGTACCTTTTAGAAAATTCTAAAACATAAGAAGTTTAGCAGCAACATACGTGAAAATTAACCCAATCGCTACCGACATTAACAATAACAACAGCCCACAAGCCAATTCAAATAATCAATTAACTACCTTACTGATGGAATGTAAAACAATGTTCATCCAGCTGATGGCCTCAAATCAAATGATCCTAAACTTATTGTCTGCAGTCATAAATAAAACCCATCCATAATGACGAAGGTAATACGTATTGCAACTTGCAACGCTAATGGATTACACAATCACAAAAACGAGTTAATAACGTTCTTAAAAATTAACAAAATTGATATTATGCTAATTTCGGAAACACATTTCATCGAAAAGAGTACAATCCGCATACTGAATTATACAATTTATAGTATAACGCATCCTAATGACGCAGCACACGGCGGATTAGTTGTACTAATTCATAATATTTCCTACCACAAATTACCCAAATTTCGCACTGAACATATTTAAGCTTTAAGCAGTTAAGTGAATGTACTTTCATGGTCACTTACAGTACCATCCATCTATTGTTTCCTCGCTATAGTCTCAACGAACCAGTATAAACCATTTTTCCGTACACTAGACTCCAGATTTATATCACGAGGAGAATTGAATGCAAAACATACTTATTGGGGTCCAACATAATTACAACAAAAGGTTGAAATCCCGTGAACGTTATAACAGGCAACTATGAGCATCTATTTAACGGAGAACCCACATATTGGCCAACGGACCTGAATGAAGTTCTAGATCTTCTTAACTTTTTCATTACAAAAGACACATCCTCAAGCTACACTAAAATTGAATCAAGCTTATAACTGCCATTCGATCATACTCTTGTAATTCTGTCAGTTAGTAGCTATACGATTTAAAAAAACAGCAAGTGTACACTCACTACAAAACACACAAATAGGGAACTTTTTCAAAGGATTTATTGAAGCAAACCTAATTCTTCGGTTGCGCGTAAAAGAAGCCGAAAATCTCAATCTTGCGGTGTAACATCTAACCACTGTGAGTTAAAAAACTACTTAGAACTTTAAACCCAATCAACACACTGAAGAACGACACAATAATAATACGCAACTGCATACTAAAATTAGTGGCTGGAAAGAGCAGCCAGGGGTAAATGGAAAAGGTCAGTAACCCAAAAGATTCACGGACCTTCAGTGGATTAGTTCCTCTTCATGAATTTAAAAATTAAACATTCCAAAATACCTCACACACCTGAACAAAGACGACCATTCAGTTTGGAAAGCTGTTGGTAAATTCAAGGGACCACAACTTGCAACCTCAACTACTAAAACTGCAAACAGTTGATATCGTTGCAGGACACATGTCCATCATTTTCCAATCCCAAAAACTTTCTAGATGTACCATATTAAACGTCGCTTCCTATCAAGTCCATTTCGCCAGCTAAAGTACAAAAGGAAATTACTAAATTGAAGCAATGCATTTCTCCAGGCTATGATTTCTTCACCAGGCAAGTACTACAAAACCTACCAACAAAGTTGTGGATTTGATAACAACCATACATAACCGCATATTAAGCCTTTTATACTACTCTCTTGTACGGAAAATACGCTCAAATAGTCATGATATCCAATCCAGGAAAACCACGCGAAGACCGAACATAGTACAGACCGATCAGTTTGCTTCCCCAATTAATCAACATGTTTAAAAAGTTACTGCTGCAAAGACTTTGTAATGATGTCGACTTAACTTGTTATTGCCTACTCATCAGTTTAGATTTCGATCAGGACATTCAACGATACACTAAACTGATGGGATCGTTGCACAGGCGTTCGATAGAGGGTGGCATATTGGACTGTTACACATACTAAAAACACATCTACCAAGTCCATATTAACTTTTGTTAAAGTCTTACCTAGAAAACCTCAGTAAAATACAAAAATGCCTTCTCCCAACTCTATCCTATATACTCCGTTGTCCTTCAGGGGAGTATACCAGGACCCCTTCTTTACCTGACATATACAGCTGACATCTCCAAAACTCCAAACACCATAATGGTTACCTTTGCTGACGATGTTGCAGTACTCTCCACCCATCAGAATCCAAACATTGCCAGTGAACACCTACAACAAAGTTTAGACACTCTTAGTCAAAATAGAAGTAAACTAATCCAAATCGGCAAAAACATTTACAACTCGATCTAATATATGTTTTCCAGTCCATATCAACCATGTTCCTGTCCCAGTAAAAACAAAAGAGAAATATTTAGGTCTTTGCCTAAACCAACGCCTTACTTGGAAACTACACATACAAATGAAAAGACAACAACTCGACCTAAAGTTTTGAGAAATGTACTAGCTGCTTGGACGATACTCCAGAATGAAAATTGAAACCAAATATCTCTATAAAATCGTTATACGATAAATTCGGACATACATAAAAAATACAAACAGTATCCAACGGTTACAATCCAAACTACTTAGTGCAATCTCAGATGCACGTTGGTACGTAAGCAACGAGATCTATGAGGACCTAGATGTGCCCTTCATTTAAGAAGAAGCAAGACAGGTCACTGCAAAATACCGCGCCAATCTACTTGAACACCCCAATCTCCATGTGGACCAACTAATCGAAAACATAACACCAAGACGACTAAAACAACTAATGATGCATAACATATAATCAACTTGTTAGATGTATATAGAGTTTTATCATTGGATGAATTCTCCTTCAATGAGTTGTATCTACCATCACTTTTACTAAATACCCCTCAGAGCAGATTGTAAAAATAAACAATAAGCACAAGAAATATTTCTGAGGTTAATAAATATACTGTTTTGTCAGTTGTTCTATTTTACATAGTTCGATTTGAAATTAATTTGAATAGGGACTTTTGTTATTTTTTATTTTTACTAGCACTTTTTGTACTTCTTGTATTTGTGACTTCAATCGCTTTTATTTCTGTCAAAGTATTTTTCTCCAAATTGATTAGCATTATGTATTTATAACATTATATAAACTTTTTGTAAACAGTAGCAGAAGTTTACATTATTTTGGAGTAGATAAGAATCAAGTTCTCTGACATTAAATGGTCAATTTGATAGCGTATTTTTCTATACCGGCTTACTTATTTTTCAATAATAATAAATAGATTGGAAAAAGAGTCCTTAATAAAATAAAGGGGAAAATAAAGAAAAATGTAACAGAAAATTATAAAACGTATATATATATATATATATATATATATATATATATATATATATATATATATATATATATATATACATAACTTATATTTATTTTTGTTAATTCCCGTTGTCTTTTCTATAAACTTTTTGAGTTTAATTTAAATTACCACTTGGTATTTCATAATCTCTTATAGTGTTTTTATTTTTTCTCTTTTCCTTTCCTTTTTTTTTTATTAAGAAATGTATTTTGAATTTTTGATTAGTGTACCAAAATTAAAAATATATCTATAGTCAGTTACTTCACATCAGTTAATTAACTTTTATATTCCTTTCTTTTATAACTAGTAGGTCCTTTATATATTCATTAGAGGTTCGTGTCATTCAGAGCATAATTTTATTATTATGTATTTTTTTTTAATTAATTTCCGTTGTTTCGTATTGTTTTACAAAATAATAAATCAAAAGAATTTTTATAATTTTTCAAATAAACTGCGGTGGTATAATTTGATATCAATAATTGTTTATTCAAGTCCGATTATTCATTGACGATTAAAAAAATCTTAATAACCTGCCAAGTTTCTTGTAAAAAACCTCTTCTATTGATAAAAAGGCTTCTTAACTAAGATAAATGCAGAGCTCGTGAGGTAAAATTATTAAGAGAATCATTAAAAGTTATTTTCAAGATCTCATGTTACATGCTTGTAAACAAAAGTTCTTTATCTCGTCTGCTTAAAGACAATAAAATTGAATGGAAAGTAACGGGATGCTAAGAAGACACGCTAAGAACAATATTGATAACTTGTAAAAGGATTCTTCAAGAGCAGTGCGGTTAACACCTGTAATAGTGCAACTTAAGGTAAAAAGTTTTTTTCGCTTAAATTTGGTCCATTTGAAAAGTTTGTTTAAGCAGCGGGAAATAGTCGTGCTTGACGGCTGTAACATTTTTGTGCTTGCACGAAAGTTGATGGACACATTTTAAATGAAAATTCCATTACTTTATTTCAAATTGTTTATTTTTTATATTTCATTAATATTTTGTATTATTCTACCGTTTTGTTTAGATGATTATGATTGAAAATTTTATGACTATTTGTTTTTAACACAAATAATAAAACACGCTTCTAAGTTACATTTATCACATTTTGAGCATCAACCTGTATATTTTGTTAGTCACTCAACAAGATTAACTACAAATAAATTATTCGTTTGTGTTCTTTGCACCAGTTCTAAGTTGATATAACAAATTAAAAGCTTGTATCGTAACTACTGATACTGCTATAAAATATTTCCTACTATTTTTTATTATTACACATAATTAGTTTTATGCATAAATACAAAGATAAATAAAATATAAACTGAAATTTCTTTTTTACCCACCAGAAGTTCGATGGAGGGAGACGCTGATGTCTGAATGATATTTCCCCTGAAGAATATCTTGTATTAACGTTTTTTTAGTTATTAATTTGATGTCTGTACAGGAGACAGACTTGTTTGTAATGGGTGATTGTCCAGCAAAATCTTTCGTAATTTTAAGATGCCTTAAGATTTAGTTTAGGAATAACATACTTAAAAGTTAAAAAGTGTTCGTATAGTATAAATAGTTTTGGACAAAAAAAGCAGTTGTCGCTCGAGGACCAATGCGACTGAGAAAATTATTCTCGTTATTCGCCGCGTTCTCAAAGGTGATCGCTAATTAACGGTTTTTGAAATTGCTTCTGAGCTCGAAATAATCTATTCCTAATTCAAAACTTTGTTTTGCAGGAGGCAAGTCCTGGCCCCATACAGACGTCCAATTTCGACAAAAATTGAGTATTTATTCTAGATTGAACTATGAAATACTTTTCATACAGTCCGGACTCACTGCATTCAAATTATCATTTGTTTGGTATAGTAAACGAGGAAGCACTTAGAGGACAGATATTTAACGGAAATCTTGTCAAAGCGTTCTTGTGCACTTTACTGATGTCACAACCAAAAAATATATTTTTGAGTTAGGAGTTTACATACTTTGTATGTTTGTATTTTTATGATGTTTTAAAAGTAATAAATCTTGTTTATAACTGATTCAGACTTGTATTATATTTTATTGTTATCATATGCAGCCCATTACCAAATACCCAATTTCAAACAACTCAAAGATTGCATTAATGTAATCGTTGCAGAAATTAAACAATTATTTTATGATTTATTTTAAATTAAGCAATAAATAATAATTTAGCTAAATTGTAATATGCAAATTACATTATTACTTTAAATAGTAATGTTTTTTATAATGCTCCTTAATAATTTTATAACCCAACCTTTTTATATAAAAGTTATAAAAATATCCTCAAAGATTTACAGTACACTTTTAAATAAATACAATATACTTCCCCTAAAGGTCGATTTGAGAGCCAAAGTGGCCCTAAAGTAACATTTGTATTACTCCAGAGCCTTCTACTTGTTGCATTAATCTCAAAGATAAAGCACTCAATTGTAATTCAAAGTTCAAAGTGCACGAAAATGCATTCAGATCTTACTTTACATAGTCCTGTTATTTATGATTTTAGTTGCTTACCCTGTTGTATAAAAGAGAATTGCTTTGAAAAAGTCTTTGTCGGACACTTAGGCTATAATTCTATTAGTAGCAGGAAGGTATAGCGACCTAACTCAACTATAGCGTTCTTAGGTAAAATTGAACAATTTAACAAAACATACATTAATTTAAAGAAAATGTCCAAGTAAAGTCTCATTTATTTGCTTTAATGAGGGTCAAAAATTTAAATGGCCGAAAGGAGCCCACCCTAAATCACTAGATATATCATCAAGGATTACCTCCCCTCTTTTACATGTATAAATATTCAAATATTACACAACATTTAAATCTACAAGTATTTCAAAATTTTATTTATGATCACTCTTAATATACGACGGTGCTATAAAACGATAAATGTATGTATGTACACGGTTTGTCCGGAAAGTATCGGGAATAATTTTTATAGTCAACAAGAAGAGCTAGAGGGACGTAGTTTTTAGAGGGGGGATCTTAGGTAAAAAATGCGACCTGGATCAGTTTTCCGAAAGAGTGAGGATCGCGCATTCGTAAACCGTGTTTCGAAGACGCGTCACGGACTCGACATGCAGCGTACGTCAGAGCAAGTTATGCGATGAAGTTTTGTGTCAATTTTACATCGATCGGGCTCAAACGCCTGCGAAAAAAGGTCAGTCACGTCCAAAAAGAGATCGCCAACGCCTGGACCCTCCACTACGACAACACGCCCAGCTACCGTTGCTGCTAGTGAAAGCATTTTTGACCAAACACAACATGGAAACGTTGCCCGAACCGTCGTACAGTCCGGGCTTAGTCCAGCCCCAATTCTTTCTGTTCCCAAAACTCAAATCCAGTCTGAAACGAATCCGTTTTGGGTTAGTGGAGAGGATCCAAACCGCCGTGACCAAGGGCATAAACAGCATTTCAGTTTCCGCATTCCAGGAAGCTTTCAAAGTGAGGTAGGCACGCTGGAAATGCTGTGTAGTTGCAGGAGGAAACTATTTTGAAGAATTTTAAAGAAATAAACGATTGCACTAAGACCCCGCTTAACGCTGCTCTGCTTAACACTGTGTCAGTATTACGCGCTGTTATTGGAATTCCCCGAAATTGCGCACAATTTTGTTGCTTTGATAATTGCATGCCATCTCGCAGCGCGTGTCATAGCATGTTTGCTGTGTCACAGTTGATTTATAATCGGTCATTGACGTTATTGTGTGTATAAAGATATTAACATAATGTTTTATTTTATTGTGATTAAATTTTATTTTTTACAGTGGGCGATTGCAAAAAAAGAAAGTAAAGTGACCAAAAAAAGCATTTCACTGGAAACTAAAATGCAGGTGCTCAGACGAGTAGATGCATGAATTGCAATCTGATATCGGTACTGCATTAAATTTTTCAACTTCAACAATACGTAAATTTCGTAGTTAATCGAGGGTGGTTTTATTCATTTTAAAACAAAAACAATCTTTATAACATACAGATTACTGGAGAAACGGCAAGTGGAGGCACAAAAAAAGATACTGCATTTCCAGTGATATTACAAGCAATTATTGAACGAGGGAATTATCCCCCTGAATTAGTTTTCGATGTTGATGAAACGGGCCTTTTTTGGAAGAGAATGCCAAAACGTATATTTCATCTCATAAAGAAAAGCAATTAAAAAACGTTTAACATTTCTACTGAGTGGTAACGCTAATGGAGACTTTAAATTAAAATCACTGCTTATTTATCATTTCAAAATCCCAAGAGCAATGAAGGGAATTTCAAAATCACCTTTAACAGTAATTTAAGAATCCAATAAAAAATCTTGGATCACTATGGAACATTTCCAGAATTGATTTACTGAACAGTTTTGTTGGTTTGCTTGTTCAACCGGATTTCTTTCTTTTTCTCCATTTTCATTAACAAGAGTTCCTAGGTATTTTAAATTGGGTACTTGTTCTATGACGTTACCTTTTATTCGCAAAGTTACTCTGGTCATAGTTTTTGATAAATCCATTACTTTAGTTTTTGATATGTGCAAAGTTAAACCGCATTCTTCACTACACTCCACCAATCGATCGACCATCACTTACAACTCTGTTACATTTGTTGAAATTATAACTGTATCGTCTGCATAACTAAGATTTGTTACTTTGCAACCATTGATACCACTCCTCCAATGTTTTTATCTAGAGAATTCTCTAAATACAAGCTCGGAATACAAATTAAAAAGCAGCGGGGAGAATATGCAACCTTTCTTTATGTAAAGAGATTCTGAAGTTTCTCGCTCTATTTTAATTTCAGCTGACTGTTGCCAATATAAAGCTTCAATTATGTGGATATCTCTGTTGTCTACTCTTGTTGACTGTAGTACTTTTATTAGTTTTTCATAATTAACGCAGTCGAAGACTTTTCGGTAATCAATAAAACACACACACACAACGTTTCGATATCGTTGCGTCAGGACTTTCACACAAAAGATTTCTTCGCGAGTTTCCAGCCTTTTTGGAAACCAAATTGAGTTTCATTTATTTGTTCTTCATATTTATTATATATTCTACCATGGATAATTCTCAGAAATATTTTCAGGACATGTGGCATCAGACTGATCATTCGATAGTCATCTCAATAATCTTTAATATCGTACTATGAATTCTCTCTGGTCCTATTGTTTTTCTATCTTTCTACGTGTTTGTAGCATGGATAACTTTTGCTTTAGTGATATCTGGACCTTTGTCCCTTTCCGTGTCATTTACTCGCTCAATTACATCAGGCCTGCTACCATCGAAGAGTTGTTCGACGTATTTATTTCACGTTTTAATTTTTTCTTGGAGATTATTATGATCCTATTTTCTGTATTTTTGAGTGTTGAAGTTTGGTTTTTATTTTCTGTCATTTCTTTGATCTTTTTATGAAGGGTAGCAAAGGCTCCAAACGAGATCCCCGTCGACTCCTTCTAGGATGCGTACTGTGTATGGAATAGTGGCTGGCAAAAGTGTGTGGATGCCCAAGGAAACTACATTACAGAATTTCAAACGTTTGTAACGTTATCTTGAATAAACTTTTGACGAATTGCATCACTTTCCGGATAAATTCTTACTTATTCTTCTGACTAAGTGCACAATAAATCACAGGAGTTTTTAAAGATCTATTTAAATCCTCAACTTTAGTTGTTTTGGTATTTTCTATGTTATATTTAGACAGTTCATAACCTTTAATTGCATTTCTTACCATTACAGCTGTAATCGCATGAGCTTGAACTTTGAAGAATATTTAAAACATTGATGCTTTAGCTGTAACATAATACCTATATAGATATAATGATTTATAAGTGAAGGCGTATGGTTTTCTTTGCATTTTGATAAATCACTCCAAGTAATTATTTTAGGTAACTATTAAAAATGTAGTTTTAAATGATTATATTTTTTATTTGTCCCATTAATTTTAAGTATGTTTAGATAACTTCTATGTTATATTTAGAGATGTTTTAAATTAGATTTTTGCTACATTGAAGCCAGATTGTGTATATCCGATTGTTGGGTATAACTGATACGTACATTGGTAAATTTTCTTAGTTGTGTGATTGCAAGTAGTTGACAACTGTTTTCTTTTTAAAAGAAGAAACACCTCTTATTGCAACTTTTATATACACTATCGTACTATTAAAATTTGCAAAATATCTTTCGATATACTTTCCACTGCTTCTTATTCAGTTGAGCATCCTTTGAAATTTGTTGTCGAATCAACTAATCCATGTTTTTTAACGATAAAAAAACTGTTACTGTTTCCTTCTTCACCCATTGGAATTTTCACTCAGACAGGACTTTGTTTTCATATTCAAAGATCAGACCTTTGTTTAGGGCTTTAATAGACAAGTTATAAAAGTAAAAATTTCTTCACTTGGTGCGATGCAGATGACATTGCAAAATGTTTCATTTTCAAACTTATTTATCATTCCATGAGGTTACGAAACTCGTAGTTTACGGATAGGAACATAGGTTTTCTCACTTGAAGATGGTTGTGCAAAATGGTATAAATAGCTGGTTTAGGATTGTCCATATACTTTTTTTTCTGGAAATAGATTATTTGACTGTCGAATATCTTTCCGACAGTAGAAAATCCAGTTTTCGTTTAAAAAATTTCTTTTTAAAATATTCGCTTTCTGAATGTCGTCGATGATTATTTATTACGATACGAATTATTATTTTAAAACACAGATTAAAATAAGTAAATAATAAAGTATAGCCCAAAATTGGCAAGTATTCCATTTTTGACCAAGATAACATTGCGAGACTTTTTGGTTGCAGTAGTTTAAGAGCCATACGAGGTGCGTTCAACTTCTAAGGTCTCCAATTTTTTTTGAAAAGTACTAACTCAAAAAAGTTAAAACTTTGTTTACTTCTCAACAAATATTTTTACTACTTTGTCGCTATAACACCATGGCTGCTGAGAACACTTTTTTAAGGATGTGTTTTGTCACTGGAAAACTGCTAATGCAAAAATGACTCGATTGGAAAATAAGCGGCCACAGGAGTGTTCTTAATGATCGACAATTTATGATGGCATTACGTGTAAACTTGTGCTGACACGTTGCCATCTACACAGCCTTGTGTTTGTCGGTCAGCACCTGGGGGACTCACCTTGAAAAAACTTTCCGCATTTTTAGGTCATCCTACAAAATGGACTCCATAGATACTACGAGAAATACCAAGTTTAAAGGCAATATCACGCACACCTAATCGATGGTCTTCCATAACAACTTGTTCCATTCGTGTAATTATGGGTTCGGTCCGACTGGTTCGTGGCCGAAGCTGTTTCAGTTTATTGTCACACAACTTTCAACCTTATTTTAATTTTTGCACCCACGAACGCATAACATTTATAACGTCTTTATTCGCATTTCACTCGATATACGATGAATTTCGATAAACATTTCATTACGCAAGAGGAAAAACGGATGACTATATGATGTTTTTAAACACTAAACGTGGCTACTTGAAGTATACAAAATAACACTCACTGTAATGGCGGTAATTCGACTTGTATACATTGTATGGTGCTGCCATCTATATTACAAATTTAAAAATATTTTCTACGTCTTTTAAAGAATTATTCTACTTACTCTCAGTGCTGAAAAAAAAATTGGAGACTTTATTGAATATACTCCGTATTTAGAGATCATACTACTAGCTGAATTGCTGGTTAGAATTTGTATAAAAATGTTTGAACTTGTCACAACGTAAGCGCATCGCCTACGCCATACCGCAAACTTTTCTAGTATAGGTTATTTGACGATGATGTTTAATTACTAACGTTAAAATAGATGCATTATATCCGATGGCTTGAATGAATACGTACTGGCTTGAGTTATAATATATCTTTTTGATATCGTTGGAGTACTTAAAAATTTAATTTTTTGTATTTAAGATGCATCGTTATGATACACTTTATTTAAAAACAAATGAAATTTAATAAAATTAAAACCACATAGAGGTAATAGATAAATATGGTTCGCCTTAAGCAAGTCTGCGGTGATAGCGCAGGTACACACGTAGTAGCTCGTAAACACATCTGTGAACTAATTTATAAAGTAATAAATGTTATATCATGACAATAAGAGTTTGCTATCAATTTTTTTTGTTTATTTAAAATACGATTTTTAAAGTGTACGTTGTCTTTTTTAATTTGCATAACATTTTTAAAAATTATTTTAAGGAGTAATTCGTGTAGTGTTATATAGATAAAGGTAATTTAGAAATTCAAGCGATAATAAACAAAATATTCGTATTGAAGTTTCTTTTCGCAAATATTCATCGTAATATGATGCACAACGTAGGCAAGTTTGTAGTATTGTGGTAGTGAATTGACCTCTGGGCTTCAAAAAATGCAAATTATTGTTGCAACTATGGTTAAAGTACAACATAGATTAAGTATGAACGAGTACCGCGTTTGTTCGCTCTTGACCAAAATCAAGTTGTTTAATGAAAATCCTATTAACTTAGTGCTCCACATTTGTACAAGAAGTTACCATTTACACAGAAAAATAAATAACCGTCAAATCAATACATTAGAGCAAGTCATCTCTAAAGAATGGTTAGTTATGTTATTGGACAAGGTAACTACGTTAAATTTTAAAAATGCAAAAGAAATTCTATTAAGCTATTTTCATCATAAGAAAACTATTTACGGAATAAACTATAATAACATTCTAAACAAAGTAGTTATTTTCAAAGAACATTTGGTTTAACAAAGAAAACTTTGTTCTGTTAAGGTAATGTACAATTTTACATGAGTGTAAATGTAATAAAAGAAGCTTGTTTAATGTTTGGATTTCATACACACTTCATTCTGCTGAATTAGCCTTCTGGGATTATTTTTATCTTTAGTTTGAGGAGCTAGAAGAAAACCAACTTCAGGAAGTATTTAAGTTAAAAAAAATTATTAAACCAACAAATACAAGGTATGCCCGAAAAGTAATAAGATCAATTTCAGAAAAATTAATATATGTTTATATATATAACATTTTTCACAATAATATCCTTGAGAATCAATACAAATTGACACACGGTTTATCTTTTGTATGTTAGTGGAGATTTTTTAACTCTACCCAGGACAAACTTTCCGCATTTGCAATTCTGTCATGTTAATTTTATGCACAACGGATTTTGAAATCTAACAACATTCAGATGCTTTTCAGAGTCACAAAATCACTTTCAACTTAGTTACATTATTCATTCTTAACGTTCTTTTTCTTTTCTCTGAACGCTTTGTACCACCTAAACACTTTTACTTTTGATAAAATGTTTTTTCTATATCATACAGATAAGCTGGGCCAAGCTTTCACTAAAACCTAAAATATACAACGTTACAATTTTAAAATATATATTTGTGTTGAATACTAATGGTGAGGTTCTAACACCCCGCATTAGAGCAAGGTTGAGTCTTTACTGCCTGGTCGTCGTGCATCATCTCTGATACGGGGCGATGTGATAAGCACTGCGCCTTAGACAACCGCATTATCACCCCTTGTTTAAAATGATCGCAAATATTAAATTATTTTAGACTGAGTAGGCCACCCGTCAGGCTGCTGAGCCCCAGAAATAAACCCAGGTTCTTTCGCACTTTAGCTATGTGCGTCAATCAGGTGGCCGCGCTAGCGTTGAAATTTGTTGTAAGGAAAAATTATTGCATTGCGATTTTAAACATGTTTAAAAAATATTTTTATAGTTTAAGCTCAGTTTATAACTAAATCAAAATAAACATCTCGAAGGCATTTACATTTTGTACTTCTCCGCCTGCATCAGTTTTTGAGTGAATTAAGTAGCTCAGCAGCTGATGTTGCTGGTCCCACGCCCGGGTAAAGGAGGAGGGTTGATCGCAGTGGACTTGCAACCCAGCATCATAAAAACGACAAATGCTAAAATTTCCCAAACATGCCTGCGAACTGTAAAACGACACTACCCCAGACGAGTAGAGCAAATAGCTCAGAATCTCGTACTGTAATCACAGTCAGCCCTAAGGATTCTGGGGCAAATATTCGCACGTAAACAACGTCAGACAGATAAATAAATGTACCACTAAAGGAAATAAGCACAATGGAACACCAAAATAGCCACATGGAATGTCCAAGGAATAAATAACAAAATGACAGAAGTACTTGACAAACTAAAAGGTATAATATAGATATAGCTGTCCTTACCGAAACTAAGAGAAAGGGTACAGGAACCGAAATAAAACAAGACTATATACATATATATATATATATATATATATATATATATATATATATATATATATATATATATATATATAGCGGAATTCCTAAAGATCAGAGAGCGAAAAGAGGGGTTTCTATAATATTAAAGAAACCACTAAAAAAGAACCTATAGAGTTGGGAACAAATAAACGAAGAAGTAATTAAAGCCGAGTTATACATAAGAGGACATGAGATAGTAATAGTTGGAATATACGCGCCCAGCGAAGATGCTAATAATATAGTAAAAGAAAAATTCTATACAGAATTGATGGCGGTACTAGATGGAATTAGTGATCGAAAGGAAATAATACTACTTGGTGACTTTAATGGACGTACTGGGAAGAGAGTTAATCCCCCCATTATAGGAATATATGGTGAAGACACGGTGAACAAAAATGGAGAGAAGTTAATAGAAATATGCCATCAGTATGCTCTAAGAATTACAAATGGGTGGTTTAAACACAGAGATGTCCACCGCTATACCTGGACACAGTCAACCCACCAGTTAAGATCTGTCATCGATTACCTAATTATCCGCCAAAATACAAACCTAATATGTAAAGACGTGAGAGTCAAGAGAGGCGCGAAATGCGGCTTCGATCACCATCTACTAATAGGAAAACTCTATATCCCTTTCAAACATTATAGCCAGCATGAAAAGAGGAGGAACCGGAACTGAATACGGTAGATACAAGAAAATATAACTTAATGGGACTACAAGACGAGTCGACAGAATTCCTATATAAATTAAGACTGGCAAATAAACTACGATACATAGAAGAGTTGTCAGCACAACAAATGTATGATGAAATCGAAAAGATAATTCACGAAGCAGCATTTGAAGCCCTGGGAGAAAATACAAGAAAAAAAATGAAGAGCATTAATGTGTGGTGGACCCAAGAAATAGAAAACCTTGTTGACAGTAAAAAAGACGCCTACATAAAATGGTTAAACACGAACGACAGCGAAGAAAGAAAAGCATACGCGAGAATAAACAGAGTAGTAAAGAGAACGGTAGCACATGCAAAAAACGAAGCATGGAAGAACAAATGTCAAGAAATAAATGGATGCAGAGGTAACACAAGATCGAATGAAGCGTGGAGAACCCTGAAAGCAATACGTGTAGAGAATAAGAATAACGGAGGTATCGATCTGATCAGTACAAACACATGGAGAGAATACTATAAGAAACTACCAAGAGAAGATAGAGCAGATTTTATAGAAACAGAAGATGAAGTAGAAATAAATGAAATTCACTCCCCTAATGATATGTTACAAAAAATAGAAATTGATGATGTAGTAAAAGCCGTGAATAAAATGAAAAATGGCAAAGCACCAGGACCGGGGAATATTCCCATTGAACTTATAAAGGCTGCTCCAACACAACTGTTTAGCATTCTAGCCAAACTATTCAACAAATGTCTGAAAGGTGAGAAAGTGCCCAAAAAATGGAAACAAGCGTATATCTCTTCAATTTACAAGAAAGGTAATAGAACTGCAAGAATTACAGGGGCATTAGTGTGATCAGCTCAATGTCCAGAATATACGGAAAAATACTGAAAGAAAAAATAGAGGAAGAGATGATTGAAGTAGAAGAACAGAGCGGCTTTAGGTCTGGACGATCATGTATCGATAACGTATTTATACTAAGACAAATTATTGAAAAGAAGAGTGCACGCGGAAGACCCTTACATCTTACCTTCATAGATATTAAGAAGGCATACGACAGTGTACCTCAAAGAAGGCTATGGGAATGCATGAAAAACTCCAACATTAGTAATATATATATCGCTGCCGTAAAAAACTTATATGAAAAGGCCACAAGCTGCATAAAATCTGGATCACGTATGTCTACTGATTTTGAGGTGACAAAGGACTCCGACAAGGGTGCTGTATAGCTCCCACTTTGTTTAAAATTTATCTTAACGAAGCCTTAATTCAGTGGAGAAGAAAGTGTGGTGGCATGGGACTACAGATTGGAGACGAAATACTTAGCACATTACTGTTTGCTGATGACCAAGTCATTATCACTGAAGACGTAGACGACTCGAACTATATGTTACGCAAGCTCCAGGAATAGTATAAAAAATGGGGCCTGGAGATTAACTTGCAGAAGACTGAACACCTAGTAATTGGAGACGATGGTATGGACCTGAATATTAGTGGCGACGTAGTTCACGGTTGCTCAAATTTTCGCTACCTTAGAGTTTTATTTTCAAGTACGCCAGGAAGTGACGCAGACATTGATCTTAAAATAGCCCAAGGAAGGAGAGCCATTCGACTGCTGAACACGGTACTCTGGAATGATAAAATTACAAAAAAAAACGAAGGCAACAATATATAAGACTATAATTGAAAGCATCACCACATATGGATCAGAGGTATGGGACATTAATCAGCGAAATAAAAACCGTCTAATGGCACTGGAAATGGACTATTGGAGGCGGAGCTGTGGTGTATCTAAGCTACAACAGTGCGAAATGAAGAAATAAGACAGCGAATGGAGGTGGATGGTACGATCATCAATACCATAGAAACAAAAAGGCTTATCTGGTATGGACACTTAGAACGAATGGATGACGACAGATGGCCGAAGAAAGTTTGGAAATGGGTACCACCAGAACGTCGCAAACGGGGTAGACCTCGCCGAAGCTGGAGAGCAGAGGTACAGGACGCTATGGAATCCCGAAGATTAGAAGAAGGAGATTGGCTAGATAGAAATAAGTGGCGTTTGGGAAGCGAGACGCGGCCTCGGCCGTAATAAAACTCGCTAATATATATATATATATATATATATATATATATATATATATATTTCTGCTGTAAATTTTTATTATTTCAATAGCTTTTAGTATTATTTTATTAAATTTCATGTTGTTACTCTACACAATCTTCATCAAATTGAATATTGTTGAAAATTTGCACAAGCATTCACAAAATATTAGTCAAAACATTTCCAAAGTGTAAAATACAATTTAAAATTGTTTGTTTAATTACAGCAGCAGTTGTTATTTAATTTTAATGTTGTATGTGACCAGGGTTTTAAGCTAGACGACGTATGAGAACATTAAAAATAAACACGCTAATTTTAGTCTAATTTCCAGTATTGCCCCGAAGATGGTAATTTGCGAAATTAATGTAATGTTACAGTGCATGGTATTTCTCAAAGGTACAACTTCGGGTTATAAATTTACGTGAAGTGATGGTATAGCTGATGAGCTCCTAGTACGCAGATTTAATTCTGATTCCACAATAACTCATCAGGGAGAGGCGCCGCTGTTGATTTTCGGTTTGTTACTACAAGATGGTGTTTTGCGCACAAAGCAAAAGCGCTATTGTTATACATAATCCATCACTTCACAAAGATGGCACCCGGCCGCCTAGAGCTGAAAAGAACAAGCGCGCAGGAAAAATGGGCGTTTGGATGGTAATGGGATTCCGGCCGCCGTGAATAGTCGGGCTCTTAAAATACTTTGCTGGGAAGCTGTAAATTCCATTAGACCAGGTAAAGTCAAGTTTGCAAAAATAAATAGGGAGAGCAGCAAAGTGGGAATTTTTGAAAAGCACTGAATAAACTTCTGAAATTGTTGTATGATAATCTGATAGATGCTTCTATAATTTTTTTACTTATAAAGTAATTGCTGGTTATTCGATTACAAGCGATAAAAGTTTTTTTCTAAAGATTTCATCCGATGAGGAATTGATTAATGTTTTGAGATTTTCTTTAGCTTATAAGTTCTAGAGGTATCAGTAAAAAGTGATAATGTTGTAAGGAAAACTTTTGTTGGAATCTTAAACATAGCCTGTTTTTAATATATTGATTTCCATCTTTCACAAATTTGCATTATTATTAACTATGTATCGATTTTTAATGAGCCTTTTAAATTATAATTATAATATGCTTACATTATTTACTATTATTATTGTTTTTCAATGTACTGGGATCGCTAAAGTGGTGAAAATCTTGTAACGTTTTTGCTCTGAAAGTAGTAAATAAAACGCTAAAATTTAATTCACTTACAACAATTTAGTAACATGTATGTACAGCATACAAGTATTTACTAATATAAAATCACACCTTATAACACTGTTTATCTGCATTAGAATTTATATCTCACTAGTTTAGTTCATTTTCTGTCACTGGACTTTTATTCTGGGGCCTTCTCGTAGCATTGTAATCTTTTGTTAAAATCTGGAAATTTTTGGGCTGTTCTGGTCCTGACACAGGAGAATCTCACCGGTCATTGCATTCATCCCTAAACCGTGACAGCGGCGACCCCGATATTAGCCGCCTGCTTTGCAAAACGACTATGCCTTTATGGCAACGTTTAGAGATTTGTTACAATGTCACGCTTTCTCTGCTCTTGTACATAATCTTGGTACTCGTGATAAAATTTGTAATAGTGATAACTCTGCATGCCAATTACATTAATATGACTGTTTAAGTTTCTCTTTTTCAAAAGTGTTGAATGTACTTCACATAATGTCAAGTATATATTTACTTGTTATTGAGTCATATTTTTCTATTTGTATTGCAGTTCTTAATATATCTTAATTGTCGAGTGTTAACTTTTTTGAAGATTTTTTTTGAATGCATGTAACATCGGATTAAAGATGATATGTCGTTTATTGGGTATATTACCCAATTTTATAATGACACACCACTTTAGTCGTAGATAACCTAAGGTATTTTTTTACTCTTGCAAATTCTCATTCAAAACCTGGAACTCTTTCAAACCCACAAATTTTCTTATTATTCTTAAAACCTTCATTAATTTTTATGAATACAAGCTTTTATTGTGTTAAAACAGTCAGATTTTGTAGTAGGATAACATCACATGTCCTCATTTTTTTGTGCAAAATGTGAGAGTTATTAATTTAAAATGTTACATATTATCTAAAGTAGTCAGTAACTGTATTTGATATTTAAAAAATAAGAATTTATTACACTAACAGTTTTATTTTAGAGCAAATATGATTCTACGAACAGCTTAACAAAATAGTAAAGTCTAAAAAATGTATTCTTACCCAAAAATAATGTTATTGGTGCTTTTATAATTAATTTTTATTTTTAATAAAAGATCATCTTACAAATAACAGATATTTGTGTAACGTAACTATAAATTCTAAAAACAGTTTAAATTAGCATGTGCCACAGCTTATATTTTTTTATTTATTTTTTATTATGTAATTATTTAGCAATCAGAACAAGGTTACATTCTATAAGCTAAATGGTTAACAATCATTATAGATACTAACGATAAGAATAACATGATGAGGCTTGCATCCTACGATACAACCTACGTAATTACAGTTTTGTACTTCGAGAGTATTACAGTCTAATAGATATTAGGAATACACTACACACACACACGAGTTTGTTGGCCATACCACGACACTCACACTAGGTTTATTGGCCATAGTTTCTTTAGTCTTTGGTTGACCCTGGGTTCCAGCATCTGCTTCAGTAAGGGGTTTGAGTGAGTTTCTAGGGTTGCATGGTACTTGATAGCTCTCTCCTGGATTACTTCCTGGACCGTTGGGAGATGTAAGTCCATATGCAGCGCGTTGTTGGATACATACCACGGCGCATTTGTAATCTGACGTAATATTTTTGATTGAGTACGTTGGATTAATGCGATGTTTGATTTGGATCCACAGCCCCATAACTGTACTCCATACATCCAGATTGGTTTTATAACAGTCTTATAGATTAAGATTTTGTTTTCAAGCGATAATTTTGAATGTCTTCCAATTAGCCAGTTGAGTTCCTTTACTTTTAGATCTATTTGTTTTTTTTTTCTTCTTGAGATGTTCCTTCCAATTTATCTTATGATCTAGGTGTAAGCCTAGATATTTTGCCGTTTCCAGTTGTGGTATTTGTGCATTATTTATTACGACTGGTGGGCATATCTGTTTTTTGAGCGTAAATGTTGTGTGTACGGACTTGTTTTCGTTAACTTTGATTTTCCATCTGTGTAACCATTGTTGAAGGAGTACTAAGTGGTTTTGTAGGTTGGCCGATGCAGTTGCAGGATTTTCATGTCTGGACAGTATAGCAGTGTCGTCTGCGAATGTTCCTATTGTTGTATATTGTGTCGTTGGTAGATCCGATGTATATAGGACATAGAGCAAAGGCCTCAGAACACTGCCTTGTGAAACGCCTGAGTTGATAGGGTGGTAGTCTGATGTTACTTCATTAATTTTTATCTGAAATGTTCTATCGCTTAGATATGATTTTAGTAAATTATAGTATGCCAAAGGGAACGTTTGCTTAATTTTGAAAGTAATCCGGGTGCCACACTTTGTCAAATGCTTGACTAATGTCGAGAAAGACAGCTGAACAGTACTCTTTGCTTTCTAGTGCTTTATTTATGGTTTGTGTAATGCGGTGTACTTGTTGCACGGTAGAATGAGCCTGTCGAAACCCAAACTGATGAGAAGGTATCCAATGTTGGGCAGTAAGTCTTCATTAATTCGACGAATATGAGTTTTCTAACAGCTTTGAGGTCACCGGGAGGAGGCTGATAGGTCGATAGGATGTAACGTCGGTTGGTTCTTTTCCGGGTTTTCCGACCATTATGATTTGTGCAGCCTTAAAGCATTTTGGCCAATATCCTAGCTTCAGGATTGCATTGTAAATATAAGTTAAGAGCACTAGGCCCTTTTTTGGAAGTTCACGCAGCATTTTGGCAGTTATCAGATCAGTTCCTGGGGTCTTCTTGAGGTTTAGCAGATTTATTTCAGATTTTATTTCGTTTGGGGTAAAGGGTTTAATTTCATGACGTATGTCAGGAGGGATGGAAAGACTTCGCTCTACTTCTTGGTCTGGTGCGCTATCAAGTGGTTGAAAGACTGAGGATAGATGTTCAGCGAAGAGTCTGACTTTGTCTCTATCGCTTTTTGCCCAAGGTTCGGTGTTGCTTTTTCTAATTGGTGGTATTTTGAATTTTGGTTCCTAGCTTGTTGGATGGGTTTCCAGATAGAATCATCAGTTCGATTTAATTGAGATACATAGAGCTCAAATTTCTCATTTCTGATTTCTTTGAGTTTTGTTTTTAATTTATTGGTCATATGGTTGTATGCGTTTTTGGCAGTAGGTGTATGATTTCGTTGCCAGTTAGCTCTAGCACGACGTTTTCTGCGACCATTCGTTTAATTTCTAGTGGTATGTCAATGTTTAGTTGCTTTTGTGAAATTGTTGGTGTAGTTTGTTGCGCAGCTTGCTGGAGTTTTGTTATGAGTTCTTCAGTAGCTGTTTCAATTTCTTCGCATTCCTTGAGTCGAATGTTTAATTTTATGGTTTCGCTTAGAATATTACGATATGTAGCCCAGTCCGTTCTAGAGTTGTGTAATCTGGTTGTGAGTTTCTTGTTTACTATAGATGCCCCAATTGTTAGTATGATAGGAGAAGAGGAAATTTTGGTCATAATCTTAAACATAGCCTTTTTCATATATTGATTTCCATCTTTCACAAATTTGCATTATTCTTAGCTAACTATCGATTTTTAGTGGGCCATTTAAGGTTGTAATTCTGTTATATTACATTATTTACTATTGTTATTGATTTCAAGTACTGACCTTTAAAGTTGTGAAAATCTTGACCCCTTTTGCTCTGAAAGTAGTAAATAAACCGCTAAAATTTAATTCACTTACAACAATTTAATAACATGAATGTATACTATACAAGTATTTACTAATATAAAATCACACCTTATAACACTGTTTATCTGAATTGAATTTATATCTCACTAGTTTAGTTCATTTTCTGTCACTGGACTTCTGATGATGCTTCACTTAGTGCTATTTATACTTCAAACATTTATTCTGGGGCCTTCTCGTAGCATTGTAACCTTTTGTTAAAATCTGGAAATTTTTGGGCTGTTCTAGTCCTGACACAGGAGAATCTCACCGGTCATTGCATTCTTTCCTTAACGTGACAGCGGCGACCCTGATATTACATTTTTTTCTAAAGACTATGCCTTTATGGCAACGTTTCAGATTGTTACATGTCACGTTCTCTCTATTGTAGTGATCTTGGTACTGTGATAAAATTTGTAATAGTGATAACTCTGCATGCCAATTAATTAATATGACTGTTTAAGTTTCTTTTCAAAAGTGTTGAATGTACTTCACATAATGTCAAGTATATATTTACTTGTTATGAGTGATATTTTTCTATTTGTATTGCAGTTCTTATAATTTTTTTCTCCTGTTATGTCTAATTGTAGAGTTTTAACTTTGTTGAAGATTTTTGTGAATGCATATAACATCGGATTAAAGATGATGTGTCGTTTATTGGGTATATTACCCAATTTTACAATGACATACCACTTTAGTCGTAGTTAACCTTAGGTATTTTTTTACTCTTGCAAATTCTCATTCAAAACCTGGAACTCTTTCAAACCCACAAATTTTCTTATTATTATTATTCTTATAATTATATATTAAAACCTCTATTAATTTTTATGAATACTAGCTTTTATTGTGTTAAAACAGTCAGATTTTGTAATAAGATAACATCACATGTCCTCATATTTTTGTGCAAAATGTGAGAGTTATTAATTTAAAATGTTACATATTGTCTACAGTAGTAAGTAACTGTATTTGATATTTAAAAAATAATAATTTATTATACTAACAGTTTTATTTTAGAGAAAATATGATTCTACGAACAGCTTAACAAAGTAGTAAAGCCTTAAAAATGTATTCTTACCCAAAAATAATGTTATTGGTGCTTTTATAATTAATTGTTATTTTTAATAAAAGATCATCTTACAAATAACAGATATTTGTGTAACGTAACTATGAATTCTAAAAACAGTTTAAATTAGCATGTGCCATAGCTTATATTTGAAAAATTTAAAAAATTGTTGTTTAAGTGAGGTATTCTTAAATTTAAAATATGTTAATTATTTTTAGGTATTATGAAATATATAGAATTTATTTTATCCATTATAAAAGAGGTAAATGTTTTCGCCATTATTCATTTAGAAAGTCCAGTCTTCTGACACTTACTCGAAACTCAATTACTGCTCGTAATAAACAAATTGCGTCCGCAATTTGCTCGTATGTAGTTAAGAATTTGGTAAAATTGTTTTTATATATCCAATTTTTGTCCAAACTCTTTGTAATACAATTTACAACAGACATCTATTAGCAATTTAAGTTAGTGCATTAGCATAATAATAATATTTACTGCAAATGTTAGTAAGGGTATTATACTACACGACAGTAACATATTTATCATCTATAGCACAGAAGTAGTTAAGTGCTAGGAAAGCAACCCTTTAAGATGTACTAAGTTTTTGTAAAGTCTTATTTTAGAAAAATAGTTTAGCCTAGTAATCTCAATGAGATTTTTCGTATAGAGAGAGCACTCGTAGTCCGGCACTATTGATGTTCTATAATAACATTACAGGTGCATGCACTTTGAAAAAGGGGAACTTTTGAATAGGCCAGAAGGACTTAAGGTGTTAATTTTAAGAAATTTAGCCTACATACCTACATTTTCTCAAAATCATCAATAACTATCTTATTAGATATGGTAGTCTGGCGTTAAATAACATGTTCAAATAATCATTTTATAGATTTTTCTGTAATAGCTTAAATTATATTAAGATATTTATGACTAGGTCTGACGTAATAGATACTTTACTTTCAAATATGGATTGATTTATGTCGCCAATTTTGAAAAGCTTCTTTGAGAATGTATTAGCAAGTATATCAGATCTCAAGTGAACCTCAATGCTTTCTTTGAAAGATCGTTTTTAGATAACTGACCAAAAATATTATTATTTAATGTAAGCTTTCACTTTATTAACTTACATTTTTTAGGCACTGCAATCATTGTGACACATTACACAAGAAAATTATTTTTTAACATTATTAAAAGAGCCTCAAAATCCTTCTTGCGTAAAATGAAGATCTTGACTCAAATACAAAATTTAAAATTTCACGACGTTTAAACTATGTTAATTTGTTTGGTAATATTGCACAGAGGAGTGCGGCTTGATTGAAAAAAACAACTAAGAAATAGTATGAGACATTTTAACGGCTTTCAATATATCAGTATTAATACTAAATACTGCAACATCTAAGTTTATTTCTACTTTAAGTAAGAGTAAGTCAACGAAGAAGATTTTTGTATAGCCATCAGAAGCATTTGAAAATATTTTATCAGATAGCGTACATTATTGTCACTAACAGCGTTACCAGTTTCGTTCTCAAAAAAGTACAGAATAATGATTCCTCTAGCCCACAATGCACATCAAAGAGTGTATTTTTTTAGACGCATTAGTTTTACATAAATATCATCTGGATTTTCCTACCTCAGATCTGACAATTTGGATGATCCACAAACCCATGTAAAGAAAAATAAACCTTATTGTTCAATAAACTGTTTTTATGATAAAATGTATAATATTAATGCGTAGATGTATAGTATACCATATGTTAAGATGCCAACTGTAATTTACCAGTAAATTTTTACTGGTTAAGACTACTTGTATCAAAGCTTATATTATAACTGGTCTTTTTTTTAGAGAACTTCTGTTATCTAAATTTCTCCTAGATTGTTTTGAACAAGGCAAACCATATGGTAGCAGAACTTGGTCAATCAGTAGCAAGCAACTGCTATACATCGCATTTATTATCTTCAGCATTTTGATTTGTAGCTCGCTTTCTTTTCAAACACGCGTACGCAAACACAGTATGTAATGTTTGTAATAAGGTATTATGTGGTTTTTCTTTTTTGGCAGAGTTTTATAGCAAAAATTTAATTTTTAAAGTGTTATCAACAAAAACTTTAATGATTTTATTTCACATTCTTACAGGGCTGACTGTTTAGTATTCTGTTTGTTTAATATTTACAGTTTATTTGAGGATTTTATATATGTAAGAATACATACAGTTAAAGGCAATATTTGAAATTATTATTTTTATAATACTTGGAAAAAGAATACTTAGTTGATTTATTTTTCTACTTCTTGATTTTGTATGTTTACCTTATTTATTAAAAATTATGATTTTAGTTGAGGTATAACCTAAAATCTATTCTATCTACTCCTTCTATCTGAAATTTACCTTTCTTTTTGGAATTAATTTTTATTCTTTCAAATTAAAAGATTATACCCTAACAAATTAGAAAGTGGTTAATATGAATATTATAAAAGCCAGAATTTGTTTATTCATTTGGTTGTAAGTTGAAAGTACTTTCGGTTCTTAATAAGAAATTGTTTTAAAGGTTTATATATTTTTTATAGTAGAGTAGTTGTTTTTTGTTTCCATTTTACTTTAATAGTTATCAGTTTTAAAATATTATTTATAAGATGGTTGTATTTTGGTGCTCAAAACATAGTTTTTATTAAACTATTTAAATAGATATATTCATAGAATTTCCTTACTAAGGAAATAAGTTAGAAGCTTGTTCCATGTTTTGTATTTCTTTAATATGAAAACGTTTATTTGGTTTAAATTAACAAAGAATTGTTTAATATCAAAATAGTAGATTGAAACTAATTGCCTTAAAAATTAAATATTTATTGTTTAATCAGTATCCTAATTTGTTCAGTAGAGAGCCCTTTGAATTAAGTTATTATGCGCTAAAAGAAAAATAATAATAAAAAGTACTGTGGTAAGCAAAAATAATAAACAATATAACAGCATTACAGTTATGATAAGAGGGAGTAAAAATAACTTTAACATCAAAGATTAGAAAATTACTGCATTAAGAAAAAATGTAAGGGAGAAAAGGATTCGGACACAGGATTTGGGATCAAACCCATATTCAATGCAGAGTTTTCTTCTCACCCAGGAAAAGTTCTTTTTTTAAAAGACAGCAAGTGTGATTATAGTGATTTTCATAGTGAATTATAAAAAAGATTTCTTGTGGTAAATATTGTTTCTACTAAAATTAGTTAGATAGTTTGATACTGAGCCAATTATAAATAAGGAAAGATCAAATAAATGCAGTCTTCGAATACTATTACTATAATTATTGTAAAACAGGGCAAAATCCGACTTCTAAAGGTGAAATGGATAATTTTTTTTATTAAATTATTTCTCTAAAATATGAAGTTTTTACGACCGAGAAAACATAAGATTGAATAACAGCAACTGCTGACTAGAATTACAGGAAAGTAATGAATGAGGCAGAAATTAATAAAAAAGTTATAGCTGGAACTTGTATTTTCTAAAAAAGTTAGTTAAGGGTTCCCAGCAATTATGTTAATAGAGAAGGATTGATAAAGTTCCTGGACGATTAATTTTTCTAATAGTTTCAAAGATAACCATAAATGGTATCAAGATAGAAGATTCTTGAGGAACTAAATAAGTAAATATATGTATTGTGGGGATTAGTTAACCATAGACCACAACATATGAGAATAAGGATAGTGCTATTGAATAAGATAAATAAATAACTAAGGTTTGTCCTTTTTTTGTTTATAAAGAAGCATACAGAATTTATTATAATAAGCAAACATTGTTTTTTTGTCATAATATATTAATATGAGAGGAAATTAATCAGAATATTGTTGATAAAAGGATATAAATGCTATTCGTCAGTTAAAAAGGGTTGGTAGGTCAAATTAGAGGAAAGTTTTATTATCATTTTCAATTAATAATTATAATAATGGATATTTTGTTTTTAGAGGTAGGTGTAAAAAAATTTGATGCCGTTTATAGTTCCTAAAATTTAAAAATTATAATTAAATTAAAAAATCAATTTAGTTGCCTTAGAGCGCCTATTTGTGGAATTTTAAATTTTGTGAAAATTATAATTATTTTCTTTGTGTAATTTATTAATTAAATTTTTAATGAAAGACAATTAAATTGGGGAAAATATAAATAAAACGTTGAAAATTATTAGGGAGGAAGATTTCTTAAATTGATGTTCTGTTACTGTTATTATAAACTAATTTTTTGTCGTCAGAAGTGAAGTTGACTATTTCAAAGTGGTTTAAGAGACAAGCGCTTTTTCTCAGCCATCTGATGAGGAGTTTCTAATTAAATTAATAAATATCTTTCGGGTGTTAAGCTATGATTAGCTCAAGAAGTTTTTGAATATTAACCAAAAAGCCTTGATCGATTGAAAAAGAATGATGCTTGATTAAGTCGTTTTGGTTTAGCATTTACTTTTAATCCTAAGACGAAACGAGAAATCAAATTTTGTTGATTACCAAGACTAATTCTAGAAAATTTGTCTAATTTACTGTATATTTAGATATGTTTAATATTCTTTAAAATAACATGTCCCGAGCATCACCGTTAATATTGGATTTATCACTCGTCGTAACATGCATGAACATCTTGAACTGGAATTTCTTTCATTGATCACAGCAACTTGACGATTTTTAAAAATTCTAAAATAGTGTCTTTACAAGCTGAATTTTAGCCGGGGAAATAAAAAGAGTCCGGGTGGGGCTAGGTCAGAGCTATAGGAAAACCTTCCAACAATGTTTATTCAATTGTCGCTTAAAACCTTGGGACCAATTTGGCATAAACTGTTTGCATTTACAATTTTGTTGAGACGATTTCATTTACTATGGTTTTAAAAGATCTACTTTATTTGTTGAAATGACTGGCTAAAATGTAAAACATACTACAGTGTACAAATATAACCCGGAATTTTGTTATAATTTTTGAATTCCTTATTTATTCTTAAAAATCTATTTCATCGCCTTCGAAGTAATCCCCCTCGGCTGCAATGCACTTATGCCAGCGAATTTTCCACTCATCAAAACACTGAAAAGTCCTGTTTCGCTATGGCCTCCAGCACCTTCTTCGATTCGGCTTGAATCTCTTCTATCGTATCAAAACGGTGTCCCCGGAGCAGTCTTTTCATTTTGCTGAATAGCCAGAAGTCACATGGAGTTAAATCAGGCGAATACGGCGGTTGCGGAACGATATGGGTTGAATTTTTAGCGAAATGGTCACGAATAACGAGTGCACCGTGAGATGATGCGTTGTCATAGTGTAAAAACCAAGAGTTTTCTTTCCACAAATCCGGCCTGTTGAGGCGAATAGCTTTACGCAAACGACGCATAACACTTAATTAATATTCCTTGTTGACAGTTTGGCCCGGTGGAAGGAATTCGTAATGCACACCACGATAATCGAAAAAAACCGTCAACATGACCTTAATTTTTGAGCGACTTTGGCGCGATTTTTTCGGTCTTGGTTCACCTTTGTCACGATATTCACTTGATTGATCGGTTGTTTCTTGGTCGTAAGCATAAATCCAAGTTTCATCGCCCGTAATAATGCGTTTTATCTTGTCCTGATAATCGGAAAGCATTGTTTCACACACATCAATTCGAAGCTGTTTTTCCAACAAATTGAGGGTTTTTGGAACCAAACGATATTTGACTTTTTTGGGGCACAAAACTTCCTTCAAAATGGTGTTGACTGATCCATTTGAAATGCCAACGATGTCAGCAAGCTCTCTAGTTGTCAATCGACGATTTTGGAGCACCAATTCCTTAATTTTCGCGACGTGCTGTTCGTCAGTTGATGTTCTTGGACGTCTTTGATGTGGTTCGTCTTCAACGCCTTCAGGACTCTCTTTGAACATTTTATGCCATTCGTATACTTGTGTTTTAGACATAGCGTGTTCACTGAAGGCTTTTTGTAACATTCTGAGCGTTTCCGCAGCAGAAATATCATTTCTAACACAAAATTTAATCGAACTTCTTTGTTGAATATTTTCTGACATGGAAAAAATCGAAAAAGTTAATTTTGGTTGTTTACTAAAACCAGCGTCACTCTTCAACTAATTAAGATCTTAACCTAAAATTTGACACAGATGCCAGTAGTAGTCCTACCAATTTAAAACTAAAAAGGTTTGTGCCCAACGAAATTCCCGCGCAGTTTAATTTAAAAATTCCGGGTTATATCTGTACACCGTAGTATATTCCTTTTTGTTTCTTTGCCGTGTTTTTATAATTCTTCAACGGATATATTACTTCCAAATCTTATAAAGCTGAGGTAACACTAAATTATTGTAAAAAATCTCCGTAGTTTTTTTCAAGTTAGTAATTTAATGTTTATTATTTTTAGTAAGCCTGGTATGTGGATAGAAAATATTTTTTACAGCAGTTAAAGAACTGTACTTGCTTTTCTTCAAAAAGTTTGCCAAGTAATATTTTAATAAAATAATGGTTGATCACATTTGATATATATCATCATTTAACAAAACATAGTGGAAACTCTTCCATTATGGTCCTATTCCCTAAATTTTCATCGGTTGAATGTCTGGAATATTATTGGGCGAAGAGTACAGTGGTATTCACGAACTTGAAGTAATTTGTCTAAATTATGGAAATGTCAATAATACATGAAATGTATTTTCTCAATATATTTATTGTTTGATTCGATGACAAGAATACTTATTAATACAAATGTTATTTATTATTATTTATTTTTGGTGCTGCAATTTTAGTAAACAGTAATGCATTATATTGTGTACATAAATAAAAATCAAAAGTAAAAGGAACCATAATAAGTAGTAAACATCTCAATCAGAACATTAGAAAAATTAAAAACTGGATTAATTTATTGCAACTTGTACGTACCATCAAAAGGAATCCGTATTAAGTAATAAATTCCAGAATTTGAGTGAAACCCGGCGGCTTAATATTTCATGCACCAATTCTTATTACTTCTGTTTTCATTATTTTTTAATCTGCTAATGGAATATTGCTATAGCTTTCGCATGTTTTTAGAATTTATTGCGTCTTGCTTAGTCAGCGGTATTTTATTTTTTATTAATGACTGAGCGTGGCCAATCTTAATGAGTTTTTCTAATTATATTTGAAAAGTTGCGGCTTCCACCCACGTGAATTGTTTTTCGTGTCAAAAGTTGATGTAATTCTGATTTTATTAGTACCTCTCGTGGTGCCCCTTAGTTAATAAATATTGTATCATATTGTATCATAACAATCATAATAAAATGACAAAAATTACATGCCTTTAAAGCAGATCTATTTTCTAATAATGTGTTTGCATTGTAAATGATGCGGGTAAAAATATGGAGTGTTTTGTTGTTATTTCGCATTTCAACATTTAATTTTCTGAAGGAAGAGTACTCTTAGATCGATCAAGATGAGCGCTATTTATTTGAGGAACGAGTTCTAGTTTTAAATAAATTGCATTGTAGTAAATTTACGTCTACTCGCTCGTTCAAAGTTTTGCAAGAAGACTAGAACAACTTTGTTGCACAGAGACATGAAATATAGCAAAAGTTCGGTGCCATCAATTTACATCCAACAAACTGTAGACGGCTAGAATAATTTGTTTAGAGATAAGTGAAAGGTTAAAAATGCGTGACAAAGTTTATTGTTTTGTTTTATTTGTTTACTTTTTCTTTTAACATACTTTCAGTACACTCATAAACATTATTATTTTCCAAATATTATTAATTTATGATGTTACGAAGTTGTTTTAAAGTGATGATATGAACAAATTATATTCTACTTACAAATTATAAAACATTTAGTAATAAAAATTTATTTGTTAACGAATTTAAAATGCCAAATAAGTTATTCAAAATCATAAATCATATTTTTATTAAAATAAATATTATTATGGCAATTATAAAGTATGGTTTACTTAAAACAAACTTCTTTGCAACGTAACATTTATTGTAATGCAAATGGATTTGCGTTTTATTCTGAAGACTTACAACTGCGATTATTTAAGTGGGTGTATATAAAAGAATATGCCAATGTTAAATATATATGTATGTTATGTATGCAACCATAGGCCGTGAAAATTATAAATTACTTACCGTAAAACGAGTTTCTAACCAAAGAAGAATTAAGACTAGAGGGGTACTCAATCCGATACTTTTTATTATAATACGCGACAATGTCTTAAAAGAAATTAAAGTATTAACAAAGAAACTGAAAGTAGAATATAGGAACATAAAAATGGTGGAAATAGCAGAGAGTGCCTTTGGTGACGACGTGGTATTATACGCAAAGAACGAAAAAGACACGAGCAAAAATAAATATTTGGAATAAAGTAGTAAAAATAAAAATTTAAGAACATGCATTGACAAGACAAAAATGATGGGAATTGGGAAAATGATCCAAAAGTAAAAATTAAAATACATAGAAGCATAAACAGATAGGGGCATTTAAGTCTTTTACAAACTTTGTCTGTCAAACTTATCTAACTTAAAGCAAAAAATTAAACTTGTTTTTATTGTTTTTCTCTCATTCTAAAGTATACAATGTTTAAAATCGTTTCCAGAGTTAAAGAAATTAAACCATAAAAAACTGCTAGTGAAGACAAGTTGAAGACCTTTGAGGAAGATGACTGGTGTGGCGGCCTTTTCGCCCTTGAACCGCTTTATATCGCGGCGGCATGCGAGCCTTTGATATCAGCTACGTTTTGCCGTCGCACACGAATAGCATGGGCTTTTGCACATCCGAGGCATTCACGCCCCGCAGCGCGGCCAGTTCCGTCGTGTCTTAGTCCGCATAAATTCGCATTCATACCCCGCAGCGCGGCCACTACGGTCGTGTCTCAGTCCGCATAAATTCGCATTTCGCATCCCCGCAAATATTCACGCATCGCAGCTCGGCCAATTTGGTCGTGTCTCAACATCCCGCAGATACCAGATCCGCAACGTAGAGGTGGCCACCTTGGAATCGCCGACGAAGCCGAAGCCGAAGCCGATTCAGGTGAGCGATTTGGCAATTCATTGGTTGATATCGGTAGCCGCCCCCATCCGTTAACGCGACGGCCGTTTAAGGGACGATTTTGGCCTTATCGGCTGACCTTCCACTACGGGCCGTACTACGTTTCCACATCGCACCACGAGAGCGGCTATTTACACGCCTGCCTCTCCATTTTTTGGTCCTTACGAGCCGCATCGGTATCGTATCCCACACCGCATCCACGAGAGCGGCTATTTACACGCCTGCCTCTCCAATGACAATTTTTTACAAGATTGTTGAAAAGTAACTACTCTATAGCATCTGCAAATGTGTAACTGTGTAACCAACATTGCACTCTTTCTACGGTTATGAACCGATTTCAAAGATTAATACCTCATTCGAATCGATTTTTTTTTCGATTTAGCTCACGGTTGACCTGTTATAGGTCAAACATGAAGTAATTTGACCGTTTGCCTCATCTGTTGGTCGACTGTCAGCTGTCAGGAGGCGTGTGCGGCAACTTTGATTTATGTGGCCTGTTTTTAAAGTCTAATACAAATTATACATCTATTTTATTACATGGAAAAATAAAACCAAATATTTAATTTTATTGCGTCGTCAATCAGTTTTCTGAAGAAGATTGTTTAGGGTATTGCTGTAAACCTTTCTATTTTGTGCCTCCAAGTTTTCCGGTGTGCGAGTCTTCGTTTTGCACATTTTCCTCTTTACGTAGTCTCACAGGTAATAGTCACATAGAGTGAGATCTGGAATTCTTCGAGGCCATTTATGATATTTTTGCTGTCTCAGGCAACGTCCTGGAAATTTCTCTAATTACGTACGCACAATAAGGGCAAAATGAGGTAACGCATCATCCTGAATGAAAATAATTGTCGTAGGTCACAAGTAGTTTTTAAGAATATCATGGTATCACACACAAGATATAGATTGATGAGTCTTGTTGCCATCATTTTGTACCATACGGTCACTTTTTGTTAAATTTATATTTCGAAATTACTATCACGTTACTCCCAGTAATGATAGAAATAGCGCTTGACAAAATCGCCGACATGTAACACGACCTCGTCACCCCAGAAGATTATTTTTTAACAATTCGGACCAATCTTCATGTCAACTCAGCATTAATTTTCCACATTTCATTTTGCTTTTACAATCATTAGATTTTAGCTCCTGCACATAATGAGGGTTTCGCGGACGAAAATTTAATTCATGTAACATTGAACGAAATATGTGCAATGCGTTGTTGCCAAGTTATCGGCGAACTGAAATATGAATGGGCGGCCAGTTCTTACATCATTTACTGAACACACAGGTTTGCATAACACTTTTTTATTGTCTCATTACTTAGTGTTGAATTTCTCTCTTTCACTGTACGCTACCAACTCTGCACAATAACTATATAATTACACAGTTTATAGCGTGCTGCTTATCTTAGCTAGCTTTCGAATAGAAAATCAATCAGCTATTTTTGTTTAGCCTTGCGGCTAATGCCTATACTATCGACGCGGGAAATACATATAATTAAGTCGAACACTTTAGAGAATTTCTTAAAATAAATTTTATTTAGAAATTACAAAGTGTCGATGTTTTACATTTAATGTTATTACTAAAGACAGTGGTTACTTACTGACTACTATTCTAAATGTTGGCCGCATTTATACATAAATTGTCAGCACACCGGTATCCCACGGCACCAGAATCCCACGGTAATGCTTAGAACGTAGATAAGATATGAGTACTAAGAAGCAAATACAAAAAAAGGTGATTGTATGAGATAAACGCTGAAAGCTCTTAAATGCTGATCTAACTTCTCACGATAGTACTTAGAATTATTTAACTATGCTGATTTAACTATATGTAAGTCTATTTGATATAATCTGTTTACAGACTGTTTTCATCATGATTCTAATGATATTACAAGTTTTATAGCCAATTTTTAATGCCGTGTTATTTTTTTACCACTCTATGAATTGATCAAGACAGCGTTAGAAGTATCTACAAAGAACTTAAATCTTTACTGATAATTTGAAATATCAATACGCACTCAGTTACTGTCTACTATGTTAGATAATTATAGCTGTAAAAACATTAAGGCCATTTATTTAAAAACAGTATGTCATAAAAATTCTTTCATCTAATCTGACCCACAAAACTGAACAAGGTCCCAAAACTTGATAACATGTTTAATTTCTTGCTCAAAGTCCAATTCGTTACCTTATCAAAATCGCCAGTTTCGTTTTATCATTATCAGAAGAGTAAGTATATGCTAGTCAGGAAATAGGTCAATTAAACTTAAATTACAACATTAATCAGTCTAATCTATTAATTAAATAATCAGGTAGATCATAATAATTGGAAGCTTATTACTCATATTATTGGGATGAAAAGTATGATGTTATATTCCAGTAAAATAGCCATTTAAAACTGCCTTACATTTATGGCTTTGTTTGTAACAAGTAATTTTACGATTTCTTCTAAAAATGTAGTTAAATAATCACACATATAAACGATGTGGATTTTTGATTGTCTTAATTAGAGATAATTAATTCTATTGTGCGTGTAACAATAATAAAAAAGTTAACATGTCACAAGGCGGTTTAAAATGTGTATTTTCAAAAATGTAACATTTTTTTCTTCTAATGTTTATACAAAGAAAATTATCAAATAATCAGCAGTAATTTTCAGGTTAACTGAAAAACAAAGAATGAACTAAAACATTTATGTAATAAAAAGAATTTGTTGCTAGTAAAGAAATAATACAACTTTGATTGCCGGTTTAAAAGTATTAGTAGTTACTTTATTGTTATGGCATATAGTTTAGTATTTCCATAGTTAGTTACATTTTAATGATTTAAAATACACATAGTTATATAGAAGGAGATAAAAATTAATTTTAATATTTTTTGATTATAAATAAACCAATTGAAGTTCGTGCAATTATTTATTATATAACAAATACAGAAGAAAGTTAATAGTCAAAAATTATTTCTTTGCTTCCATGTTATTTATAAGTCACAAATGATTGTTATTACTCTAATCATATAATAATAATTTTATAATGTCTAATTTTTAACTTACTCTGAATTTGCCACATAGAGTGGCACAATCGGTAGGCTAGATGAAATTTTTATTATAAATCGTGGTCTCTAACTCCCTGACGACGAATCTACCAATACAATTTTTCTTATTTAGCACGGTACTTTTTTGTCGCTTCGAAAATCAAAATTGCGAAATTTAAGAGTTCGTGGATACGATAGATAAGATTTTCTTTTTAAATTGCCTAATCCCCTGACCACAAATCCACCGATAAAAAAATTCTATCATCTAATGCGCTACATCTTTCTCGTTTCGAATGTCAAAATTTTGAAATTTAATATTATATGATTTTGTCCAGTTCAATGGATACAATAGATTAAATTTTCATTTTAAATCATCTTCCTAACCTTTTGACCACAAATACACTTATAAAAAGTTTCGTAAATTGAAAGACAGAAGAACTTTGCAATTAATCCTGTTTCTTGAAAGTTAATTTTGTGTTTACTGTTAGTGAAGTTTAGTTGGATTTCAAAAAGCTGATCTTGTTTACTCAGATTTTATATACAATAGGAAAATACACCAATGAACACAAAATTTTTATTATTCTGGCTTACTATTTTAACCAGTTCCTGGATAAAACGGTTCGTCAGTTCAAAAGAATGATTAGTAAGTATCTTTTTATAGGCTAAAACATAATTGGTAATCGCTACCTTGAAATATTTAAGGTAGAAGTATTTTTACGTACTAAATAGTCTTGGGAAAAGTTAAAGTTAACTGGTTCATGCAGGACTATATCGCACTGAAAAAATCTTTGATCTTCTGGGGGACTATTTTTGTGGTCATCGCATTAAATTCTGCAAAGTACAACGAAAATAATATTGAATGAACACCATACTCACCAGATCTAAATACCTGCAACTACTTCTTGTGGGGATACCTAAAGGACAACGTGTACTGAAAACAAATTTGGACAATAGCGAATCTTAAAAAAGCAATCACAAAGCAAATTAAATAAAGAACACCAGAAATGCAAGAATAGTAAGAAATTTTAAAGCCTTTTCTAGAAATGTCATTGCCTCAGAAGGCACGCACTTTAAAAATTTAATTTACTAAATAAATACTTAAGTAAAGTTTTTTTTTGCATAGCATCTACCGTACACATTGGGCCGGTTAAACCACGGAATCTTACATTTTGCAATTTTAACATTCGAAGCGGGAAAAAGTACCGCGCTAGATGAGGAAAATTTTTTCATCGGCTGATTCGTGGCCAGGGGGTTAGGCACAATAATTTCAAATGAAAATCGCTGCCTAATGATGTAGTAACTATAATATGGAGCACAATTTTTTAAAATTATTGGAGGAGTTATTGATTGTTACGCAGAGCTCAATCCCGTCCAGATCGCTTTTAACATGATTTATAGAGGACCAACTTAGTTTTTAAGATCATTCGAGATTGTTTTATTAACATTCAATGCATTATTCTAAATTTGATTCCAACTTGTTTGCAACTAATAAATATGTGCTTTTTTTACTTAATCGTTTATCTAGGTAAATATTAAGTATTTAGTTTAATTCGTTTAAGGTATTTGCTAAATGTTGAGCGTTACTGAAAGCTAGGCACTTTTTTCAGAATAAATAAGGACATGAATTGATTTGTCTAAATTTACTTCTCATCGGTTAGGAAGGACGTTACTAATTGATAAAATTAATGTGGAAGCACGTATTTCATTTTGTAACAATTTTTTATGGCAAAATTTGGCAATAAATTACCTTATATTGAGGAACACTGCTGACTAATACGTTTGGCTCTCAAGTCTTGCGTTATTTAGTTAATAATTCAATGCACTTGTTGAGTGGTTTTGTGCATTTTATAAGTACCAAGCTGATGAGTAGATAATGTTTTTCTTCTATAATTGGCTGCAGGCGTTTCAGCAAAAGTTTCTTGAAAACATTGTATAAAAAACGTAACAGATTTATACGTCTGTACAATTTAAGTTGAATTGGATTGTTTTTAGGTTTGAGTAGTATTATCATTTGAGCTAGTTTCCAAAGTTTTTAAATATCATTTTTATTTTAAGGGATAGTTTTAATATTAATAATAATGGTAAGGCCCTACGCCCCGCGTGGGAGCACGGCCTGCAAACTGAGAGGTTAAGGCTCTCGTACGTTCGCTCTCTCTGCCCGGTCGTCGCGCACCATCTCTGATGCGAGGCGATGTGGCAAGCACCGCACCTTAGACGACCGCCATTATTACCCCTTGTTTGAATGAACGCAGGTATTCAATTATTTTTAGTGACTGAGTAGGCCACCCGCCAGGCATCAGAGAGCATAGGGAATTGAACTCAGGTCCGTCAGCATCGCAGCCCGCCCCTCAACCACGGGACCACGCTGGCTGTCAGTTTTAATATTATACGGTCAAAATATCTTTGAAATGCACTCGGGGAATGTAACAACTTTCTGCGCATTACTTTTTATCCTGCTCTGGTCTGCAGCTTTTAAAGTTACTATCATAATCTGTTTTTGCCTGCCTTCCGCAGTCAATAATTTATAGTCTATGAAAAGCCTAGTTTACTTAAGCATTCCCGAAGAGGTTTATTCTTAAGATTTTGTGGCACCTGATTTAATTTTCTAGTCATTTTTTTAGTCTTTTTGTGTCATTAGAACAATCCATTAGTTGCCAACATTCTCTGGGTTTCCTTATCAAGAGATTGGATATTTAACGTTTAATGGGATTATTTTTTGAATGTGTTTCGACTCTGTTAACAAGCTGCGATGTGAATTAGTTTGACTAATCTTTTCATTGCTAATTTACTATCTATTAAGGTGATGTTTCAGTGGCATGTTTAAGTTAGTCTGTTTATCTAAGGTGGTATGGATAAGTTCCCGATCGAATGTCCGCTACAAAAATGTGGGTTTCGAGTATCTGAGGGTATAGATTTATTGTAACGTGTGTGTATTCTGAGCTGAGCTCAAAACATAATTTTACTAAGAATCTTCTTGAGTTAATGTGGAACTATAAGAGATTAGGTACCCTATATGGATCATTTGGCCAATAAGTGTATTCACCGTAGCTTAGATTGTTGGTTTGCATAGCAGTTAATAGTAATTAGATATTTATATTAAATATTCTTGAACCTTATAGAAACCTGCTTCCAAGTGTTTTGAATAGATAATCAAATTGTTTGGATTTATTAATTTGTTTTGAGAACAATAAACATGAAAACGCAAGTTAGTGGCTTGTATACTTTTGTATTTGTTTATAATGTTTGATGTTTTGTTTAATAATGTCGTCATAATGTTTGGTGTGGGGGATATTGTAACTGTATATTTTCAGGTGACTTAGAATTGTTGATAAAAATTACGTCACTATTTTGAATATTTAAGAATAATTTAATTTCTGGGTATGTTAACACAAGCCATTGACATGTCATACATAAATTTTTAGTTATGCAATTGTCGATTTTCTAACTAGCCTTATTAAGAGGTTAAATAGTGTCCCAATTTGGTTTATAAATGATATCACTGGAGTGATGGTTTGTATGTTGTTATCAGGTTGTATTGGTTACGTGTTTTGTTTAAATGTTTGGATATAAGTCGTACCTATTTGGATTACTCTAGTAGGAATATGTCTCCTTTATTATAATGCTTTCTTTATTATGCAACTTTGGTAATTAGCTAAATGGTCTTTGTTGTAATTTCCATAAACAACTCTTTGTCTCTAATTTTGCTAGTATATATTCAAAAGTAAAGAAAAGTTATAATTATTCTAATTATTTTCTTTTGGTTTAAGGCCTATAGGAAATAAGAGTTGCTGTGTTTTTGTTTAGTATTGTTTTATATTCCATATTTTTTTCTTGTAAGGTGAACTTGATATCATTTATATCAGTAGTAAAATAATTTTTTTTACTTGGGTTTGTAAGTATGTAACAAAGTCTTTTTATTTATTAATGTTTTAATAATGATGGTATAGATTGTACTCTCTAAAGAGTACTTTAACTTGATCATTCCTAAGTGATTTAATTGTATACTTGACATTTTTACAGTTTTTCAAGTAGCTCTGTATTTGGTTTTATATTCTTTACTTCTGATATAAAAATAGGGAGCGGTTTTGGTTCCTTGTCCTTGTATTTAGACTGATTGCTTAAATCCATGTCTTTATCTTGAATAGTGATATCGATTGCTAGTTGTTTTGAAATTTTCATTTTTGGATTCGGCTTATATTTAATAATTCTATATTATTTTTTGCTGTATGTAACCGTTTGTCTACAATTTCCAGAAGTTTGGGTTAACATTTATGTAGTAACATAAGCTTGTGAATAATCTATCGTGTTAAATTGAGGATAAGTTTTTGGAATCGTCATAGGTTGCGTCATTAAAGTATTGACAGGCACAAGTACGCAATATGTCAAGGAACTTTAGTTATTATAAATATTAGTTTCTTAGAGCACATAGATACAAATAATTTTATGCATGTGCAAAATGTTTAGTATAGAATGCACCAATTTTTTGTGGTTAATTGAAATATTTCTGAACGCACTTAGCGACGTATATTTAACATTTCATGTTTAAATATGCACTCATTTAATTACTCATATTAAAAAATGTAGGCCTGACCTTAAGCAGCAGGTAAAATTCTGGGCGTTCGGGCACTGATATCAGAGCAAGGCGCTCGCTCGCTTGCTTTGAAATCGCAGTTGAAAGTTAGCATGTTATGTTATAACTTGAAACGCAATCCAATTATAGAAGTATGTGATGTATTCTTGAGTCATTAATTCCAGTATTTGAATTATTCGAATATAAATCTTATCCTAATAGATAACCCACACGAAACACTGAAATACAGGAAGTACCTCTAAATTTAATGTATGCTGCGCAATGCCTACACGTCAAGTTCATAGACCGTTACAATTCTGTTGAAAAAGGAAATGTTATAACAGTTGCATATATTGGTATGCTTCAGAATTATTTTTCTTCAAAATTTTTACTTTTTTTAGTAAAGTTTAAATAAAGTTATTCTTCTTTGTCAGATAGATCGGACATCAAAGATATTTTTATATGTATGTGACACATCGTATCAAACGTATCAAACTACATGATTATTACGGCTATTGTATCTATCATACTAAACATGTCGACTAGCATGTATATATGTATGTATGTGCATATATATATGTATATGTGTATATATTTAAATAGCAACAAAAATGCTAAATTTGTGTTCCTAGTTGACAGTACTTGATGATAAAATGTATGTTACTTTATGGAGAAGTAAAGAGAGAAAATTAATAATTTTTATAACCAAAGTGACACGGAAAGCAATATATTTTTTACTATCCATATATAAACAGTTATGAGCAATGTATTTAATTTAATTTTTTCTTTAAAATTGAATGTGGCCGAGTTAAAATTTTTGTGTTTGACGAACGTATTAAAATCATAGTAGTGCTGTGATGTAAGACTGTATGAGATAAACTTATGAATCGGTACCAACGGTATCAATAAGAATTTAAGTTATACATAATGCATTTGTCAGTACATAAAAAACGCACTACAATTTGTTTTTTTTGTTGCAATGGGTTTATCTATAATGTTTTAGTTTATATTAAATTATTACTGAAATTTATTGACACAGTAGTTGGCTAAAAACTCCTCCTTGTCACCCTTTCTGTGTCGTAAATTCTTCAGATTGTCGATTCTCTGTTCTTACTATGGTATTGGTTTTTTTATATAGTGACTTAATTCCTTCTATTATTTTCTTATTTACTTTAAGTTCTTTAAGTGTTTTTTATTTGTTCTGTTTTGGTATATTGCCAAACCCCTTCTCGAAGTCTATGAAACGCATATATATTTCTTTATCGTATTTTAGAAAATTCTTTACTAAATTTCTTATTGTAAATAAGTGATTTTGTGCGTTTTGTGTCTTGTGTTTTTTTGTTAATTGTTTTAGTTTTTCTCAAGTATTGTCTCATACACTTTACATGCAATGCACAATAGTGTCACTTATCTATATTGTTGTACTCTTTTCTGTCCCCCTTCTTGAATATTGGTATTGTTACTGAGGTTTTCCAGTCTTTTGGCACTTTCCTTGTTTTCCATGGTTTATATATAATTGTATATAGTATCCTTATTTTTTTCTATACATTTTATTATTTCCACTTTTATGTTGTCAACACCAGGTGGTTTCTCAATCTTTAACCTTTTTATTACTTTTTCACTTCATCTAGGTATATGTTACCAGTTCCTCCTACTTCAATGGTTATACTATTAGTTATTATCTCTCCACTCTTTGTGTTCTCCATAAGTAGCATTTCCTGGAAGTACTTCTCCCACCTTACCATTATTTTCATTGCTTTCTTAAGTACTCTTTTTCTTTATCCTCTATTTGTTTTCTTGGAGTACTACTGTCTTTGATTCTCATATTTTTTAGTTTTTGGTTGTTTTTGCTATTCATCTCTAGCTTTTTTTACGAAGTTTCTCTATTTTTTTAGGTGTTTTATACTCTTTACTGTTTTTCTAATTTTTATATTTCTCAAAATTTTCTGGTGTTCTCATTTTCACATACTATTTCCATGTTGTGTTTTTTTTCATGGCTTGTTTAAGTTTTTCATTTCACCAGCTAATTTCTATTCTCAGTCCTTGCGTTACTGTTCTACTGCATGCTTTCATTGTTAGTTTCTCCATGTATAATTTCTTTAAACTTACTCCATTTATTTTTAAGCTTGCTTGTCCCAGCTCTTCTTCTTTCTTCTTTACCTTTTCTGTAACCAGTTCGGCATATATGTTTTTTTTTTTATAACCTATATATCTTAGTAGCTTTTATTACTGTTTGGGTATGGTTTTGTCCTTTTCCCTCATTACTCTTTCCGATATATAATGATTTAATTTTTGCTATTTACAGGTACTTTGTTAAATAATTTAGAACTTCTGAATACTTCTACGTCATTGATGACTTTTCTGTAAGCTCTTTCAGTTATAATATTATTGATTTCTTATTACTTCCTGGCTCTTCTCTGTTTCATTACGGTTATTTGTTTTTTCTCTAAATTTTCTATTGAGTTTGCGTTTCTTTTATTAAAGCTTGCACCCTAGTATTAAAGTCTTTCATGATTACTACTGTATTGTTTATTGTATCATAAAAGTCTTGCAAATTTTTCCAGAATTGATTCTTCTCAGCTGCTTTATTCTCCACAATGATGTACTATAATTATATCCATATTTTGTTCTTCGCTGTCTTAGCTTGATTTTTATAATTTTCTTGTTTTTTAATCAACTGACTTTTCCATGTATCTTAGGATAAGTTAATATCTTACTGTTACTTCTGCTGTTTCATCCTTTTCTACGCTACTGTAAGTTATTCCAAGGTTTTTAAAGATTATTTCCCTGTTCCTTTCTTTTTTATTTCAGTTAAAGTCATTATTTCTAACTTTGCTTCTTTAAATTCTTGTATCATCTGAACCTCTTTACCATTTATGCTTCGTAAATTCCATGTTTCCATCTTAATCATTTTTCTTTTTGATTATGCTTTCTTATTAACTTTCTACAGCGGAGCTTATAGTAAAAAGTTAATGAGATTATCATCCTGTCTGTCTGTCTGTGTGTCTGGAGACACTATAAATTCCGTTCTATTCAACGGATTCACTCCAAACTTGGCATACACATATCTTAGGTCAGTACCTTTCATGGGATTGATTTTCAGCCAAATCGGTTAACGGCAACCGGAAGTGACCGTCACAACTTTGCACCGCTGTAGAAAGTTTCTTTTATGGTATTACACCGTTCTTGTTACCTTTTTGTTGTCTTTTATTGTTATTGTCGTTTTTCCTATGTTCTTTCTTATCCTCTATTAGTTTTTTTGGTTCTTTATTCGTATGGGTTTTATGAGTTTGTCTTTTTCCTCTTTTCATTTCCAAATTTGTCCATTTATAATTAATTTCTTATAACTTATTTTATCAGCTTTTTCTTTTTTTCTATCTTTGTCAGAAATATCTTTTAGTCTCTTCTGTATTCCTCTTTCTTTCTCCATCGTATTATTGTTTATATACACCAGTGGTTCTCTTAAGGCTGTTAGTACATTTTTCTTTTTTAATACTTTATCTTCTGTACTTTTCATTTCTACGACACAGCTTTTATTGATTAGCTTATGTGCTTCCTTGTTTTTTTTTGTCACCGTCTGTAGTTTTAGTTGTATGAAATTAGTCACTACCTCTTTTATGATTGCGAGATTGTCGTTATCCATTTCCAGCCTCTTTATTATTGGATTATTCTTATTTTTCTCCTTATCTATACGTTTCATTTATATCTCAATTTTCTCCATTTCTTTTAGTTTATCGTTCAGGCATTGCATTGGTTTTTTAATTCATTATTTTTATTTTTTAATTCCGCAATATCAGTAACCCACTACTTTTCTTTTCGCGTATTCTTTTCTTTCAGACTCTTGAGTTTCTTTTGGTTTTTTATAATTATTATTTTCAATTCTTCTTTTCTTTTTTGATTTTCTTTTTTTAATTCTTTGTTTATTTGTTCCAACAATCGTTTTTTTAAATTTCTGATACTTTTGTATTTGTTCCCTCTTTTTTCCGTATTTTTGTATTTTTGTCTCTTCATTTTTTTTTTGTTATCCACTTTTACGGTGATTTCTGACACTTTTCAAACGCTGTAAAAGTTTTTGTCCCTATCTTTCTTTTAATGTATTATGGGAGTGTTGTTAAACTATTAATTCTTGCTCTGTGTCCTTCTCTTATTGGTAGATTTATTGATCATGCTTTTTTGATGTTGGGTAAAATTTTACGTTTGGCAATGTCGCTTTCTATTTTTGCGCTAGTCGCCGGTTCTTATCACGCTTATCTTTGTATTCGAATTTCGTTGTTATAGATATCAAATGGGATCTAATTTTTATTTTATCTCGTTTTTAATAATAATAATAGTACGGCTCTAACGGCCCGCGCGAGAGCACGGCCTGCAAACTGAGAGGTTAAAAGGCTTTCATATGTTCGCTCACTGTGCCCGGCCGTCGCGCACCATCTCTGGTGAAGAGTGATGTGGCAAGCACCGCGCCTTAGACGATCGCCATTATTACCCCTTGTTCGAGTGAACGCAGGTACTCAATTATTTTTCGTGACTAAGTAGGCCACTCGCCAGGCTTCAGAGAGCACCGGGAATTGAACCCGGGTCCGTCCGCATTGCAATCCGCGCCTCAATCACTGGACCACTCTGGCGGTATTTATCTCGTTACAAGAATGTTTAATATAACCATTTTTATGAAAATTTGACTGATTTGTTAAATTCTCAAATTCGGTGCTCATATGGAACACCCTTTAAATTGTTGAAGTTGACTGCATACGGGGTATTCTATTAAAATAAGGGTTCATTATTTGGCCACTGTCTATAGCTGTTTCTTATTCTTATAAAACTGATTTATAGAATTTAATTTAATTTTAGAAACAGAAAATATATTATTTATTTTAAATGTTACTATTACACGAACTACAATTGTACGACCTTGTTTTTGCTCTAGCTACGTGCATTGGCTTATGGCTTAACTTATTCGTTTTTGTCATATTTAATAACATGCGGATTCGACCTAAATATAATCAAGTCACCATGCCCGCTCCGTTTAGATTCACTAGTCGACTAAAGTTTGATAACAGTTTATTCATATTTATTAAAAATACTTTTTCAGTAGCTCTGGAGGAGGTAAGCTTTTTAACATTTCTTTCCCTTCATTTAAAACTAAAATGTCGATTTTTATTTCGCGATATATTGTCATAGCCATTAATTATCTCGGCTCGTGTAAAAGCACGCCATGAATTAGGTATCATGTTAATTTAATGTATAAAAGACTCAAAAAATTATATCTTTAATTTACAGGGCGAATATCTTTGCTATATTATATTTCGATTTTATCTTAGTCTAAATTGTTCATGAGTTGGTTCGAAATTATCAGGAATGTCAATTATTATATATAAATCCAACGTTTGCAAAAATATAAAATGGCATTATTCACAAATTTGACCCATAAGTTTTATGAAAATTTTAATAAATAAAAGTTATTGTTTTGTTTAATTTCAAGTACATATTAATTACTGTAAATCCATTATAATATTTTATATAATTACTGGGAGTAATAATTACTTAGAAGGTTTGAACATTTTAGTAAAAAAGTGTAGGATAATGGAAAGTCTAAATAAAAAGATTGTATTGTTTTGACTCTAGTCGTAAAAAACGGTGCGTGTTCGTGTGACTCAACATATGCGCTATCCACCTGAAATTAACTAATCTGACCGAATGCTGCTAGATAACTAAGATTACACGTTTCAACATCAAAGAAAGAAATCAAGTTAAATCCAAATATAAACCCAAACAAATTTAAGTAAAGAGAAATATTGTAGAGGACATTTAATCAAGTTCACATTAAAAATATTCGGGGAAATTGAAGCTGTAATTCACTCGGAGACGAGCTTAACTACTTATAGATTAATTCTGAAAAACATGGCAATAAAGTTACTTATTGTTGACAGATATGGGTTTCAATAAAAGCTTACATCTCTTTTATATAGATAAGGAATAAAGTAAAATGGCGAGTTTATAACATATGTAATATATTTATACAAAAAATTTAAAAATTAATATTTCCTTTGCAAAACATTTGGGTTTAATTGTTTTTTTGGTAATAAAATATAAGTCTAAGATATTAATTATATACTGTAAACTAAAAAACTAAAGTTTTATAATAAAAATTATAACTTCATTATTAAAACGTATTGTAAACATTTTAACGTCAGATATCCACCGGGAACATAATATTTATGACATTACTCTTTCTTATTAATGATGTTTTGCAAAATATTAATTTTATTTTAATACAATTGTACATATTTAACATCTAGAAACAAGTGGCTCTAGCGAACCCTAAATTTTCATCCAAAAATCGTTTAGTAATTGTAATTGTTTTAAGCATTTTGTATATTTTAAATTACTTGTACTTAGTTTTATATAAAACCTTTTATATTTTCCAGTCGGCTAAATAATTCGCGAAAAAATTTCTTGAGTTAATTTGATTATGAAGGATCAAATTAATATTTAACAAGTATTTGAATTCTTATATAGGTATTGGTATAGTACTGTGTATAGAAATACATACTAAACTCTAAAGCCTACATGGAACAGAGTTATATAGACATATCGTTATTTTTCACACTTAATGTGAAAAATATTTATTTTTTTATAAATATTATTTTATTTCAACAACATGTAAGAAATTTGTTTCTGAGTTTTTACCTTTATCTTTAACTAAAGCCTGTTTAAATCTTTTCCGTAGCTCATTTTTTCTTGCTATCTCTAAGTCTGACTGTTCTAATTTTTTTTAATTTGCCACAATTCTCACGTCTGGTTTTTTTAACTATGACAATTTATTTAAACATTTTTTTAAGTTACTGTAAATACCACTTCTGATATTAATTGTAACAAACTCAGTTTTATAGTTAGGTATATGTGTATCTACTTTAATTATTTTCAGTAAACAGACACTGTTTCACAGACCGCTTACTACTTACTACATAACGCACTAATTTAATTATTAATTTCCACTGACCCATCTGTTTCCAGAATCACTTCGATTACTACACGAATGTGTAAACCTTTTTTGATCGTTTTTCGTACTCGCTTATATATTCGCGCATAGTTTCCAAAATTCCCGATACTTCACATCGGAATGTCGGGAATTTTCTGGATGTTTACGCGTTATTCTACCGCTGCTCTATATTTCAGAGCCGAAATTGTTTTTGGCGGCTGTAAAACGCGTTATGGAGAAATTACCATATTTTCCTGCGGCTTTATGAACCTTTCAAGTAGAAATAGCAAAAAATTGTTTTGTTTGAAGATTGTGCCTTGGAAAAGAGTGCAGTACGGTGGTCTGTATTTGCGTCTTTCGAAACAGCACTTTATCATATTTTCAATAGCATCTAGATGACCAAATTCTTTTTAAAAACGGAAGCTACTTTCTTGTCTACACAAGGACCTGCGTTATACAGTGTTGTTAGGAACATTAAATAAATCTTACAATACTTCGGTCATGACTCAAATTTGGTTTCTTTATCACTAATACACTTGTTCATAAAGTCTACGAAGTTCAATTTTTTTTCGTTCGTTGGGAGACTCATTATTGGTGCATCACCTTTGGCTTACTATTAGGCGACTACCTAACGCGATATTCGACGTTATTTATTTATTTAAAAAATTTCTATAGAATCGTTTATTCCTTTGAAGTTTAGAGAAGAAAGCTACGCATCTCTGTGAATTGTGGAGCCAAACTAAATTCCCTAGCTAAAATTCTCATTCCCGAGCTCCAATGTTATAAGTTTCTATTAAGTCGCTAGTAATCCGGATATTCATACGAACAAGATTATGTATTGCATCTAGTTACGATCTTATTAGGCTCATATAATCACTTGCTTCCGAATAATAGGTAGCAAACTAACCTGAGGTTTCTACCCAGTATAATGCAGGTTGGAATTTGTTTAACGGTTTTTATTATTAGTAACAGCTAAATGTATTGATCCCAGTCTTGCTAATTGTTGAAAGGTTGTTTAATTTTATTAATTTTTTATAATCAAAATATTTCATAAAAAAACAACTGATTCAAACTGGGCCTTTGATCCAAGTAGATCTCCAAGGGCATCTAAAGCCGGCCGAAAAATTCTGATTGTTTCAGCAACAATAGATATTTCTTTATTTGATACCGCGTATGCTTTAATTCATTTGATAAATTAGTTTATGACAACGAGGACATTTGTTATCCTTGCCAGATTTCAAGAATGAATCGCATGTTATATTACTGCATAGATCTTTTTTTTTCTATAGTTTACGTGCTATAATCACCCTCAAACATTCTGTACAGTTTTTTTAACTTATCCATACCCTAAAGCTCCATCATGTAGGTGATGTAAGACGTTAAACACTCGATTCCTGAATACTAATAATCTGAATCTGAATGAAGTGCAATAAGCGTTTTCGCCAGAAAATCATTCTCTAATTTCAAGGAATATAGTTAATATAATATAGTCTAATAAATTTTTAAAACTTGTTTTCTTTAAAACTATTTTCTTCTCATGATGGCGTTATCTTTTGGCACTTCCAGGTAAGTACTACTTTTAATTATGGATCAAGTTTCTCTTAGCGACAACCAATTGTCAACCACTGTTGTTTTGCACAATTTGTAGAATAACTCTTCTAACCTCCAACATTAGCTATACGTTTCTCGGTATAGTCTTTTCGAGAGAGTGTCTGCGTTCCAGATCTGTGTTGCGTCTTAAAATCATAGTTTTAGAAACGCTCAATCCATCTTGTCAATTAGCCTTTTGGGTTCAAAAATTGTAGTAGCTATTTTATTCAGTCATTGTCTGCTTTCAATAGAAATTTTCTGCAAAAGATATACTAGTAATAATGTACATTAGTATTTATAACTACAAATAACTTATTTTCCACCAAAACATTGATAAAGCAGCTTTCTTGTTTATTCCATATTAGAGACGGCACATTCACTAACAACACAAGCCGTTGATAGTCCAAAAAAGATACAAACTTTATGATTTTTTTTAATATGAATTACTTTCCTAGTGCTTTAGTTTTATGCTCCATTCTTTGACACGATATAATCTAAGTACTTCACATCTTTCGGAAGAGCTAACACTTCTTGATACTCAGGTTTAAATTAGCATTATATAACTGCGAAAATACTTCTTAAGCTTTATTTACTCCTCAAAAACTTTTTTACTACGTCACTTCAGTCACCGTAATACGCTTTCCGCAAGTCACTTAAAAGTAGCAAGAGTATTGCACAAAGTTATATCGACGGTGAATTGTTATAGTCCTGGCCGTATTGTGAATAATTTTTATTCATTTTTTAGTTTCCATTACGATTTTCCAATAGCCGATTTTTAACTTTTGCGTAGAAAACTGCGAAAACACGACTAAGGTATCTAACCTCCATTACCGCATTTAATTTATAATTAGTCTATCTAGAACCACGTTAACCTATTTTTCTTCTGAACTAACACATTTGCCAATGTTTATGAATTTCCTGCTAATTGAATGATTGTTTGCTTCAACACAAAAGGTGGGACAGTTAAATTACACATTTCAAAAAACCTTGTATGGTAGGGGTGTGCGTGAAAGAAGAAATAGGCAGTGACCTTTACAATCCACACAAGTGGAAGCTTAGTAACCATGCAGCGTTGGACCGGTGAACAAGGTTTTGCTGTTACAGCGAATTTAGAAAATAGCCAAAGTTACGTCCGCTTCGTGCTGCTGTTCCAAGTAGGAAAGCTATTTCTGTTTTGCTAACAACTGAAGTACAACAGGTCAAACAAGAAGAAGAAGAGATGGTAGTTCAAGAACTGTTAGGACCCCTGAAAATGTGCGATTACAAGAGGCCTTCAAAGATCTGCCAGGCGCCACAGCGTTGCTGTCGGACTTTCGACTCGAACAGTAAGGAAAATCTTGACTTACACTTACACTCGTATAAAATGTAAATAGTCCATGCTTTAAACCCCGGAGATTATCTCATCCGCGTTGGTTTTTGTGAGTTCATGTTACAGCCGCTTGAAAACGACCCACGGCCCATTAATAATCTACGAATGAGCGATAAAGTTCATTTCCACGTTTAGCGAACATGTTAATGAATACAATTTTTGCTATTGGGCTGTTTTCAATCCTCAACAACTTTACGAACGGCCTCTCCATTCACCCAAAGTTACAGCCGTGCAGTTACTGCAACATCGGCGCACTATGTTTAAATGCTGAAAATCTTTTTTGTTTCAGAACTTTAACGGTTTCCTGTAAGTGAGGACCCTCATTTCAACACAATGGAGCAACTAAACACAGCCCTTTCTGAATGACTATTTTCCGAACCGCCTCATTAGTAGGAACAGAGATGTTCAGTGACCTTCAAGATTGCCAGACCTGAGTTTTCTGTGATTATTATTTATGGGGATATCTCAAGTTAAAGGTTTTTGAGAATCACCCAGCAACTACATTGGACTTACAAGTTCGGATTGAAGAAGTTTGTTTAAGAACATCGGTGGTACTGTGACGCGTTAGTGAGAATTTTCGTATGAGATTCAGACAATGTTTACAAAGTAATGGTCGCCATCTTCCTGGAGTAATATCCGAAAAGTTAAACTTTTTTGTTTTTATACCAATTTTTATTTGTGCTGTGAACATTTGTTGCAATAAATAAAAAAGAAAAAAAAACTTTTGTTTTTTAATACCTAAAATAGTACGGTTTGACTACCCCACCCTGTATTAACAATATTCTAAAATTATTTCTATTTTTGAGAATATTTTTATTGGTTGATCATTTTTGATTTTTGATTAATTCTATAGGTATAAGTACAAATATATCTTGATATTTAATAATTATCTTTGCAACGTTTTTGAATTCACATTTATCGATCGCTTGGCAAAATTTGAGACTCACATCTTCACATTTATTGGAAGTTTACGTCACTGACAACGGGTAATAGTATCAAGTTGGGCTATTATAACATTTTCCTTTATTGTCATAGGTTTTGATTTAACATTGTTCATTTTGACAAGCAGAAGATTTATGATTTTGAAATTTGATTGACTTATAAATGATCGATTTCCTCTACCTTCTACTTTGTAAGCTTTCTTTATTGTTATTCTTCTAGGTAAGTTAATTTATTGTATTATTATGAGCTGATTACTTGACGTTATTTGTTATAATTAAACAACCGACTTTTATTAAAATTCATAGGAGAGTCCGTCAAAGTCATTTTTAAGAATACTCTCTTTTAGATTTGTTGTAGTCGTAAGCTTCTTTAAAAGATCTATAACTAAAATAAACTAGTTGGAGATGTTAATTAATATAACTGGGTAGTTCAGGGTATATTTAACATTTTTGACGGTCCTCACATTTATCTTGTATATAGTTATAATGTCACTTGCAAGCGCATTAAAACATATTATTAGGAATATCTGGGTGTTGTTCTGTGTTACTTCTGGTTGTGCAATTGTCGACAAGCAGTAGAACTGTCAATCCATTGATGTCGTTACTGATATACTTTTTAAGGTATAAGGTTAACAGTGATTATTAGAGCTTTGCTTCCGAAAATTAACGATCACTTCCCCATGAACATTCTATCAGTTTTGCGTCATTCTCTCTCAAGAACAACGCAAATGAGCTTTCGCTATTGCATTAATTAAGCTCCAACTTTTTTAAATTATTTTTACATAACATCTGTCGCAGCATGCCTTTTACGTTATTTTTGCCGTTTCCTTGTTCTTCTATAGCAATTTTAATAAGCAATGCGTGTTTTGCAGTTTTGCATTGCAAAGCATCATCATCCCTCGGCTCATCAAACTTTTCTGGGTAAGCTAAACATAGCAACTGTAGAATATTATTAGTCCTGAGTTCATCCACATATATCTGTATGGCTAATTTCCCCAAAAAGCTTTAGTGCAACATGAGATTTCAGTTTTTGTAAGCTCTCTTCGGATTGCTGGGTGAAGTTTTTAACTTATGCACGATACACTTGTTCAAGATGTATATTGCTATATCCTATCTTTAATCGCTGCATTTATCTTCTAAAACTGTACATTTTTTGGAATATTGTTTTTTAATGTTTTACAGTGCTCGGTTATCTTCTTTTCATAGTTTTAAGGTGTTCTTAAAATTTATTTTATAAATATAATTGTCTGTTTTTCGCTGTGTGCCTTTAGTTTTTGTAATTTTTTTCTTGTGTTTCCAGGCTCTTTCTCCAATGGTTCTCCAAAATTTTTCGATTTTCTTCTAATGCTTTTAATTTTTTTTCAAATTTTATAATATTGTATCTGCATCTATGGTCTTGAGCAGACATGTATTTGTAGTTGGCTTTCTTAATCATTTTTTTGTGCACGCTTAAATATCTATGCATCACATCGAGAATCCTCGAGCCTTTGCGTTGAAGTGCTTTTTATTGCAATCGCGCTGAGAATTTTCTGGATGTTTACGCGTTGTTCAGCCTCTGTCTCAATTTTTGGGGTCAGCTGTTACGGTCTTATTAATGGTGCAACATTACTTAGAAATTGCTAAGCTGCTCTAGATAACAAAAAAAAAAAAACTATAAAAATTATGAAATATTACCAATATTTATTAATTCACGTTAGATAATACTTTTTTACATTTACGTAAATAATTCTAATCTTTGTCAATAACTTCGAATATTATTTGTTATTTTAGATTCTATTATATCTAATGCAAGTTTTATAATTACCTTTTTTTGTAAATAAAAATTTCCATAGTATATGTACTTAACTTCTAGTTAGAAAGTATTTTTAAAGTGTTGCTAACGTTTTTGTTCTTTCTATTATTTATCAGATGACTTTGTTATATTTTCAATTTTTTTTTATTCTTTATTTTGTTAATTTGTTTAATTGATGTTTTGAAAAACAGTTGTAGGAAAGGCTTCAATCATGTTTGATTTATTCTGCGATGTTGTCTACATATGGCTTTTCTGACAATGTTTCAATCTTTTATTTATAAAGAAACTGTTTAGTGTTATTTTATATACTGGCAAACAATTTTTATGGGCCTTAAATTAGGACAGATACCCAGGAGGGAAAAATCAAAGGATAAAGTTAGCTTGAGCTGCTTATGAAAATCTAAGGAATGTGTTTAAAACAACAACATATCCACAACACCTTAAGACTAGAGTGTTTAATCAATGTATTATTTCAATACCACATATGCCTCGGAAACTTGGTTGCTTACGAAAACCGTGATAAAAAAAACTGCAAGTCATGCAAAGAAGAATAGAAAGATCGATGTTGGGACTGTGACTGCAGGATAAAAAATCAATCGAACATATTCAAGATAAAACCAAAGTTGAAAACGTGGAACGACGCATTGCAAACTTAAAATAACAATGGGCAGGTCATGTTATGCGGTGAGAAGACGATAAGTAGAGCAAAATGTAACAGAGTGGAGCCCAAAGACAGGAAGAAGATAACAAGGAAAACCGAGAACCAGATGGAGAGATGACATCAATAAGGTCGCAGGGACACAATGGATGGGAGCGACGGCGGATTGAACGGCATGGCGACAGCTTGAGGAGGCGTATGTCCAGAGATTGAATATTTAAACGCTGGGAATGATGACGATAATGATCTCTTAAGTTGTTATGGTTTTTCGTTGACAGCAGGACAACTTATGGAAACTGCTGTCGATTGTCGATTATCGCAAATAACCATCTTCTGCTATAAAAAATTGCAGCAAGGTTTTGGCACTTATCTATTTTGTCATTTTTTGTCATCAAAAAATATATAATTTATTGCCAATAAATATTTATTAACCGCCGTTTTCTTCTCAAATGTTTATGTTTTACAAATAAACTAAAAATGACTAATATTAATAAAAATTACAGTTTTTACACAAAATTAAATTGCGTTTTATCATTCTACAGCCATAATCAAAAGTGATTGGCGCTCGTAAATCACTATGTGTATTTTAAAATCTATTTGTGGGACAAGGATATACACTCTTCTAAAAATCATTTTCATTTAAAATATCAGTAGTTGTCGCATTTCTAGTCGCAGAAGGTCTTTTTAACTAACTGATTATATACTTTTTGTATTGTTCGTGGGTTACGTAACAGTATCAAGTTACATTTGTATATATAATTTTATTAAAAATGGATGATAGAAACTACCCCAAAGTTAGATTGGTCAGATTATAATATATTTACGAGTCTCTCTGGCTATAGTGCTGGTATCTTTTGGCCTATTCTAGTCAATCTTTTTTTTTATTTTTGTCCGATAACTATAGCTTTATTCTGGCTTTACAACTCTTAAAACTAACACGTATGTGATTTTTTCCTTTTAAGACCTTTAAAAAATTTTCTAATAAGTATCATGTTTTTACATCTTGTAAGTACTTATTTGAAAACTGTTTTAGGGCATATTATACAGCGTATTTTAAATATGTAACAGTTCGAGTAATTTTAATTTAAGATTTTCCCTGTTCATATAAAGTTATTATTATTATTATTCGTGAGTATTTTTGCTTGCTTCGTTCAGTTTTTTGTTTCTTAGTATTATCAGGAAGAGCGTTAATGTCTATTAATTTAAACACGGTAATGACAGTAATGTTTTTACAATAATTAGCGTCAATCGACTAGTCTTACTAAACTTCCAATTCTGAACGTATTTTTATTAAATGTTTTATGACTTATGTTTACCTGAAATTAATGAATATTTAAAATTACAGCGAAAATAAAGATTTCTCTTTGGAATAGATTATTTAAATAGTTTCTCAAATAACAATAAACAAGGTTGTACATTTTACATTTTGCATTGCAAAAATTAGAATGTTTTGTTAAATACGATATGATTTAACAAGCAATTAAAATCATTTTATTATAATCAAATGATATTCAATTAGAAATTAGCATTAGAGTTTATTAAAGAGTTTCTTGTATTTTTTCTGTCAAAGTAAAGTGGTTGATGATGCCTGGAGTATTAGACATATTTGAATCTTGTATCATTTTCTGTATTCATGTGCCGTTTACATGCTCTACATAAATTAATTAAAATTTTTTAGTATATTTACCTCAACAAACAATTAGTTTGTGTATTTTGTATGTTCCTACTTTTAATTACGTTTTTAAAATAATTAGATTCTTTTGATTTCCATGTAACATGCCAAAATTTCTAATTTTTGAATACCGGATGACAAATACGACCCTTAAAATGGCTGTTGTGGTATAATTTCACAAAACTTATGTAAAACGCCAAACTGTGAGTTAAAATTAATTTATACGAAAGCTTTGTGGCATTTTTACCCGAAAGAAAAACGAATTACACGGTGTTTCTATTACGGCGTATAAAAAGTGATACGAATAAAATCTGTTAATCTGTCGTCGAATATTATTTAATAAACTCAACATTATGCATACTTATCCCGTTTCTTTATGTGTCAGACAAAGCCATAAAGTACATACTAGGCAAATAAATAATGCCTAAGCGTAATTACGAATGAATATCTGTCAATAACTTCTTTGAAATCTCCCGAAATAATCATCTTATTCGATGCGCCGAGGTACAAGATTCATTTTTAAATAAAAGTTTAATAGAAATTTTTTTAATACAACAAAACTCTCAATTATTAGTATAAGAGATTTGAGCCGTCGAATTAATGGGTTTGCTATTTATACCCACGTTTTTAAAACTTATTTCCCGTCTTAAATATAGTTATATACATATAACTCTTAATTTTTGTGCTGATATAAGTAAGGCACATAAAAACTTTTTTAGACCGTCACTTTGATATCTAAAACAGACGCTTTATTAGCAAGTTGTGTAAATATACAAATTTGAAGAACAACATTTATACGACTTAACCGCTATGCGTAATTCTATTTATTAAGAAATTTACAGCAACATCAGTGACGTTGCGTAAAGGCAACCAACAAGGGGATTTTAGTCTCGCGTTGTCTCCGAGGGATGTTTAGCGCATTAAAGCAATGGTTAAAGCATTCATTACGGAAACATGCAAATTATTACAAGAATAATAACACCGCTGTAAAACAAAACATATATATGTTTTTTGAAATTTAAATTTAATGTACGTAAGAAATAATAAAACTTGTTTTATAAGGAAATAAGACTTTTGTACGTTTTTGAAATAATTATACTAATTACAATTTTAGTTAACTCGTAGTTGTATTTGAAAAGAATCAATATATTTTTAAATTTTTTGACTGGTTGTTCTTTTGAGCTTATAAAATACTGGAAATCTTCGGACTTTATTACATTATTATAGTATATACAATTAATATCAAAACTATTTTGCTTCTGTGCAATACTTAATAATTTAAATGTAATAACTTGCTTATGCCATGTTGCATTAAATTTTTTTTTATTGGATTAATGCAAATTTACAATCTACTTAATAAAGTAATAAGTAAATGGGTTGAAAGAAGTTCACTTGAGTCAGGGGCCATCCATTGACGGCTCTCTGGATTCACCTAGCTAGGTCTTCTGGTCATGTTCTGTTAAGTCTTCTATTTTCCATTGGTTGTCTGAACAATTCACAGATTAGCTCGTTGCTGTGGGTTATGCTTCGATTTTTGTGTTTAACGACGTATATAAACGGTATTTTGAGGTCGTATGGTGTTGTTGGAGACATACCAAGGTGCATTTAGTAACATTCTGAGGGTTTTAGATTGAAAGGTTTATAAAATTTTTGTATTAGACGGTTTGTTGCAGCCCCATAATTCGACACCATATGTCCAAATAGGCCTAAGAATGGTTTTGTATATGAGGAGTTTGTTCTGTAGTGAGAGCTGAGATCTACAATTTAGTAACCAAGACATGTTTCTCACTTTTAAATCTAATTGACGTCTTTTTGCCTTAATGTGTGTTGCTCAAGTTAGTTTTGCGTCAAGATGAAGGCCGAGGTATTTAACTTCTCCTTTGACAGGAATGGGAGTGTTATTGAAGGTAAGAGGAGGACATTCGGCTCTTCGTGTTGTGAACATGACTTGACACTATTTATCAACGTTTAGATTAATTTTCCAGTGTGTAAGCCAAATTTGGAGTTGATCAAGATAAGATTGCAATTTTGCAGAAGCTCGTATCGGATCGAGATCTGTAGAAAGGATGGCTGTATCATCAGTGAACGTTGCTAGTAGTGTGTCCTCGCTGGCTGGTATATCAGCGGTAAACAGTAAGTACAAGAAAGGTCCCAGAACATTTCCTTGGGGTACACCATAGTTGATAGTCTGGTAGTCAGATAATGAGTTTTCGAATTTAACTTGGAAGTAATGGTTGGACATGTATGATTTAAGGATGAGAAACAATTGATTTGGTAAGTGTTGTTTAAGTTTGAAAAGTAAGCCTGCATGCCACACCCTGTCAAACGCCTGTTTCACGTCTAAAAATGCTGATGTACACATTTGTTTTGCTTCTAAGCTTTCTTTGATTTTATTAACGATTCTATGGTACTGTTGGATAGTGGAGTGATTGGGTCTGAAGCCGAATTGGTGGTTAGGGATTAAGGCATCTATATGTGTTACGTTTGCAATTCTGGTGAGGATAAGTTTTTCGAAAATTTTGAACATTACAGGAAGGAGGCTTATTGGCCTATAGGAAATGGCATCAGTTGGAGGTTTTCCTGGCTTCAGTATCATGATTATTATTGCATATTTCCATAGTATCGGATAGTAGCACAGGCGTAGTATGCTGTTATATATGGTTGTGAGTAATATAATAGCTTTTTTAGAACTGTTTTTCAGTACTTCACCTGTAATGAGATTATATCCAGGAGCTTTATGAGGATTTAAGAGACTTATTCCTTTTTTTGACTTCTGAAGGTGAAATAGGCTTGGGTGGAAGAGACATCTGACAAGGGGCGTTTAAGAATGTTTGTATTTCGACATCATCTTCATCATCGTTGAGGATATCAGGAGCGGAAAATACACTAGCAAGGTGTTCTGCAAATCTGTTGGATTTTTCAACATTCGTCCGTGCCCAGCTCTCATCAGCTTTTCGTAGAGGTGGAATAGATACTATGGGTCTTTTGAATTTCTTTGTCGCGTTCCACAGGAAGTGATCATCAATAGATAGATTGACGATGTAGTGTTGGAAGGATTCGTTTTTTGCTTCTTGGATAGCATTGTGGAGATTGTGCGTTATTCGATTTAAATAAGTTTTGTCAAGTGGATTTCTGGTAGTCTGCCACCTGCGCCGAGCTCTGCGCTTTGCGATGACCAATTCTCTAATATGAAGCGGAATATTCTGATTGTTGCGGGTGAGACCATAGGGTTCTGGAGTAGAGGTCCAGGAAGCGCTTTGTGTTAACGTAGTTAGGTACTGCACAGCTTCATCTATGTCCTCCTTATCTTTTAAGCGGATATTTAGTGATATATTATCGTTGATATGTTGACGGAATAGGTTCCAATCAGTCTTTTTGGAAGACAGTCTCTGTTGTGGCATTTTCCATATAATACTGGTGCTTAGAGTTATTATTACAGGACTGTGGTCAAAGTGCAGATCTAAATTGGATTCAATATCACTATGTAGGTCTGAGATTCCATTAGTTATGGCAAAGTCTAACACGTCGGGGATTTTATTTCGATCGGTCGGCCAATAAGTTGGCTCTCCAGTCGACAAATCATTGAAATTATTTAGTTCTAAAACTCTCAATAATGTTCTGCCTCTAGGAGTAATCAGCCTAGATCCCCAGGTTGTATTTTTAGCATTCCAGTCTCCGGCAACTAAAAAGTGTGAGCCGAGTCGTTCGGAGAACTCGAGGTATACATCGCATGTTATAGAATAACGTGGTGGACAATATATTGAAGCAATTGTAATAGGTCGGGGGAAAGTATCTACTTTTATAATGGCACTTTGAATTTTGTGTGTTATGTATGGTTGGAGTACGTGATGTTTTATTGAAGATCTGATTATGATTGCAGACCCTGCGTGAGCCGCATCATCAGGATGGTTAGCATAGTAAATGGAATAGTATGGTATTTTAATAGTTGTCCTTTGTGTTGAATGACTTTCAGCGATTAGGAGGATATCAATTTTATGTTAAGAAATAGCGTACGTTCCTGAATATTGTTTGATAAGCCATTTGCGTTCCATTCTGCAATTCTAAGTGCAGGGGCCATTATTGAGTTAATTTATTGATAACTGTTGTCAGCATGGTTAGAATCATACTGTTCTGGTTGAGTAATTGATTGAACATATTTTTAAAATCATTAAGGAATATAGTAAATTTGCTAGTTAGGTCTGTTTCGGTGTTGTTAGATGGGATGTTAGGTTGTACTGCGGTCATTTGGGCATAAGTAGGGGTTGGAGTTGTTGGATGTAGTGGAATATTAGTTGTAATATTTTGTGACAAAGGACTGGGCCTGGTTGGTCTTAGGTGATGGTTTCTGCTTATTAAGTCTTGATAAACTTTACAGCCTTTGTAGTTCGCTGGATGATTTTTTTGATATAGAGCACATGTTGCTGGTGTATTTTTAGATTTGCTGCAACTAGAGGTGTTATGTGGTCCTCCGCATTTAACACATTTAAACGGTTTCCTACAATAAGTTTTCGTGTGTCCATAGTCTTGGCATCTTGTGCATTGTACGATCCCACCTTTATTTCTTGGCGCTTCTACTCGAATTTTAGAATGATACAGAAATTCTAATTTAAAGATGTCTTTATTATTGTTTTGTGGCTCGAGATCTACAAAGAATAGAGGTAAGGGCTCTTTAGTAACGCGATGCCTGACATTTGTAATATTACGAACTTTGTGTTCTTTTTCTCGAGTTCTTGTGTAATTTCTGGTAGGGGAATAGAAGGGTGGATGCCTCTTATGACTACACGGTATGCTCTATCTTGTTTTAACTGATATGAATGGTGCACAATTTCTTCTTCACGAACGTGACGGATGAGTTTTCTATAGGTTTCAGGAGTGTTGGAGTTTATTTTAACAGTATTGTTTGCTAACGTTTTGGTAGTGTAGGTTTCTTCTTAAACTACTTGTGCTAAGTTATCGATCATGTCTTTGTAATTTGAGACCCCGTATATAAAGATTGGTGGAGCTTTCGGTTCTCTTTTTGGAGGAATTGAAGTATTAGACGTGTTGTTATTGCTTTCAGAGAGAAGTGAGAACTGATTAGCAGTTTCTATTTGGGCATCAATTTCAGAAGAATTTTGTCGTTTTGCTCTTTTTCTTTTGGTTACTATTTGCCAGGCGTGTTTGGTTTGATTTTGTGTTTCATTGTAGTTCATTGTTTCATCATCACATGCTAAGTTATCTTCTGTGGTTTTGTAGTTTGTATTGCTGCTAACAGAATTATCATAATTTGCACTAATCTGCTGTGCTGATAGTACAGGTGGAAATTGATTATAAGTTGGTGTGAATGAAGGTGCTATTTGACTTGGCTGTTGATTGGATCCTAGTAAAGGTGCTTGATTCGCTGGGGATCGTTGGTGTACATTAGTGGCATTTGTGCATTTACAAACGATTGTCCTGGTATGTTTGATGACTGCACAATAGGCTGATTATAGTAATTACCATTTTGTCCGAATCCATTATTGGCTTGAGTGTTAAATTGTGGGATCCTAGGTCCTGCGTTACTCGTGGAAGGGAACATGTTCCCGATCCCGAGTTTATCGTTCGCATGCAGTGTAATAGGATTCTTAATAATGCGGCACTTTTAAATATTACGAAAACGTTTAAAAATAAACACGAGTTTTCGAAATTAAATTAATAAATATATAAATTTGCATGACCTTAAGCAAGGCTACGGCTGCGGCTCCGCCGTTGTGATAACTCAGGTATAGCTCGGCACGCACATTCGGTCTGCTTGAAGGCACTAGCAAGAATTCGCATTAAAATAGAGTTGTCTTGTATTTTATCTTTTGTTGTATTCTGTAATTTTTTTTATAAAACGGTTTAACAGAAATACTTAGATATAATTCCTTACTAAAACGTTTAGTTCATAACTAAGCAAATTAATCAGAGTTACTACTACATAGTTATGTCTTGATAGATTCGTAAAATATATAAAATTATATTGTCTATAAATATAAATATTTATTTGAACTGCCTGGGTAAAAAGTAAGTAGGTATCAAAAATTGACAATAAAGTCTATATTTATAATAGAAAGCAAAAACACTAACGGTGGTGTCAGCCAATTTCTTCAAACGGCTGGAGATGAAATACAGTCTTCTGACGAAAGTCGTTTGGGATATTGCTAAAAACTTTCTGCATCTGTACCTCAAAGTCCTTTATTGTACGACGCCTTTTTTGTACACCCCCCTTTGGGTAGCCCCGGAGGTAAAAATAATGCGGAGTGAGATATGGATATTTCGGAGGTCCCATGTCGTTCTAGCCAACACTCTAGAAAATACTGAACTAACCATGCATTCCTAGTAACAGCAAAATAAGTTATGCACTATGCTAATTAAAAATAAGGTTGCCAGTCAGATACCGTTCTATTTATTCACTAGAATTGTTATGATCATCAGTACTCTGCTTTGAGGCACTACACTGACATTTGTCTTATTTGGTTGACAACCTTCATGGGTTTAGCCAGTCCTGATTACAAGCTAACCTAGCCGTGGGTGACCGCCTCGCCACGGCATTCGCTTTTGTGCAAGACTTGGGAAAATCCGCGCTATATTATTTTAAGTCCTTTTTCACTAATTAGTCTAAGTGTCGTTTATATATTTTAAACGTGTGTTTATACATGCTAACTTAAAAGTTATATACCGCTTAGTTCTGCTTACTCTAAGTGCCGTTTTTGTATTTTGGGAATTCTACACACATACAAAGTGTCTTTTTCTAAAATTTAAAATTATGCTACTTAAATACCTGATAGTTCGCACCGCGCTGATTCGAGCCCGCGATATAAACGATTTCGTCTAAGTCTCTGTGATACACAATCGTTCCATTGTTGCTGCAAACTCGGAGAACGCCCTCCACCAGGTTCTCTGCCCCGCTAGGTTTGTAATGTCTTAAATTGAAAAAAAACTAGTCCGTCTTCGATAAGCAACCTCTCCGCTCTCAATCGGTGCTGCTCTTCCAACGGGCAGTCTATAAGCACGTGTTGGGCGTTCTCTTATTCTCCGCATTCCCACAATATCGCATCCTATTGCAGTTTGCCTATCCTTGCGAGATAGGATCGGAAGTTTCCGTGGCCCGTAATCAATTGTGCGGTGTCTCTGTTTATAAATTCACCAGGGACTTGTTTGCTGCCGGCGTAGGAATGAATCCTCTAGCCAAGTTCCCTGTAGTAACCTGTTCCTCTACCTTACGTTTACCAGTGACCTCGGAATTATACTGAATTCTAGAGGATCCTCCACTTCCTGCCACTTCTTTCGACAACTGATCAGTTCGTTCGTTTCCTGGTGTGCCCACATGTGCTTTGGTCCATTGGAACTACAGTTTGCAAAACCTGAAACCTACTAGGCGAGCATTCAAACCTCCAGCGGAAAGCGAGTCGGCGCTTTCATTTCCGCTAGTGCCTGTAAAGCCGCTTTCAAATGCGTTCTTTAGTTTATTTTGGTTGTAGATTTAATTTCTATTTTTAATTTTTGTACTGTAAGCTTAGTTTGACTTCAGAATTAAGTTGATCCTAAACCTCGTTTCCTTCTTCTTTAGGTGACACGGTAGAATGTGGTTGAGACAATCAGGAAATGTTTCAGCTTTTTCCTTAACCCTTCTGTCCCAGCTATGCAGGTTTTTTCTAATCGGTGGCACAATATGTTGTGGATGGTTAGTGGCACGATAAAGAGAACAATATATTGCAAGAAAGATTTTCTAAGTAAGCCTGAAACGTTTGGTTCTTCAGTTCTTGAAGCATATTATTCAGATCCCATGTCGCTCTGTTAAAATTATATTTGTTGTTAGGCGATCTAGCATTTTTCTGTATTTCGCGGAGTCTTCGTTTTTCAGAAATTGTTTCTTTAAAATTTACTGGGAAACAGTAGTGGTATTTTTTGGAAACTAATTTGAGTGTCGATTCTCAAGTCGCATTTTACATAAAGCAATTTAGGTGTTCTGGAGTCTTATCATTGTTTTCGTTATTTTTAAGGATTATGTTTAGATTATTTTTTTAGTTACTAGTTCCGTAACTAAGTTCCAATTTATTATTTTGTTGTGAAGATCAGGCAGTCTCCATGTATGACACATTGTTAAGTTTGGCAAGACAAAAATGGCAAATGATCTGATGCATGTTCTGAACTCTGTTTAACTCTGGTGTAATTTTGTACTACATTTCTCAACTAAATTTGGAATTTTTCTTTATTGGAGGGTCAGTAAGAGAGTTGCCCAATGTAAATATAGTTGAAGCTATTTTTGTTGATTGATTTTAATAGTTCTTTAGTTTTAGGAATGGTTAATCTAAAGTTCCATGGTTGATGCTTAGAATTGTAGCATCCGCCTGCCATCGTTGAACAAGCATATTGAAAAACTGAGTAAATTGTTCTATTTATATAGTATTTAGGGCGACAGTATAACGCTATTATTGTAACTGGTCCATTACAATCTTCAGCTGCAACACTTGACGCTTTTATGTGCTTATACTGGCATTAATTTAGTTCGTGATGTTTTATGAGCCATTTAATGAACTGGTAGATTATTATATGCTATTCCATCCAGATTCTTTATGTTATAGACAGTAAACCTTAGTATTCTAAGGCAGCTCTTATTTGTGAACTGTGTTTCGGTTATAAGTACCTACTATATCTGAAACTTTGGGCTATAGTTGGTCAAGCCGTTGGCATTCCAAACTGCCATTTTAAGGATTTGATTATTAATGCAGCTTAGGGGTTATGACTATTAGAAAATTTATAATGTTCACGTTTTCTGCTAGCTTAATCATTTCTTCTAGTTTGTCTATGTTGAATGCTGAATAGATTGTAACTTTTAATAAAATTTTATTTGTGTTTACTGTAGGTAAAGTAAGAACCTATGTTTGGTCTATTCATTGCTTTTGATTTGGTTGTTTGAAACAAAATGAATTTTTTGCTCTATATTTTTTTTGTACATCTTGCATCACTTATAGTTTGCTGGATAGAGTTCATTACAAAGGACATACTTGGTTGGAACGCCTTTAAGCTTTACGTAAAATTTTGTTTGACATGTACCAACGCATTCTACACAACCTTCAATTGACATGAATAGCATTTATTAGTATGCCCACAGGACTGGAAATTTGCGTGTTGTGGAAACTTTTTTGACGGGTGGTTTTATTGTAATTTTAATTTGTTGCAGGTATTTCATTTCATATTATTTTTGTTGAGTTTGTGGAGCGAAAGCGGATAGACGCGAAATTGGCTGGTGGCGATAAAATACTCGAATACGGGCTTTGTCACACCGACTTTTTCGTGAAGTGTAGCTAACTGAATCTGAAAGTGAACATTATTAGCAATTTAATAAGAGTGAGCAGATAATTATAAATAAGGAGCGATTATAGGGCAGTGTAAATAGGAACAATCAAGAATACAAACGAAGAGAGTTTTTAACCCGAAGGCCAAACGTTCCCTGCCTTGCGCGGCGGACGGGAGATAACGCGACCCGGACGATACGGAAACTTTATTTACCAAACGTACAAAATCTAAATTCAGATAAAATATTGACAAAAGGGGATTATAAATGAGTTCAGGATCCAAAAGAGATAGAGATCTAAACAGTAGCGAAGAAAAGAAGAGATCTTTAAGAAAAGTAAAATAGTAATTAGATCACCAACATTAAAAACAGAAAAATAAAAGTAAGTGAAAGAAAAATGGGAGATCTAAAAGAAATTAAAGACATGATTAAAATTATGAGAGATGAAATTAAGAAAAGTACAGAAGAAAATCAGAAACTACGAGAGGAAATGGCAAAACAGGAGATAAAATGGGAATCGGAGAAAAACAACTCCAAAAGAGAATCGAACAACTGGAAGATAAGTTTGAAAAAATAGAAAAGAAAACGAAAGTGTAGGTTGATAATCAAGGGTGTAAAATTAGTAGAAAATCGAAAAGAAGAAGAAACAAAACAATTCCTCGCAGAAAAATTGGGAGTAGAAGTAGAAGTAAAGAATGTAGTAACACTGCAAGGAAATAAAGGTACAACTACAAGTCTGGTTGAAATGAAAGACTGGGATAATAAACAGAAAGTCATGAAAAATAAATATAAACTGAGAGGATCCACCGTATACATAGACAATGATATGACGCCAAAAAGAGAGGAATACAGATCGAAATAAGAAAAATTGCAAAAGAAGAGAGAAGTAAAGGTAGAAGAACGAAAATCGGTTATAAGAAAATCATCATAGAAGGAGTGGAATACGTCTGGGATGATGAGGAAAAAGGGGTTATAGAAAAATCAAAAACTGATAACAAAAAGAACCAGGCCGAACTTATAAACAAATATGAAATGGACATGGACGACGATAAACAATATAAGATGAACAAGAAAATGAAGAGCGTAGGAATAGGCAAAAGTAAAGAGAAAGGAAAGGATAAGAGGAAAGTAAGCAAAATGCAACAGGAAAAGTTGAGAATAGGAACATGGAATGTGAGGGGAATTAAAGACAAAGAAGAAGATTTAGTAGAAGAAATGATAGAACATCAAGTGAAAATCCTAGGAGTAACAGAAACCAAGAAGAAAGGAAAAGGTATGAAACGAATCCATAAAGGATACTGGCTATTTTGGTCAGGAGTGAAGGAAACGGAAGGAGCAAGATGTGGGGTAGGATTAATAATAAATCCAGACATGCTAAAAGACATTATAAAGGAAGAATATATAAATGAACGGATTTTAAGATTAGAAATGAAGCTAATAGGTGAAGAAATATGGAGTGTGATAATAGCATACGGAGAAAACGAAGATGCTAGAAAAGAAGATAAAGATAAGTTCTTTGAGGAAGTACAAAGAGAAATAGATAATGGAGGAGAAAATGTAATTGTTATGGGAGACTTAAATGGACGAGTAGGAAAACAGAATACAGGTATAGAAAAGTATTTAGGAAAAGAAGGAGAAACGACCAGAAATAATAACGGGGACAGAATCATAGAAATCAGCATAGAAAACAATTTAGTGATCGCAAACACAAAATTCAAACATAAGGATATACACAAATTCACAAGAGTAGTAGAAAGCAGGAACGAGAAGTCAATTATTGACTATTTCTTAATAAGTAAACCAAAATGGAAAAGGTACAAGACGTCAAAGTAACAAGACAAGCAGAGATAGGAAGCGACCACTACTTGGTAAAATGGACCTAAAGAATAAAAAGAAGAAAAGAAGATAAGAGGAGAAAGAAAGCAGTGGAAACTATAAAAACATATAAACTAAAAGAAACAGAGAACCAAAAAGATATAGGGAAATTATAACCAAAAATTTAGAGCAAAAGATAATACAAAAGGGTAGAAGAAAAGTGGGAAAGATTTAAAGATACCATACTAAATGCTGCGAGAGAGTTGCGGGACAAAGAAAATAGCTAATAAAAATATGAAGAAAACAGCATGGTGGAACGAAGATATAAAAGCAAAGATCAAAGAGAAAAGCAGGCATGGAAGAGATACTTAAGTACAAAAAACAGATGACTACGAAAATATAAAGAAACAAGAACAGAAACGAAAGCGGCGGTGAGAAAAGCAAAGAAGAATCATGGATAAAATTTGGAGAAAAGATGACAGAAAACTTTCGGAGAACCAAAACTATTTTACGGAACCTTAAAACAACTTAGGAAGAAAAAGGAATATAATATGATGAACATAAAGGAAAGGACGGAAAAATAATAACAGAAGAAGATCAAATAATGGAAAGATGGAAAGAACATTTCGAAGAACTAACAAAAGCAGAAAACAGTACAACAGATGAAAAGAAAGAACTAGACGAAAGAAAATCGAAGAAATACAAGAGAAAGAAGTTAGGAGGCCATAAAGAAAATTAAGTTAGGAAAAGCAGCAGGAAGAGACAAAATAACACCGGAAATGATAAAGTTTATGGGAAATGAAGGAATAACTAAATATACAGAATTGCTAAATGAAATAATGAAGACAATGATAATACCAAAGGATTGGAATATAGGAATCATACTCCCATACATAAGAAAGGTGACAAAAGAGAATGTGGTAATTATAGAGGAATTACGTTAATAAGTGTCCCGCGAAAATACTGGCCAGAATAATTGAGAAAAGAATAAGAGACAGAATAGAAAATACAATAGAAGAGACTCAATGTGGTTTTAGGAAGGGAGAAGCACACAAGATTTAATATTCATCATTAGACAAATCAGCGAAAAATTTATTAAAAAGGAAGGAAATACATATGTGCTTTATAGATTTAGAAAAGCTTTTGACAGAATACAAAGAGAACAAATATGGAAAGCACTAGAAAAAGAGGAATAGAGGAAAGAACGATAGAAATAGTAAAAGCAATGTACAGAAGTAATAAAACGTAGTAAGGACTAACAATGAAGAGTCACGAGAGTTCGTAACAGAAATAGGAGTAAAGCAAGGATGCGTGCTAAGCCCCTTGCTGTTCTCAATAGCTAGACGAGGCGATGAAAATGCAAAGAAAAGATGAAGAAGATAAAATTGGGATACTGGCAAATGGAACAAACAGAAATAAACGAACTCATGTTCGCTAACGACATGACGATAATAGCCGACACAGAAGAGAATCTACAATACAACCTAGAGGTGTTAGAAACAGAGCTACGGAAAATAAACATGAAAATAAACATAGCGAAAACTAAAAGTATGGTAGTGGCCAGAGAGAATATAACACACAAAATAAAAATACAAGAAAAACAAATTGAACAGGTAGAAAGTTTTAGATATCTAGGATCAATAATCGAGAACAATGGCAAAATAGATAAAGAAATTAATGTTAGAATGGAGAAAACAGGGAGAGTCTACAATACTCTGAAAACGAACTTTTTAGGAAAGAAAGAAGTACCAAGAAAAATAAAACAGAAGTAGTGAAAAAGTGGTGAGACCGTCAATAATGTATAGTAGTGAATCGTGGTCTTTTACAGAAAAACATAAAATAAGACTAAATGCAATGGAGATGAGGTTCCTAAGAAGGATACAAAATAAAACGAAAAGAGATAAAATCCGAAATGAAACGTACAGACAAGACTTAAAGATAAAACCCATAATGGAAAAAATAGAAGAAGGACAATTAAGGTGGTTTGGTCATGTGTGTCGTATGCCAAAAAAACAGATTAGTGAAAAGAGTGTATGAATCGCGAGTTTCGGGTAAAAATCAAAGAGGAAGGCCAAGGAAAACCTAGGAAGAAGGAATAAGAGAGGCAGCAGCAAACAAGGGAATAAACTGGGAAGGTATAAAACAAGTAGCCCAGGACAGAAAACTATGGAAAGAAAAGTATACAGCAACATAACAAACTCTTCTCCCACCTGCCTTACACCTAACGGTAAAAAGGGCATAAGGATTAAGTAAAGTAAGTAAAGTAATTATTTTTGTTTAATTCGCTGAGATTTAAGTCAATAAAGAATTTAGACAGGTCAGTTTAGTAAGTGTATGTTTAACATTATATATGCTTATTACTGATTGTAATTTTCTATTACGTTAGAATATATGCATCAGTTGAATCTTATTTTCCATTAAGTCTTTTATATTATAGTGTAGATTATACTTTCTATGGGTTGCACTTTCAGTGGATTATTTTAAAACGTTTTTTATATATACTTTCCTTTGGTAATTACATTTAAAAGCTTAGTCAGTGACTTTATATTTCTGAATATGGTGAGAGGGCTTTGGTTCAGTGTTTTTTGACGTTTCTCCTTCCATATTGTAACCGTTTCTGCTCCTTACAGTAATGAATAAGACGGACAAATTTCCTTAAATCATTTATTTATTTTATTTACAGGTTATGCAAATTATTTAACATTTCTTGTGTATACAATATATGACGTACACAATTAATTACATAAAACTACTCAATATTTATCTGCTACACTATTTAAATTACGCATACACCTTTCTCGCTTAAATTTGTCACTTTAAATTTAAATGTCCTTGCCGTCCCGCTGTGCGATATTTATGCGTATTTAAGGTCATTCTAGAAAGGACTTGAAAACCTCTCGAAATGCAGGGACGAAAATGCCTAGAATGGTGTCGGTCGCCGAGCGTGATGAAGCGCAGCAAAAACTACGGCCATGGATATCTAGCGGCTACGCGTTCGAAAATTTGTTGCAATATTTTCTTCTTCTTTAAGTGTACTGTATCTGTTTATCACTGTTACTGTGTCTGCCAGACAGTAATCATTCTTGTTGATTCGTATTCTTCAATACCTCTGTCTCGTTTTTTGCTTGTTGTCATTGATATCTTGTATTTAAATAGGATGTATGTTAAAATTTTCGGTATTATGGGATATGTAGTAGATACTTAATTATTATTCTGCGACTGACTATTGTCATACTAACCCGTTTTCTGAGTACGCTTGCTGTAATGTCACAGGTTGAGAGAATGCCGTGTTTGTTGACATTTGAACTAATGACAGTTACAGTTTTGGCGATATAAGTTTGTATTCTGCTAGACTGATGTGCACGGCTCATAATTTGGCATATAAGCCATTTTAAAATAACTAACATAGAGTTTTATTACTATTTCAGTTGGTACGTGGGAAGTTAAAGTCGACTTTAAAGGCCAAGTTTCAATTTCTCGGTAACTTGAGCACACAGCTGTTCCATAACCTTACACTTCGATATTCAAACAACAAATAATTTAGAAACATAATAAATTAAAAATCAGAAAAGAATTTGCTCTAAATTTCTTTTAAGAGAGCTGAAAATCTGAAAATAATAGGAACATTTTACATAACTTTATTTGTAAAACTTAAAAAGTTTTAAATAATTAAAAATCCGATTATTGCTTACTAGACAATTTTAAACAACTTTATGCTGCTTCTTTAAGTTTTTGAAATACTAATAGAATTATTTTTAAACTATTTTAAGACGACTTCGTCAAAAAGTGTTTGTCACTATAATTATTATTACCAAAATGGAAAACTACAAAGAAAATTATTTAAGAATTTGATAAACTTAGATTAATTTTAATATTTGCGGTTAATGGTTATATTGTGCAAAAATTTGCAATATTCAAGCATTGACATTTTAACAGATTACTTCTATTTTCAAAAATAAATTAAAAAATGTTAGTACGTTTCAAAATAAAATAATTGTTTTAACAAAATAACAAAAATTCTACATTAGTAACGCTACACTGCAAATAATGATGAATGAATTTAACATACCTAGTATAATCCGTTCTTATTTACATTTTGCGACACTTAAATCAACCTCGTGAAAACATGAAGCATTCGAATTTACTTTTCAACTTAATCCAATTAAGCGCTGACACTGCGAAAATACAAGACAATTTCGTTCTCGAAGTTTGCACCTAAGCCGAAGTTTAAACGGTGGAATAACCAGATTGCACCAACGAAACATTCTGCGTAAAGATGAGTTACTTAAGGCTTGAATCGCTAAGTCGGCGAGAAAATTCTGATCGAATTTTATGTAGGAACCGTCTAAATATTTATCCGTGCTAACTCACCATCTCCGCTCTTAATGTAGTTAGTAAGTAAACACTGAAAATAGCCCGCCCAACAATGTATTTGTTGCATCACGGATACAAAAAAAGCGTAGCCGTAAAAATTAATGGCACAGAAGAAGCCGGCCTGAATACAAACAAGTGTAAAAGTTGGATTGTGATAAAGCACAGATGCATTATGATGAGGGCGGCCGTTGCTGGGTTGACTCCGCCGCGACGCCTGTTTAGCACCCGCATCGTGCAGTTCTCGTGTGACCCGCTTGCGGTGTTCCTCTGACATTTTGGTATATTGCATATACTTTTGATATGACGTAATAGTTAAAAATGTGTTTTTGTGCTATGATAGTGTCGTTACTTGTACTTTCGATTTATGGTGCTATGCAACGGTAAGAAATGTAATATATTCGGAAGGTAATAAAATATCTCAACTGACAATCGTTTAAACTTAAGGAGATAAATTTTGAAAACTGTTATTTTTTCGGGTCATTAATACTTTCAACAAACTTTCCTATCTTGTTGAAAGAGCGCTTGAAATATTCAGCAGTATAACGCGGGGTTTATTGTGGCTGTTTCAGCATAATGGATTATCCATGAATGGCAAATTTGCAGTTAAAGTGGGAACATTTTCCCCCAAGGACTTTAACGTACTAAAACTTTCAATTTCTTTGTCTCGGTAAATATTTATGTGTAGTTATAATTTAAATATTTTATTTAACTCTAAATCTGTGCATTTCGGCTACTATTTCTTAGTTGTTTACTTACTACAGAAGAATTCTGACCAACAAAACCATAATGTTGTGGGTTCACAATTTCCGACAGATTGATGCAGCATTCACACGGAAATCACCCAGTAGGCAACATAATTTTAGGACATTCTGATACCCAAGAACATCGCAGCAGTGAAGCAGGATATTGTCAAATAGCCATAACTTTCTATCGCTAAGTCTGCCCTTGTCTTGAAAATATTTGTCCAAACCGTGTGAAATATTCTACACTACGATCTCATGTAAACTTAGGGTGGTTCAAAAACTTAAAGAATGTGACTGGTACGCCCGGCAAGCTGTTTGCGAGGGTATGCTGGTAAATGTTCTAATTAATGCTGTTATGGTCACTAGTAAAGAAGCTCATTTTTATCTGTCGGGTTATGTCCATAAGCATAATTTTTGGTATTGCACTCCACAAAATCTTGGAAAACTTACGAGTCACCTTTTCACAATCAGCGTGTAAATGTAGAATTTGGTGTTATAGAAAATTATTTTTTTGACGCTCGATTATTGTTTTATCTACCCGCTATTTTGCGATGTTATGTAACTTCCTAAAATTCAGACTTAACAAACATGGAAATGAACCACTGTGGTTCAAACAAAATGGCGCCATCGCACACATAGCAAAAATTTCTCTAGAAGTTCTGGAACGAGCGTCTCCAGGCCGCCTCATCTCATTACACAGAAACATATTATGTCCCCTTTTGATTTTTTTCTGTATGGGCACATGAAGGCTGAAGAATTTAAATGCATACTGCGAACCATTGAGAAATTAAAGAATGATATTTGCAACGCAATCGCCGCAGTACTAGTGGAAATGACTCGGCAAGTAATGCAGAACTTTAAGGTGAGCCTGCAGGAACGCATCACACATACGACCAAACATTTGGATGATACCATCTTTAAAATTGGTTGACGGCAAGCATTGTTCTACGTGGTGGTACAATAAAACGCTGAACAGGATCTATGTTGTTCTTTTTATTGATGTGTCGAAAAGAGGAGGTTCTATCGAACCCTAAACAGTACACAAGATCTTGAAAAAAAAATTGGATGATTCGTAAAGGCTTGGTGCAACAAGTATGTTGAGTACTATATGTCCATGGAGTTTAATTATATGTTTGTACATAAAAGTTTATTTTCTATGGATAATTTTAAATTCAATTGTTGATGTTTTATTTAACGTCACTTGCCAGAGCATGCATTGCTACATTTTATTTAGAAGTATCTTTCAGTAATGTAGGATTTTAACAGTAAATAGTACGGATAGGGTAAGATTTTTTTAATTCTATATGGCACTCTAACATTCCACACCTTGTCAAATGCCTGCATTACTTCAAGGAATGCTGCCATGTACATTCTTTCTTTTCGGCTTGTTGCGATCTTGTTTACAATTTTGTGTATGTTGTATTGTATTGTTCTTTAAATCCGTTAGGTTTAAATTATGTGAAGACTTGACTAAGGTAAAGTGTTTAGCAAACGTGCTGGCTTTTTCTTCGCCAAATTTTGCCCAAGTTCTATTCATTTTTATTTTAAGCGCAATTGATATTGTCGGAAATTTAAATATTTTTTATGGCTTACATATTATTGCTGAAAATTAAAAAAAAATTAAGATAGATGCTCACAACAATTGAAGCGACGGGGTAAAGACCAGATAAGTTATTTAGGTTAAAGTCACTGATAAGAAGAAATTGCACAGTAGAAAATTCCTTTGTCAAGAGCGTTACAGTATTCACACTACAAGATGTACTCTTTAGAATGTGATAATACTGTCCCAAAGATCAAATAGAAGGAGCTAAATTTGATGTGCAGGAAAAATTTCAACAGAATTAAATTGAGGTGTAACTTCAGACCTTAGGAATTTCTTCTTAACAGAAACTAGAACACTACTTGTTATTTTAGTACTAGTATTGATAGAGTTATCTAAGGTAAATATGCTAATAAAATCAAATAATCCAAGATAATTATCATCTAGACTATCACAAATACCATGATTAAAAATTAGAATAGTTCACGGTAAGTCATTTGCTTTATTGTAATTTATTATAAATTAGTTTGTCGGCATTTTTTCTTTTCTTTCTACGTTGTGTTTTGTGTTTTCCAAGTACCAACTCACATATGTAAAGAGGAATATTAGTATAGGCGTCGAATGTTAAGCTGCTTCCTGTAGTAGTAAAATATTGTAGTGCGTTATCTAATTCTTTGTTTGATTCTCATAGTTAAAGGTGTAAGTTTCTCTATCAATTTAATAAACTTATCCTAGTTATTTTGCTTTATGACAAATGTAGGAATAGTCGTCACGTTGCTTAATGTTGCAATAACCCGAGTATGATATAACGAAATTATATTCTATATGTATGTAGTGCGTTGTTATACCATTAAGTTCAAAGATGTCTAACAAATCTAATATTCAGTCTGAATTAGATAGCCAGTGCACTGGTTTGCCGGTAGTAAGATATTTGCAGTTTTAGTTGGTTATGACTTGTAAGAAATTTCTTCCTTTCGGTGTTGTGTCTTGCTTTCCAATTCTTATGATTAGCGGTGTAATCTCCTCCTAAGGGGAATTCCTTAGTCCTTCAGACTAGGTAAGCGTTATGTACCCTTCAACAAGAGATTGCGGATATTATAAAAGGCCATGAGTTGGTAACATTTGAATATTTGTGGCTTATATTTTGTCTGTTCGGCAGTGTAGTGGTTGTAGCTGCACTTCTGTATACTTTGAAATCTAGATAAGAAATATGGTACACTTTATAGTATATTATTTTGAGCATCGCCTTATTTATAAAATGTGTTTTTGATATTACGTATCTATGGGAGTGTAATTCAAGTTTATAGTTTGATGACCTATTGGAGCTCTAAAGTAAAATTCGTAACGTGTTATCTATATATGGCTAATTTGACTTATGGCGTACTTATCATGTTTAATACTACAGTGATTTGATTGATAAGTTGATTAAACATTGCTTTAAATTTATTCAGAAAGGTAGATTTATGTTTGATAATTGCTTGTTTAGAGTGACAATTGGAGAATACGAAAGGTTTAGTGAAATTTGTGCTCATGGTTGTTTGAAATTGAATTGTGTTGATTGATTGAAAATTTATCCGTTTACCTTGCCTTTTGTAGGTTTGTGTATACATCATACCCTTTGTAGTTGGCAGTTTGATTTTATTTATGTAGCTTTCATTTCGCAGGAGTATTTGATGGTTTTATACAACAGTTACATTTATTTATAACACTGGGAAAATCGTATTTTTTAGCGTTTCTACTGCTGTTTTTATATTACATAGGTATTTGATGTAAATATTCTTATTTCCTTTAGGTTCGATGTCAATGAAGGATAAGGAGTTGTTTTTTTTGTTTTACGATGCTTGATGCTTAGAGTTAGTATGTTGCATACTGTATGGCATTTTTTTTCTATTTTTCTCTTCTTTTTTTTTAATTCTTACTGAATATTGTTGGTTTGTAATACTATCCTATAGACCCTTTATTTTCTAATTTGCAATATTTTAACTTGGAGTTGTTTCATTAGTCTGCGATAGATTTCTGATGTGATCACATTGATTTTATTATACTCTTGGATATCGTTTTACTTTAAAATTGTTCGTCTTCAGTCATTTATTGAATGTAGATAATGTACCATTTAACTTGTTAACTTACGAATAAATATTGGTGGCAGCTTAGAAATCCTTCGTTATTTATTTTTATTATTAAACTTTGTTAATCTGCTGTTTTATTTTTTTGTATGGTTTATTGGTTAATTGTAAATTTGTTTTGAGTATCTAATTGAAATGGATTTGATAATAGGATCGATTTATTCACTTACAATTCTTTATTGTTTAGCACATATATTTAGTTTCCATTTCATATCCTTTTTGAATCCTGCTTTGTTGGTACTCGTTGATGAGTCGTGATTGGTTACAAATTAAAATCTTTGCTGACAAATATGTGGGTATGTATGAGGATATATTGCATAACCTGGTTGTTGCAGTTTTGTAGAATTGAATATGACTTAATTTTATTAATTGTTGTTGTTATTGTCCGTTGTAGTGTTTGTAATACTAACTAGATGTATAAATACAAGATTTGTCTAGAAAGTATCGGAAATAATTTTTTTTCCAGCCGGAAGGGCTAAAGAGATGTGGTTTTCAGCGGAATGGATGGTGACCAAGGTCATAAACAGCATTTCATTTTTCGCATTCTGGTAACCCTTTAAAGCATGGGAGGCCACTAGAAACGCTGTGTAGATGCAGAAGGAAACTATTTTGAAGAACTTTAAAGAAATAAACGATTACGTGCAATATTTTTTTTCCGGACAAACCTTATATATGCAGATTGTGATTATGGACACTGGTCTTTTATCCCTTGATATTTATTTTTCGCGACAGCGACGTGTTAGCGAACTCGGTCTCGTGCGTTACAGTTTTAACTTTGCACTTACCTATTCTGCTTGTTCTAATTTAGCACACGTTCATGCGCTGCAAGTTAAACGAGAGCTTACGAAGTAGTTAGATACAGAATATGGTATGTCAATACAATTTGTAATTTCTATAGTCAAGTTGCAATCTATAGTTACATTATAATTTAATCATTATTATAATTATACTTTATCGTTTGACATTTTAAATAAACCAATTTGTGTAATAGTTTTCCGTTGTAATTGTACCTAACAACGTAATTTCTAATGCTTATAAAAGTTTTGAAAGTTAGATATTTTTAATTTAATTACTTAAATTAATACTAATACTACGATACCTTGGTGTTTTGAAAATGTACCACCTGGAGAATTGCTAATAGCGTACTATTTATATTATTACATTGCGTACATTTTCAAATTGGATTACTAAAATACTTTTGCAGTTGGAACTCCATAGTTTTAATTAAAAATTTTATAGTTTACTGCAAATAAACTGCTTAAAAATCATCTTCTTTTAATCTTTTTTAGTTTATCGTAGATTGTTATAAGTTTTTAGCAAACGAGTCGTCTTTGTTATAACGAGATTGTTTTATTTTTACACCACGATTTGTCTAAATTGTAACAGTTTCATTTTAATACTTTTGTAAGGTAAAATACCTAATGTTTTGTTGCAGTTATTTACATTTTTTTCTGCTTAGTTTCCCCTTCTTCGACAAATACGTTTATGTATTTCAAAATAATTGTTACCATTTAGTCAATACAAAATTCTGATATTAAATGCGGATTTAATTTTTCAAACCATATATTGAACCAAATCTTGTTATAATGTTTTAAAAAATGTATCAATTTATTTTTATAAGAAAAACGTTTATATTCTCTAAAATACTGAATTCTATTTTTGCGCGTAGACTCTTCTGATGTCTATATATATATTTATTGTATATATTTTTTTATCATCATCGTAATCGAAAGTTTTTTCTCATTTATATGACTTCACCCACTTTTTTACTAATATCTGTATACTTATTCTTCTATCGTACATGTTTGTAAGAGTAAAAATATTACACAACACTTTAAATTCACTTCTTACAGTATATCCCAATATATAATAAATTCACAGACTTATCATCATAAGTGCAATTAATTCTTGGTATTAGTGGTTCATAAGGCTAAATATCAAAGAATTACAATTTTGAATCTTTAGTATCCTATTGCCTTTTAACTTATAAATGCGTATAGTACAAATTATACTGAATATTTTGATGTAGAAAATATGCAGGTTTGTAGTATTTCGGTGTCACATCTTCAACTGTATGTATGGCTTTGAAAGTTTAAAAGAATTTTTTAAAAAGGTTTTGAACTGCCATTAATGAGGCTTTTAGAAAATATATTTGTTTACCTCATGTACCTACTAATGTTTACAATTATCTCTCTTCAATGTTATTTTTCGTGAATTTGAAATTAATATGGCAACTAAAACAAGTCTACATTTAGGTAGTATTACATAAAAAAATAAAATGTAAAAAGTATTTTACAGTATTTGTTTACAAATTTATTATTGCAATAGTTTAAATAAAAAAGTACTATGAGTTCAAGAAAGCTATAATACAAATAATTTAAAAAATGTTATTACCGTTAATATAACATAATTGAACTTGACAAGAAACGTTAAATTTTATTTTATATTTGGTGGATATGGTTACGAAACATATTAATTTTAGTATTATTGAAAACTAAAATAAATCATAATTGAGCCGATTTTACATATACCGCATTACAAAGTAACTAGCCAAAGTGATATTTAATTTAAATTTATATTTTAATATATACAATGTAAATTTAATCTCTCTTCAGTAAATATATAAATTATTTAAGGCAAATTATATCTAAATCGTTTAATTGCGTTTAGATTACATAATTAAATGTATATTTTTACTTTCTTTATCCTATAATAAGGAAAGTAATGTAATCGGCGGAAATTTGACCTACCCAGTTTTTCACATTTCTGAACGAAATATAGCCTCAGGACACCAAAAAAGTTGGTTTTAGCCATTGGTTCGTGTGTGTGTGTGTGTGTGTGTGTGTGTCTGTCGGTCTGTCAGTAAACAGGATATCTCTAGAACCGTAAGAGCTAGAGATTTGAAATTAGGCACGCAAGTTACTTGTAGGTAGGGGACGCAGTGCGAAGCTTTTGGTAAAGATCGGCCTAGCCGTTTGGTCGCAAGGTCGCAAAATCGGTCGCAAAGCGGTCGCGAATCTAAACGGTTGAAGATACAAACAATTTATGAGAATAAAAATGATTTGTTATCATGAGATAAACATGAATTTAAAATAAAAGTTGGTAAAATAGGAACTCGAAAAAAAATTGAAGCTCAGAATTTTTAATATACCGGGTGTCCAAAAATGTTTCGGAAAATTTATATTACTAGATAGATCAAACCGAGACGAACAAAAAATTACAATAAAGTTTTTTGATCCCAGGCCAAATAAATAAGCTCGGAGAGCTTCCCTGGCGACTGCGGGAGGACGGGGGGTGAGGGGTGGAGCGCTTGGCCGCTAGGAGGGAGCACGCAGGCGATAATGGGGAAGGCCGTGCAGCCGAGCTCGCACGGTTACCTTCAGTGACGTAGCAAAATTTTAAGTGCGAGTCAATTATTGTCTTGTACTGTTTATTTTAATCAGCTTTCGAGTGTTGGACTCGCGCCTCGTCGTTTTTTAAAATAACAAGTTCCGGGACGAGAGCAGCGCAGGGACAAGACGATTGACATGGTATATTATATAATAATGGGATAAGGAAAGTCGTGTGATGTTCACACCAGATTTTTTATATAATTTTCTGAAGTATAATATTTCTGTGGGATTAACTGAGGACTTATATGTTTTAATTATTTTAATCTGTTCAATCCGTACAAAGATATCTTCATAGGGTGTAAATTAGACATGTTTGAAAGTGAAAATAAATTATTTTTGTCGTGTGCTGTGCTGTGCTCCAATTTATCAGTTTTCGAATCGATCAAAATTTTACCCGGTGACAACTGCAGAGTTATATCTGAGTGCATTTAGAATCAAGCGACAAGATAAAGTGCGACGTTTGAGTCAAGAAACGATGAATTAACTAAGAAGCTACGCATTGTTATTTTATTGAAAATTTATGTTTCAATTTTAATTTAATAATGGCCTATCTACCCGAATAGTAAATTTACATCAGCAGTATTGTCCGATATAAGTAGATCAGAACCATCATTTACAATATGTTTCAATAAGATATTAATATTTCCAACAGTAACCCGTTAACAATAATTTATACCAGCACCTTTTATGAATAATAGCATATAAATTTCAAACAGTACAGTAATTCTAAACTTGTTAATAACTTGCTTATAAGCAATTGCAATCACCAGTTATCCTAATTCATAACGCTAAATGGGAACTACTAGAAAGAAGAAAACGTATCTGCAAAGATGGAGTCTTGTCTAGATTTGTCGTCAATAATATTTCTGGGAACACACGTTTTATTTAATACAATATTTAATACTTTGTGTACTACACACGCACAGAATTTATAGATAAAGCACCGTTACTGGATGTGTCCTTAAAAACAAAAGCGAAACTGCATTTAGAAGTAAAAAATTTCAATTAAGTCGTACAACAAGCCTTTTAGTAGACAACTTTACAAATGGCACAATATGTTACTACTTTAGAATTGCGGAAAAGTGTATACTTAAGGAAAATGTAATAAACAACGGGACGTTTAGCAGACAAGCGACGGTTAATTCAAGCGCCCAGTTTACACAAAGTTAAAATCTTATCGCCAACAGAAGCTTCAGAATATTTGCTTTGCAAAGCGAACAAAAATTTGATAAGGTTGATCAAGTCACCACTTTGTATTGGGAACAAAAGTTTTAAATATTTTAACTCTCTATATAGAAGAAGAAAGCAAAATAAAACTGCTCTTTAAAGTGCCCTCTCAGATGAGCCCATCAATCAAACAGTTTATGAAAATCTTGCGGTATGGTATTATCACTGGCAAAATGTTGAAGGAACTTTTAAATAAAGATTACGTCTATTGTCTGTCTATTTAACGGGGTACTATGACTACGGTTTATTCCTCTATGATAAAAAGCTGTTATTATTGCAGTAATATTGAAGCTCAAAAATCTTAAAGAAAATGGGACTTATTAGTTTGTTTGCAGTACTATGACGAGACTTACATTTATGCTTCTGGACCATAACTGCCACTAGTGAAAAAATGCATTCAGGTGTAAACACAATCATCCGAGATTTTGAAGCAAAAAGGTAATGCTCACCTACATTTATAGATGTATTCTAAGCTTCAGGTAGGTTAAGATGGTAGAACTTTCGCCAAATTTTTACAAACTTATTAAATTATATATTATCAAGACGCATTAACGTCATCAAACAATATTATTTCTTAGCAACTCTAGTTTTACAGATGGGTGTATTGAGGCCAACATTATATGTATACAGCTGATCTGTCAATCACTACAATAACAATGGCTAAGACGTTTGCTGGTACGACCATATTAGCATTTTAACCTGACTAAGTTATGCTATTCAACAATTTCGAAGTTTATCTGAATATGCCATGGTTTAAGAAGTGGGGCATCAAGATCAACAAAACAAAATGAGTATTAGTAAGACACTTTTGCAACCATCAAAGATACTTATTTACTAAACAACCAAAAGATTTTAAAAGCAGAGAGTGTCATATATTTGAAAATATATGATGTGGTTTTTATCCCTTAGCTCTTGTATATTATCTGGGAAAATAAACGAGGAGATATATAGTAATATTCTTGAAAACTCTGTGCTTTCAATTTTCTAGCAACAGCTTGGTAAATGATTTTTTTCTGTACCAACAGGATAATTGTTCTGTACACACATTGAAAGTTATTATGTGGTGATTTGAAAATATGGGCTTTAAACAACTGGACTGGTGTTCTTAGACTTCCAATCTCAATTCCATTAAACGCAGATTATGTGTCAGGCCAAGTCGTAAATTTTAGAAATTGGACTCACTGCATATATATATATATATATATATATATATATATATATATATATATATATATATATATATAAATATTCTAAGTATTAATTTGAAAATGTTGAAACTAAAAAAGTTATTGAAATTGAAGCCAAAATTTCTCAAGTGGAATGTGGCTTCATAAAACGATAAAGTAAGTGTCTGAAGAAAAGTAAGAGTGGGAAAAAAGAAATTTTTATTAAAATAAATGTGCATAAGTTAGAAGCTGGAATAAGTAAAGCGTTCAAGGTTTAAGGCGTATTGCGTTGCATCCTATGAGGCACTGTCCCAGACTGAGGGTAGAATGAAAGAAAATAGTAAAAGCAGGAGTAGCGTGTTTAAAACAAAAAAGTAGGACAATAGAAGTGAGGAAGTGGGAAGATTTAAACGAACAAATATGATCCCTGGAAATAGGAAGACCAAATGAAATAAGAACTAATTTAGTAGTATATGGGCTAGATGAGAATGTGAGTAAAGCAATATAAACTCTGGGAGTTACTACAAGAAATATGCAAAAACAAAAAAGAAGAATTAATTTTGGCAGGTGATTTGAAAGCGAAAGTAGGAAGAGACGTAGATAAATGAAAAGGGCAATAGGAAAGTATGGAGAAGACAAGTAACACAATAATGGAACTAGATTGCTAGAATTCTGATAACAATTGGCTAATAATAAATACAATATTTCAACATAAGTTTACGAGGGAGATAAAAAGTAGAGGTGAGAAGTCAATAATAGAAAGTCGACGAATAAGAGAGAACAAAGCGAAGATACGCAAAAGTAGACAATACGCAGAAAGTAAAAATTAAAGTGTATAAGATGAGAAATTCCTAATTAAGGGAAAAATAGGGAAGGGAAGTAACGGAACAAATAGAGAGGAGATATGGTACTAGAAGTGAAGATATAAATTAAAGCTGAAATGTATGTGGATGCAACCAGACCAACTATTACAAGAACAAAACGTTGGTAGAGTTGTCAGATGCAGCAAGAAGTAAAAGAAAAAAGAAACTATGGAAAAATACCTAAGAACCCAATATCAAACAGATTACCAAAAGTAAAAGTTCAAAGAAATATAGTGAAAGAAAAAGTAGGTAAACTAAAGTAAAACTCATGGGGGTAATTTAGCAAACAAATTGAAAAAAATACAAAGAAGATTGAAAGATGTTCTACCCAGTAATAAAAACCTTGAAAACCAAACTAAAGTACGTATTACAACAAATAACTAAATAGAAAGAATACAAGGAACTAAATATTAGCTAGATGGAAGGAATATTTTAAAGAATTACTGAACACAGAAAATAAAATAGAAGGGAGAGATGGATAAAATATAATAGAGACTGAAAGTAACGGAAAGGTAGGAGACGAAAAAGAAAATGAAATTAAAAGAGAGGAGATAGATAAGGTAGCACCTGAGATGATAAAGTATGTAGAGGAAAAAGGAAAAGAAGAATTAAAAAAATTAATAAACTAATTTTGGAAAAAGAAGAGAATTTCGGATAAATGGAAAACAGTTGTAATACTACCAATACACAAAAAGAGGGATACTGAGGACTGCGGAAACTACACAGGAATCAGGTTACTGTGTACCATTTATGAAAGAATTCTCGAAAAGAGATTAAGAGAGAGTGTGTAGAAAAGAGGATATACAATGTGGATTTCGCCCAAAGTGTAGTATAAAATCAGGTTTTTACTGCGCAACAAATTATAGAAAAAAAACTAATAAAAGACAAATATAAATAATAATAATAGTTCCCCGTAATAGGCCTCGAAGGCCCTTTGGGGTCGTAACAGGATAGATCTGTTACAGTCTAGAGCCTACGGTACACAAGGGTAGTAACGTGGCCAGCTACGTACCGACCGCCTATTATTACCCCAGAGTTTGACCTCTAGGTACTCATTTATTGCAGCCTGAGTCGAGCTGGGCCGTAAAATGCCAGCGATCGAATTGGCGAGGCGGATTCGAATCCGCAACTCTTGGTTTCGTAGTCTAGCGATCAATCCACTAAGCTACCACACTACAAATATATATATATATATATATATATATATATATATATATATATATATATATATATATATATATATATATATATATATATACGTGAGTTTCATAGATATGAAGAAGGCTGTTGATACAATAAGCTACAGCTAATACAAGCTATTAAAAGTCTGTATGATAGGACTGAAGACAGAGTAAGAACAAGTAGTAGATTATTGAAACGTTTCTACACAACTGAGGGCGTGAGACTGAGAGAAATCTAAAGAAAAACCTTAACGGCTGGAAAAATCTTTAGAAAAGCTGAACCTTAAATTGAACATAGATAAAACAAAATGCATGGTCATAAGTAACCAAGAATGAAAAATAAAGGTAACAATATAAAGAAAAATATAGAACAAATTAATACAAATATATATGACTAACAGTAAGGAAAACATAGACGAACAGTGGTCTATAAGACAATCTACTTACCAGTACTCTTACACGGAGGGGAAAATTAAGCATTAATAGAAAAACACAAGCGAAGATTACGGGCAATAGAAATAAAATATCATAGAAGTGTACTAGAAGTGAGAAGAATCGAAAAGAGAAGGAATGAAGACATAAGAAAGGAATTAGCAGTAAAATCGACAAAGCAAGTACTGGAAGAAAAGATGATTTGGATATCTAGTAAGGAAGCAAAGCAGATAGAGAAAATAAGAGAGGGAGACCGAAGTAGAAATGGAACAACGGGTTGAGAAAAGTTTGTTGATTTAAGAGTATTGGGTAATTGACGGTGTGGGGTAATGAGGGATTTTTATATGACGGGTGAGCGTTGGCTGTCATTTCTTGTGTTCAGGTATTGTAGACATTTTTCTATTTTAATTGCCTAAGTATAATCCTGCTGGTGAGATGGGAAATGAGAGCAATGGTTTTAGCCCGGGAAAAGTTAATTTTGTAGCCTGTTTTTTTTTTTATATTTGGCAAGTGCCAAACCATTATCACCTTTCCGTACATCTAAAGAGTGCTCATATATTTGGCTGCATATTTGCTGGTTTGTTTGACTTATATAAGTCCTTTGACAGCCTCCACAAGGTATTTCATACACTCCTTGGGATTCATTGGGGCGGTGATTCTTTGCTGAGCGAATAAATCCAACTATTTATATTTTTGATTATATAAGGCATTATTGGAATACCCATTTTGTTGTAGGGTAATAGAATTGGTTTTGATTTCTGTTTGGCGGTTTTTCATATCGGATCATAATGAATCTGGTGATGAGGGATTTTGCAACCCAATGAATTTGGGCAGGGTGATGAAGTGATTTATCATTGAGGTAGCGGTTAATATCAATGAGTTTTTTATAGACAGTGTATTTTGTTCGGTTTCCATGCTAAATTTGATATTGGTGTGAATTTGGTTTAAGTGGGGAATGAGTTTTGGAAGAGTATCGTGTTCGTGGGGCTAGATAACAAAAGTGTCATCGACATATCCTATCCAGCAGATAGGTTTAAGGTAAAAGGCGGTGAGGGCCTTTGTTTCGAAATCGGTTACAAATAAGTTATCGATAACAGATTATAATGGGAAACCCATTAGTTTATGATAAAATTTATTTTTAAAGGTAAAGTAAGGAGAGGATATTGTTATTTATGTGACTTTAATTACTATAGGGTATCAGGAATTTATATCAAAGCTAACCATAATATTAGTTTTGAGTACAGAGAAGGTTTTCAGTATTTTTAAAAAATAATAGGAGTTTCGGAATGATGCTTGCTCTGAAGAGGTTAAAGAGTGTTGGCAAGGTATTTAAGTTGTGGGTGGGAGAATCAAAAACACTAACTATGGGACGTAAAGAAATGTTGTTATAAATTTTTTGTTATAAGATGATAGATTTGAATTAGTAATAAGAGTCTTGGTTTTATTTTTGAGGTAGATAATGGGATTATTAAATACATGACGGTAGCTAGAGAATTCAATTAAATTTTGCATCTTACTAATGTAGTCTGCTGTGTTCAGGATCACTGTAGCGTTGCTTTTGTCTGCCTGTAAAATTGTAATGTTATTATTTTGTTTCAGAGTTTTAAGGCACCCAATTCAAAGGCTTTGATATTTGGTTTTGACAGTACGTCTGTACGTAGCACTTTGGCTACATCATGTCTGGTTTCATTTGCTACGTTTTCAAAAAGAGTGGAAATGGAGAATTCTATTTGGGATATAATATGTTTAGCGAGAATATGATTTGGCGTAATGACAAAATTAAAACCTTTTTCAAGAGATTTAATAGCTAAGTCGCTTACATGATAGTCAGAAAACCTTTATCAGTGCATTCTGATTCCTTCGTGAAACTACGTTATTTCCGAAGCACAGATGTAAGCGAAAAATACCTCGCTCGATGAAATAAGGTATAACATGGAAAATATTAACTGGAATAGACAATTGACGAAATGTGTCAAGTTATATGTTGCTGAATGTGATAGGCACCTTGAGCATTTGTAGCTGTTGCCTTTGATAATTGTTTATCTGCAATGGATGATGTTCTAGTCCATTTAACTTTAATTTTAAGGTAATTAAAATAGGTTTACTTGTGTAGTTAAGTATTCATCTGTTGCCTGTCATCCACCATTAAAATGACTGAAGAAAACATAGCCTGAAGATGAGGTCTTTGGATTGGGAGTATCATCAATAGATGATTTCTCCTATCACTACCTCCCTTATTATCATATTTTCTGAATACTTTTGTTAAGTAGATTGTAAATAACGTTATTGTCAATTAAAAAAGTTGTTGCCTAGTAATATCGGAATAAAACATACATTTTCCCAATAAGTTTAACATGAAACTAGAGCAAAATTTCAAACTCCATATCTCTGATACGGTTGAGAATTTGAAGAAAATTATGCAATATTTTTTGCTTAGAATTCCTCATGGAATCTATACCAACTAGATAAATCAAATATATTTTGTTAATATTTATTTTTAACATTTCCTGACTTTCTGATATGCATTTTATTAATTAAAGGAATATCTTTTATTTATAGCAAACATTTATAATTTAATACAAGGAACAATTTGTAATAAAAGTCGTTATATTATTTATTAAAATTAAAAAGTAACCGATATCTTTAGTCATAGTGTTCTTAAAGGTACTAAAAAAACATCAACAGTTGTTTTTGATTACATAAACAATTTAATACAATTTTATTAGAAGTTGCTCAAATAAAGGGTGGGAAAGCGTATTTGAAATTCTGCTAGTGATTTAATGGTGCCTGTCTATTTATCAACATTCTTATTTCTAAAATATTGCAATTTTTAAAATCCACGTACAGTTTAAAAAATTGAGGCTTATTTTTTAACCATTGTCTGTCTATTTAATGTCTAGTTTAATTTTTGAAACAATATTTACTAACAAACAAACGATTGAAATAACTAAAAAATAACTTTTATAGAACCGGGCAATTTGACTTTATAAACTCACCACGCATTACACGATTTTATAAGAATGTCAGAGTATTACTAATAGATTAACAACAGGCACGCACACTACTTCAGTGCTACAGCAGTATAATTATAAAATATCCGCATATTTATCGTTCTTTTGTTTATGTTTGACATTTATCTTGCGAACTATTCTTTCAAACGACTGTTTAAAAAAAGACGAGCTTGAAATATCAAAAACAATGTTAAGTGACGTCTCTCCTTGGCAGTTTCATAAACTAAACGATTAAGTCAACTGCAGCTGTACGCTTTTAAATGGCGAAATTAAATTCAATTAGCGGCAAAAATGCAGAGTCGTGCATTTTACTCGTTCCGATGCAGCCGTAACTAGTAAAAAACTAATGGAACTTAGCGGGGAGCACACTTACGAACCTAATTACAAACCAGCTTCTTGCCATGCTATCAGATTACGTTCCTAAGAATACTACCCGAAAAGTTATTCCAATTGTATCCAATTCCCCCTAAGTCGCCGTCGATAAAAGCAGAATCGAGAAGCACAAGAATGCTGAGCGCGTAGTTCAGCGTTTGTCCTTCGATTATAAAGTTTACGGCCAACTATCAGGGGGAAATTCTCAGTCGTTACTGTCGCAGTGAAGAAATGGCCGTATAGGGCTCAAAGCTGTATTTAAATTTACATCCTACATTAGCAAAAAGAGAAGCGTCCCAAATGGCCTATTTTATCACGTCCATTAGTTTTAGCAAACAAGAAGTTCAATTAGCTTCTTAATTACCCAAATTTGTTCAGCTGTTAAGTAAAAAAATGAATATACATTTTTTATTCTCATCAATAACTTTAATAAATGTTTTATTTACAATTGTGTTTCATCATAGTTTTGCTGCCTTTCAAGAACATCATTACAAAATTGATTAATTATTATTTTCAACAAGGAACTTTTTTGAATAAAATTAGTAGATTTTAAAACATTGAAATTTATTTTTACAAAAAAAAACATAACTAAATAAGTGAAAATTTAAAGTAGTAATAATAATGATGAACACAGTAGATCGTTCAAAAGTTCACAGCAAATCTGTAATTTTGCCTGTTTCTCAATAAAAAATGTAATCTGGAATTGACCTCAATTAAATTTTTTTGTTTTTATATTTTTATTATATTTTCTTTGTTTATATCTTCCTTCTTTATTCCTATGCTTTCTTTTGTATAATAGATTATTTTATTATTTATCAGAACAAATTATGAGTGTTCAAAATTAAATTACACGTAACGTTTGACATTCGTTATAATTTTTACTTTAGTAGAGTGTGAGATTAATTATTTCCTTTAAAATCTGTGGTATGTTTAAGTCAGCAAACAATACAGCATTGAAAATATATCATATTGCATAAATCAGCTTATTGTAAGAACTGTATAGTAATTTCATATTTGCGGTACAAGTTGACTCTGAAGGGGTACTTTTTAAGCCCAAATAGACTTTAGTACAGTTTTATAGAGTAGCAACATGATTTACGTTTACAATTCCTACGTTCTTTCGGAGATACAGCTCCTAAATATTTTATTTTAGCGGAAACGTGAGCGTCGAATTAGTCCTCTATTTAAATGGCCAGGTAGTATATGATTTTTGTACATTATGAGAGTATGATAAGTTTCTACAAGGTGAATGTGACATGATTTGACGTAATATTATTAGCATTTATCCGCCATTTTGTTAGCTATTTTTTAAATGTTATTTAAGGTAATTTTGTAGATTTCTGGTTATACAGTTAGAAATGTGGTATGATGCTGAGATCTTTGCGACATTAGCATTTGTAGCTGTCATTGTTGAATAAGTTTGCATGAAGTTGGAGGGAGTAAAAAGAGTTTGAAATTATAAGTTTAAGTTAAATGTTAATTGTTTGCTTTATTAGAAAATTATTCGAAGAAAACAGCAGTATCGTTTTGCTTCCATATAATTTTTAATAGTAGTCATACTTCCGTGTGTTGCTCTATGGTTTTGTATTTTCTTCCGAATCCAAAATGGTGTGTAGGTATAGAGATGTTTTTATCTATACTGTCATTTAGTATTTTTAGCGTAATTTTCAGCAGAACTTTAAATAAAATTGGAAGAAAACCTATTGGACCATATCATTCTGATCTTTCTTGGATTTGATGTTCGCCTGGTTTGAAGATAATTCTAATTTGTCCTATTTTCCACTGACACACTCAGTATTCACGTAGTATTAAAGTTTAAAATTATTATTCTTTTTTTTTACAATAAGCCCATGGCTTAGATACATAGCACCTAGTTATAAACTAATAAGCTATTTTAATATTAACCTAATTTACTAATAAGATTAAAATTTAACTGTCACCCAATGGCTCGAGTCAATTAATTGCTCACTTTATTATAATATTGTCACTTAAAGTCACAGTGATAGATTGCGCATTTTACGAGTGCTCTGCTTTTTATGTCACTCCCGTACTTTTCACGTACACTTGGTTTTATGTCAGTTCAAACGGTTTAGTTCGCTTGAGGCGACGAAGTAGATTAACGTTGTTCAGGAGCTGGATAGCCGCGTTGTTGGGATATCGATGAAGACGCTCTTCATGGGATGTTGCATATTTTCGAATTACGCTGAACACTGCGTTTCTTGAAGGTCTCGATGCAGGTCAATATTTCTGATGTACCACGGAGCGTTTACTGCATTTCTAGCACTTTTTTTGAAATTTTTATAGATTTCACATTCGTTGGTTTGGTACATCCCCATAGCTGGATGCCATAGGTCCATGTCGGTTTTAAGATCTGTTTGTATAGGAGAACCTTATTATATATTGATAACTAAGTATCTTCCCATTAACCAGTGCATTTTACGGTACTTGATGCCGAGTTCTGCTCTTTTCTTTTAACGTGCTCTTTCCATCGGAGCTTCGCGTCAAGGGTCATTCAAGATATTTAGCAGTATTTACATATGGAATGACTTTACCATTAATTGAGACGAGCATATTGATTTCTTTTATTTGTGAAATTAATATGATTTGATTTTGGCCTCGTTCAATCGGATCTGCCATCTTTTGCCCAGGTGTTAATGGCGTTTAGGCCTTTTGTAGTTTTGTAGTAGCGCTGTTTACGTCCAAGTCGACAGCCATAACAGCTGTATCGTCGGCAAAAGTAGCCACTATCACATCATTCGATTTTGGTAGGTCGCTGGTATATAATAGGTAGAGTAGTAGGTCCAAGTATACTACCTTGTGGCACTCCTGCACTAATCGGTTTGAGCTCCGAGTAAGCATCTTCGTATCGTCACGCGAAAATATCTATCTGAAAGACATGAGCGGAGTAGTAGCACTGATTTCAGCCGGTAGGAATCTGTTTATCTTAAGGAAGAGTCCATCGTGCCAAACACGGTCAAATGCTTGAGCCACGTCGAGAAATACTGTGGCACAAACTGCTTTTTCTTCGAGTGACTTTTCGATTACATTCGTTATACGATGCACTTGATCGATTGTTGAGTGCCTATCGCGAAAACCAAACTGATGTTCTGGAATTAGTTGTCTTTCTTCGATCACTGGTTTGAGTCTTTTCAGTACTAACTTTTCAAAAGTTTGGAGATTACAGGAGGAGAGAAGGCCTGTACCCCTGCACTTCATTCACGTCTTTACCTGGTTTTGAAAGGACAATTACTTCTGCACATTTCCATGCTTTTGGCACATATTGTAGTCTTAGCGCACAATTTATTAACATAGTAAGTTTCACTATCCCTTTCGTGGCAGGTTTTCAACACTTCACCGCTGATGAGGTCGAAGCCTGGAGCTTTGGCAGGATTGATGTTGGTCATTATCTCCTTTCTCACTTCTTTGGGTGTTACTAGTTGAATATTTTTATGATTAGCTTGGGATCGCATAGTTCTAATTATCTGTCGGTTTTCGTAAGGTTTAAACGTCTCCTCGAAGTGTCTTGCGAAATAAGTCCGCTTTGTCTTGGTTACTTCTTGCCCAATTGTTGCCATTTCGGATTGGTGGCTTTTGAATGATGGGTCTTTTGATTGTTTTGGTCATCTTCCATAGGCCATAATCCGTCGTTAGATCGTCTGTCAAATTTTCTAGTACGCTTGTAATGGTTTCTTGTTTCCATTCTTGGACTTGCTTTTTGATTTCGGCTGTTAGGTTATTTAAAATGGTTTTATCTGCAGGGTTTCTTGTTTTTTGCCATTTCTTCCTTGCCTCTTGGTGGCAACTAGAGTTCTAACCTCTTTCGGGTAATTGTTACCCTTAAATATTTTCGGGCATGTAAGTGTAGCAGCCCATGCTGCTTGTTGAACGAGTTCAGTAAATTTTCTACTGCATCTTCTAGCTCGTCTGGTGTCTTTAAAGAGACATTAAGTTGGATGTTCTTATCCAGGTTCAGGCAGAATTTATCCCATTCAGTGTATTTATGTGTAAGAGTGGGCTTCCTTCCTTTTTGATGATTCTTTCACTCAGAGTTAGGACTACGGGAGAGTGATCCGAGCTAAGGACAAATTCTTCCTCTAAATTATTATTCTAATGCCTTTTGTGTGACAGTTTTTAAGGTATTTTACTCATGATACGATTGGAACCCGGAGCCTTTTTAGCATTTATTTTATGGTATATTATCGTTTGTAATTTGCGTTTGTCGACGTTTATTAATTGGTAAAGTCATCTAAAATGGGTTCTCAAAATGATTTTAATCTCATTTTTGCAGGCGTCCGTTGTAATAAAAATGTTTAAAAAATTATGGCAAGGTGTTTGGAAACAGTTTTGGTTTTTTGATTTTCCATTCATGCATGTGTGTTTTAATTTGTTTGTATAAGTGGTATTTATTTTATTGGTTGGTTTAGTTTATGGTTTGCTCTCTTTCTTCTATTTTAATATTTCTATGTTTCTTTATTTTTTGTACCAATACTTTTTTTTGTTAAATTTTTGCGGAATTGGACAAGTTTTCTGTAATAACTTACTTAATATAAAGTTTTTTATTTGTTTTTGAGACTTTGATCTGGAGTAACTGAAAACTCTTTCAACGTTTCCATTTCAAGGTTTTTATTTATGTGATTGTAGTGTTCTCAAGAGCTAAAAGGAAGGCATAAAACAGCAAAAAGTGATTATGTGTCGAATTTTGGCTGGGTAGATATAATACCAGTTTAAAGTGTAGAGAAATTGATTTTTGAATTATTAATCATTCAGGTTTTTACTGTAAAGACATTTTAAAGGGTCAATTTCTATCAAGTAGTTTTAGTGTATATGTATAATAGCTAAGTAAATAGAATAAGTATTATATTGTTTCAATCTGCTACTTCTAGAAAATTAATATCGGTGAATAACATATATACTAGTCTAAAATGAAGAAATAAGATTTTTTTTCTGATTTTTGTGATATAAAATATTATAAAACAAACTATAGTTCATAAATTATGATTTTGTATTTAAGCATACCTGATGATCCATCAGATAACAGATTTCCTGATTTATTATTGACATCGAAATTTTAAGTAAAATACAATTAGAAATTACATTATTTAAAAAACCCCTCAGATTTTCTTTTGGTTTAATGCATGTTTCTGTTGGGTGGTTTTCCTCGCATTTCACACAACTGGCTTGATGCGTGCAGAACCTCTTTTTGTGTTCAAATCTTTGGCCAGTTGTGCATTGTGGGATATCTTTTTTCTGGTATGTTGGTCTTATTATAATTTTTGTGTGTAGTAAGTGATAGATTTTATATATTTTCTTGTTATTTTTGCAGGGAGTTAAATCCAGGAAAAACATAGAAAGTGATTATTTCGTAATTTTATGCTTGGTATTGTATTTGTTTGTAATTTTATGTCTTTAACTTTTTACTTTGGCTTTTAATTAATTTACATCATTGGAAATGGTAAAGGTTTTTAATTACTACCCTAAAGTTTCGTTTCTTCTTCATCTGGTACATATGGAACTGTACTTTTAGTTGGTAGTAGCCTTGCTATTAGGGTTCTATAGGTATGAATTTTTCGCCATGATTTTTAATTAACTACTGCCTATGATTTTCAATTATTAATGTATATTTTTTGTCTTCAATGGTACCAAATTCTGTTGTGACAAAATTAATGTGTAGTACGTCCGTGATAATAATTGGTAGAATTTTATTGTTCTCGAGTTATCTACTTCAACTGTTTCGTTTGGTTTCGGAAGCGCCTGAAAACGATACGTTTAATTGAATTTTAGAGATGCTTCTGTAGAGGTACCATACGATTATCGTCTTCTTGGGAGTTACGTATTTTTTTTCTTGAGGTAACCAAGTTCCATTCTATGATTTCTTGGTTTGTCGTTGCTGTAAGACTGTATTTTGACCTTAAGGTTGATTAAGTGTGGGGGTATATATTGAAGTAGTGGTACTGCAACATAAAAGCTGTGCATAGGGCACCGAATATTGTTGATTAGTGCCAGTTATTCAGGTCGTCATTAATAATAGTTAATTTATTGCACGGAACAGGCGCGACCGTAGACACGTCCTTGCTTCGTGCAATTCAAATGCGAACACTTTTTAGCACTTAACGCAGGATAAAGCTGCCAACGCTTGTCTTTCACATGACAGCAACTATGGCGACAGAAGTGGCGGCAGAAATGGCGGCAGAAATGGCGGCGAGGAGCCACAGGCCAGCTGAATTAGGCCATATAAGCGGGGTCCCACCAATACGCCAACGGGTTGCAGATCACCACACGAAGAAATTGTCTATAGTTTTCACTACTTGGGTAGCGTATACCGTCAAACTCGTAACACAGAACGCAAACTGATGATGCAACTCGCTACACGGCACGAGCCGAACTCATTCAAAAAATGAGAAACAGATATTTATGTGCTTTTTGGAAAAAAATACATCTTCAGAAAAAAAGTAATTTCTAGTTTAAGTGATATAATAATGCAAGCGTTATATGTTTAGATGAAAAACGGGTTTAAGGCTCAACTTTGGTTTGCGCATACAAACAGAGCCGACGTGTCGTAATAACGATTCGCGTTCTGTGTGACCTGCCAGCGCGTTTATGGAACCCCGCGCGCGTCGTCGATAAGGTCTGGGTCGCTGCTCGTGCCGCTGTGGGTTCCTCGCCGTTGTTGCAGAGATTGGATAAGGATTTTATTCTGTATTAAGTGGTAATAATTACTAACCATAAATTGTATAAGTAGCAGTAGAAATTAGATATCAAGTGATATCTATAGTTGTCGTCCTACTTTCGAAGTGTAAAGTCGTGTTCGAGTGCGTTTAGTGATAAACGGTGACCTTCGGGTTTTTACATTCCAATTTTATTTAATTTTATAAATTTATAAGGTCAGTGTGCCTTACTGTTATTCACTGGCCGCAAAAAATAAATTTTAATCAACAATTTTGTTCTATGCAAACAGATCAAAATTATCATCTACAATATGCCCCACCAAATTATTAGTGGTGAAGTGAAACAGGGGCACTACTTTAGAGTAGTTGTCAGAAACCTGTACTTAACTACCAATTAAGATCAGTTAAAGAATGAACCGATGACGCTTGAACATCAAACTACTAATATCTGGAATGTTAAAGAAATGGTTACAAAAAAAGGATTATCTTTGTTTTTGTAAAACTAAAACCGGCTGATAACAATGAGGATATCTATAAAATTGACGAGCTTGGTCACTACAGTGAAAATAAAACCACCTTACGTAAAATGTCAATTGCCTCAATGTACTAAATGCGAGCAATTTGGCCATACCGAAATTTTTGGTAACAGAAGCCTGAGATGTGTCATATGTGCCAGCACTCACAAAAATTCCGAATATCAGTGGAAAGATAAAAATAAGGATGTAAGAAGGAACTGCAACGGTAATCATCCTGCAAATTACAGGGGCTGTTCCTGTATACAAAGAGTTGCAACAAGGAATCTTTTCCCCACCCCAAAAAAGCTTGTAATTGTAACCGAGACTTTAATAATAACCAGTAATCTTCCAGTAATACTACATCAAACGCCCCCAAGAAACGATCGCTTTAATAACATAAGTGAACTCTAGAGTTCTAACCTCTTTCGGGTAATTGTTACCCTTAAATATTTTCGGGCATGTAAGTGTAGCAGCCCATGCTGCTTGTTGAACGAGTTCAGTAAATTTTTCTACTGCATCTTCTAGCTCGTCTGGTGCCTTTAAAGAGACATTAAGTTGGATGTTCTTATTCAGGTTCAGGCAGAATTTATCCCATTCAGTGTATTTATGTGTAAGAGTGGGCTTCCCTTCCTTTTTGATGATTGTTTCACTCAGAGTTAGGACTACGGGAGAGTGATCCGAGCTAAGGACAAATTCTTCCTCTAAATTATTATTCTAATGCCTTTTTTGTGACAGTTTTTAAGGTATTTTACTCATGATAAGATTGTATCCCGGAGCCTTTTTAGCATTTATTTTATGGTACATTATCGTTTGTAATTGGCATTTGCCGACGTTTATTAATTGGTAAACTCATCTAAAATGGGGTCTCAATACACAATTATCTTATAATTTTTTTAAGCAATAATATTACCGGCTTATTTATTATTAGGATACTCATTTCATCTACTTATTATTACTATTTCTATTACTATTCTTTCTAAGCCTAGATTTCAGCAGTTCGAAAAATTTCTTGATATAAATATAATTTAAATTCATAGTCCTTGCTAAGAATAAGCACTCTAACTTACTTATTGACAATTATAGATTTTGTTTTGTGAATGATTAATATTAGTAAGAATATTATAAGGCTGGTTTGAAAATCCGTACTTTACATTTAGTTTCTTTGTAAATGATTATGCTAAATTCTTAATTATATTTCGATTTGGTTTCAAACCTACGGTTCCTAATTTTTGGATTTGTTTCACCAATCTAGTCCTGTCCAAGTATTGCTAAAAATTTTAAGTAAAATACAATTAGATATTACATTATTTAAAAAACCCGTCAGATTTTCTTTTGGTTTAATGCATGTTTCTGTTGGGTAGTTTTCTCCGCATTTCACACACCTGGTTTGATGCGTACAGAACCTCTTTTTGTGTTCAAATCTTTGGCCAGTTGCGCATTGTGGGATTTTTTCTGGTATGTTGGTCTTATTATAATTTTTATGTTTAGTAAGTGATAGATTTTTTATATTTTCTTGTTATTTTTGCAGGAAGTTAGATCCAGGAAAAACATAGAAAGTGATTATTTCGTAATTTTTACTTTTTACTTTGGCTTTTAATTAATTTACATCACCTAAATGGTAAAGGTTTTTAATTACTACCATAAAGTTTCGTTCCTTCTTCATATACATATGGAACTGTACTTTTAGTTGGTAGTAGCCTTGCTATTAGGGTTCTATATATATATTTAATTAGCTACTTAGCTACTGCCTATGATTTTCAATTATTAATGTATATTTTTTGTTCTCAATGGTAACAAATTCTGTTGTGACAAAGTTAATGTGTAGTATGTTCGTGATAACAATTGGTAGAATTTTATTGTTCTCGAGTTATCTACTTCAACTGTTTCGTTTGGTTTTGGAAGTGCCTGAAAACGATACGTTTAATTGAATTTTAGAGATGGTTCTTTAGAGGTACCACACGATTATCGTCTTCTTGGGAGTTACATATTTTTTCTTGAGGTAACCAGCTTCCATTCTATGATTTCTTGGTTTGTCGTTGCTGTAAGACTGTATTTTGACCTACCGGTTGATTAAGTGTGGGGGTACTTAACGCAGGATAAAGCTGCCAACGCTTGTCTTTTACATGACAGCAACTATGGCGACAGAAGTGGCGGCAGAAATGGTGGAGAGGAGCTACAGGCCAGCTGAATTAGGCCATATCAGCGGGTTGCAGATCACCACACGAAGAAACTGTCTATAGTTTTCACAACTTGGGTAGTGTATACTGTCAAACTCGTAACTCAGAACGCAAACTGATGATGCAACTCGCAACACGCCCGTTATGTTTAAGAACACGAGCCGAACTCATTCAAAAAATGAGAAACAGATATTTATGCGCTTTTTGGAAAAAATTACATCTTCAGAAAAAAAAGTAATTTCTGGTGTAAGTGATATAATAATGCGAGCGTTATATGTTTAGATGAAAAACGGGTTTAAGGCTCAACTTTGGTTTGTGCATACAAACAGAGCGGACGTGTCGTAATAACAATTCGCGTTCTGTGTGACCTGCCAGCGCGTTTATGGAACCCCGCGCGCGTCGTCGATGAGGTCTGGGTCGCCTAGCTTGCAGCTCTTCGCCTAGCTTGCAGCTCTTCACCGCTGCTCGTGCCGCTGTGGGTTCCTCGTCGTTGTAGCAGAGATAGGATAAGGATTTTATTCTGTATTAAGTGGTAATAACTACTAACCACAAATTGTGTAAGTAGCCGTAGAAATTAGATATCAAGTGATATCTATAGTTGTCGTCTTACTTTCGAAGTGTAAAGTCGTATTCCAGTGCGTTTAGTGATAAACGGTGACCTTCGGGTTTTTATATTCCAATTTTATTTAATTTTATAAATCTATAAGGTCAGTGTGACTTCTGTTATTCACCGGCCGCAACAATAAATTTTAATCAACAATTTTGTTCTATGCAGAGATCAAAATTATCATCTACAATACGCCCCACCAAATTATTAGTAGTGAAGTGAAACAGGGGCACTACTTTAGAGTAGTTATCAGAAACCTGTACTTAACTAACAACTTAGATCAGTTAAAGAATGAACCGATGACGCTTGAACATCAAACTACTAATATCTGGAATGTTAAAGAAATGGTCACAAAAAGAGAATTATCTTTGTTTTTGTAAAACTAAAACCGGCTGATAACAATGAAGATATATATAAAATTGACGATCTTGCTCACTACAGTGAAAATAAAACCACCTTACGTAAAATGTCAATTGCCTCAATGTACTAAATGCGAGCAGTTTGGCCATACAGAAATTTTTGGTAACAGAAGCCTGAGATGTGTCAAGATGCCAGCACTCACAAAACTTCCGAAAATCAGTGGAAAGATAAAAATATGGATGTAAGATGTATTAACTGCAACGGAAATCATCCTGCAAATTACAGGGGCTGTTCCTGTATACAAAGAGTTACAACAAAGAATCTTTTCCCCACCCCGAAAAAGTTTGTTATTGTAACCGAGACTTACAAAGCATCATTTAGATGTTTTTCCTATATCTGAGTTACACTTTACAGATAGAAGGTATTTAAGCGGTTTATTCAACTCAACATTCTGATGACGGAGTCCATGCTGATACAGCTGTAATTATTGAGAACACGATTAAGCATTATCAACTTTACGAATATAAACAAGCGCATCTCCAAGCAACTACAATTGTTATTGAAGACTGCACAGGACCATTAACGATATCAGCAGTACATTGTCGTCCAAGCATTTCTTTAATACGTTAGGAGACAGATTTATAGCAGCAGGCAGTTACAATGCCAAAAATATTGCATGGGGATCGAGGTTGACTACAACCAAGCACAGGGAATTATTAAAACCTATGAACTCTATTTATTTACATAATACATCGACAGGCGAGCCTACATAATGGCCCATAGATCCAGGGAAACTCCCAGATTTAGTTGACTTGTGTATAATTAGAGGGTCAACCTAAACTACCTAAAGATTAAATACTGCCTTGATTTTTCAGCTGATCATTCACTAATCATAACGCTAGGAATCAGTGTACTGATGTCAAAAATCATTGACTTTATGTACGAAACATATCAATTAGGAAATGTTTAAAAAATTAGTAGATAAATCACTATAACTTTAGGTTAGCTAAAAAATAAAAGATGATTTGATAATTAAAAATTTTCTGAAAAACGGAGGTTCCGTAAAAGATAGCAAATAACAAGGCATCCAATGAACAAGGCCCGCTTGAATCAAGCAAGAGCTTAACTCAAAAACTACTCCCCGATATCAAAAATCAATTTCTACAGAACTGCATTAAGTCATTGTCATCAACTGAAGCTACTGAGCATTGGCTCTGGAGAGCAACTAAATGTGTAAATAAGTGACAACAACAATACAAACAGATCAAAAAAAGGTACTAGCTTTGGCGAGCCAATTAAATAATGTATTTGAACCTTATCCTTTTAAAATGACAAACAAAGAAGAAAATAAAATCCGGCAATTTATAGAAGCCTCTTTCCAAATGTCCATTCTTACGAAACAATTTACTGTAGCTGAGATCAAAACTGAAATTGTTAGCAACTTGAATCCACACAAAGCACCAGGATGTACTTTAATGGCAGGCAAAGTTTTGAAAGAACTTCCTAATAAAGGCGTTAGGTTTATAACTTACTTTTTTAATGCAATACTAAGGCAAGGCATTATCTCTCCGCAATGAAAAGTTTCTTTAATTATTTTGATGTTTAAACCGGAAAAACCTAAGGGGGAAGTTGCATCCTATAGACCTATCAACTTGCTTCCTCTATTATCCAAGGTATCTTAAAAACTATTGCTTAGAAGAATTACACTAATACTTGTAGAAAACAATTTAATTCCTGATCATCAGTTTGGGTTTCTCAAGTAAGATGCTACCATCGAACAAATCTATAGAATCGCCAACAAGTTTGTTAATGATTTTGAAACAAAATTTTTGACTAACTCTGGCATCAAGGTTTACTTTATAAAATTAAAAAAAAATTATTTCGGACTGCTTTTTACTTAGAAAATCATATTTTGCTGATCCTATTTACTGCAGATCTTTCTACCACCGCAACATCTGGTCCAAACGAAAACAACTAGAAGAACTATACCGCAGAATATACTGGCTGCTGAGGCGTAAATCTCAGCTGCCCCTCGACAATAAGCTATTGCTATATAAAGCTATTATTAAAAACAGTTTAGACCTACAGAATTCAGCTGCAGGGAACAGCCAGTAATTCACTAAGTAATTCACACAGTAGTTCATCCTAAGGCGACCCCAAGTTAAAACTTTGAGATCAATAGTAAATAGCGCATGGCATGTATCAAATGAGTTATACGGGGCGACCTTAATATTCCTACAATTAATGAGAATATTAAGAATTAACTGTGCGCTACCACAATCGGCTTACTATCCATCCTAATTTGCTTATCGGGTGCCTACTGGAAAAAGACGAATATGAACCCAGACTGAAGAGGTTTAAGCCTTCTGATATAACTGTTTTATGTGATTGTGCGCGTGCGTGTTAATGTTAAATTAGTTTAAGTTAAGTTAGCTTCAGACCAAACCAACTTGCTAAATATAAGGAATTTGTTGTTAAACTTTTTTCATCATGTTATGAATGCACATTATTACATTATTTACTTAATGTCACCAAATGGCAGATTGTAAAATTCTTATATTAATAAAAAATGTAAAACAAAAACCAATAGTAATACAATGACAAAAAAAATTTTATTACATCCAATAATGGTGTGACTGCACCAGCAAAATTTAATTACTAAATCTCAATAAATAATATTAAGTTTTCTGTTTTACCTATTTTTTAAAAAAATGTTATCTCCAGAAGTTTCTTCCAAATATTTAACAATTTCGATTGAAAGGATAATATTAAATTTTGATTAAAATAATAAGACAATAAATTATTAACAATAAATACACAATAGTATTGACTATTTGGCGTCTTAGCTCAAAACTAAAGAGACTTTACGTTTATAAACAGGTAAATATTAAAACGTATATTACTATTTAGGATGGCTACCTTAAAGAACTGTATTAGTAAAAATTACTCCCAATTTTCCTTAAAAATAGTTTTGTTTTTTTGTTATGTTATGTGACATTTAGGTATTTCTAATTTCGAAATGAACACTTTTCATAAAATACGATTCCATAATTTACAATAGGCTAACAACTAACTAATTGTTCTCTGGATTCCTTCTCTTAATTATCTGACTTTTGGCGTTTATCCCCACGTAGCATCTGTTAAATGTTACCTTAACACAACCCAACCAGTCAAACAAATTTCCAACGCTTGATTTAGGTATTTCTCTCATCTAGTATAATATTCCACAACAACTAAATAAAAGTTTTAACTGAACTCATTTGTAAGTTGTGGTAGTAGTTTAAATATGCATAAAGAGCTTACATAATTATTAACAATTATTTAAAAGGAGCTTGTGTAGTGTTCATCTACATTCACAATTTACAAGTGCAAAATATATTTTACCAAATATATTTTGGTTTAATGCACTAGCCGTCAATGGCAGTGGAGTTTTTAATTTCTAGCCAGTACTGTTAATACGTGATTTTTAAAAATGCAAATTAAATAAAAATTATACATCTATTTGGCAAAACATAAAAAGAATTGCGTCAAACTTTACTCTTAAACTTAAAATTTAATGTGCTTCAAGCAAAGCTTCAAGTCGGCATAACATTGAAAAAATAAGATTAACCGTTTATTCAAATTATGTAGCTCGGTGAGCTGCAAGTTTCTTAAAGATATATACATATTTCCCTAATCGTATCTGGATTATCGTCGTATGCTAAATTTAAATGTTTGGCCTGTTACACTCTATTTTCAAAACATACTTGAAATTTTAAATGAAACTGAAGTCATTCATATTAATCCACGAATGCACACGACCGGAATAAATGACAATCGGAAGGGGCCATGTCTAGGCTATACGCCGCATGTGGGAGAAGTTCCCAGCCTAACGCGTCTGCAGCTCATCCGTGTCAAATGTTTGAGAGCGTCCAGTCCGTGGTTGATCTTCAAGACTAAACTCTCCTCCGCGAAGTCTTTGGTACCACTTTTTGCACATTGCATGACTGACAGTATTCTCACCACAAGCAGCACAAATCATTTCAGTGGCTTCAGCAGCGTTTTTCTTAAGATGAAACGCGAAGTGGATAGAAAATCGAATATGCTCTTTTGTGATTGCATTCGTGAACACAGCTGATTATTGCAATTATGTGCATCAAACGCCAAATCACGTGATGTTTCGAAAGACCAAATGTCATTGCTTTAAAACCGCAAGAGGGCGGACTACTACGTTACATGTAAACGGTGATTTGCGTCCTGTGAAATCTAAAGCTGAGAACTTATTTATGCACCTATTATAATTTCACGACTAACCTTTTATTTCTATACCGAAAGGAAACGAAATGACTTTTAAATTTACATTGTTGTAGCATATTTGCTAGCCATCAAAAGAGTTTTTTTGTTGGAGTCGTCATTGCAAGTGAATTACGAGAAGCTGCTACGAATGCTGTTTTAAGAAAGAAAGAATCAAAATCTTGTACATGGTGTATTAGAATTAAAATACGAAAAGTTAAAGCGGCCATAACGGACAACAAACGTCGAAAACTTCAAAAAATAAAGAAAAGTATCCAAAAAGGGTTTAACCTAAGAGAAAAAAATGAAAATTCAGCAATATGCTTTGTTTTATTGGGCTAATTTCAAATAACTCTAAGTTTAATTTTGTTTTTTTTATTACACATCATTAAAGATACATGATCTTCTATTAAAGTAATTATACTATATGACATGAAAATCTGATCCAATGTGTAAAGAGAAATTTTCAACATATTTTTCAATAAAGTTGATTGTATGTCATTATATGCGACTAAAATAATTTTTGTATGTAGTATAGAGTTTTTCTATTGCTTTTTCTTGTTGTTATTGTTCTTTATTAGCCATTCACAATTTACTCCTAGATGTAGGCCTATCTCAAATTCTCCCATCTGTTTTTATCCTGTGATTGTTGATACCATTACTTTTCATATATTTTTCTTATATTGTCGACCCATCTTATCAGTAGTTGTCCTTTAGCTCTCCTTGTTTCTCTAAGTCTTCAGTGGGTAATGTTTGATGTCTATTTGTTGTTAGTGTCTCGAATGATGCCTGCTCAGCTCCACTTCAGTTATTTGTTGTTCCTGTTCTTTGTCTTGCCACATTTGTAATTTTATTTCTTACAGATTTCTATTACAAGCAAGAACAAATTTTTTGTTCGTACAGATAGAAATTGGCTTTTAGAAGCAGAAGAATGTGTAGTATTATATTTACACAAATGATAATTATTTTTAAGACTCAGTGCGCTGTATTTTTTACTGTATGTTTTGAATTATATACTTGAAAATAGATCAAAACAATAAGTTAAATCTTAGCCACGTTTTTGTACTAATAGCGATAAAATAATTTTTTGAGTTAACTCTATCTGCAAGGTTGTCTCTGCACTGTCTAAGCAATTCAGTATGCAAATATAATTATCCATAACATTCTTAAAGTGTATTGTGCATAAGTATTACATTTAAGAATAAAGAAATACCCACGCAAAGGGAGAACTACCGTCAACAACGAACACTATTGACAACGAGGAGCGAATAAATAAAATAATTATTACCAATCGTAGTGTTGAGATTAGATTAAACAAGAACGGTATAATACCGTAAACGAAACTTTCTACAGCGGTGCGATATCGTAACGGTCACTTCCGGTTGCCATTAACTGATTTGGCTGAAAATCAATCTCATGAAAGGTACTGACCTAAGATGTGTGTGTGCCAAGTTTGACGTGAATCCGTTGAATAGAACGGAAGTTATAGTGTCTCCAGACACACAGAAAGACATGAATTTTCGAAATCGTAACGATTACTTTCGGTTTCCGTTAACCGATTTGGCTGAAAATCAATCCCATGAAAAGTACTGACGTAAAATATGTGTATGCCAAATTTGAAGTCAATCCGTTGAATAGAACGGAAGTTATAGTGTCTCCAGACACACAGCCAGACAGACAGGATGATATTCTCATTAACTTTCTTCTACAAACTCCGCTGTAGAAAGTTAATAATTTGGAAGTGAGTTAAATACTTTCGATAATGGGTATATATTCCCGATCACACGAGTTTATGGTGGAAAGTCTTTACACTAAAAAATAATGAAATTAAATTTTTTATCTAATGAAACCGGATGTAACATACTTTTTGGTCTTACTACAATTATTGGTATAAAATAATCCACTTTAATAGCAGTGGTTGCTTTTAATTAATGTTTTCTAAAATATTTACTCATTGTTATTTTAATAATTGGTTTTGTGTATCTATAAACTGTTCCATATGGATTTTGTTTGTCGTAAACATAATTAAAAATATGTATTTTTACACTTACAAGAGTGGTTTTATGAGATAGTTTAATATTCGTGACAACAATTTGAGCTTTATAAAACACTTTGTTTCTTGACACACTTTTTTGAGACTTCAACACGGTCGTCTTAATGTTACTTCTAGATGCCGATTCTTTCTCTAAGGTAGGTTTTTTCGAGGTACTTGAAAAAATTTTTTAGTTCTGCATCACCACTCTGTTTGACTTAAATTTTTCTTAGCCAAAAAAGTTTTAAATTTTGAGAATGTGAGGAAACTGAATCAGTCAAATAGGATAGATGCAAAACAATTTCAAAACTTACTTCAAATAAATTTTTGCTTAGCAACATAGCTGAAATGAGCTGGTGAATGGTTGGAGTAGAAAAAAATTTGTTTTCTTAGCCCTTACAGGGTGCTATTCTGAGATCCTTTTATGTGATTTCTTTAAAAATGCTACTTATTATTTTTAAAGTAGACAGAACAATGTTTTTGCTGCCCTAAAAAGAAATTTAAAATTTGATCACATGTATTCCACTGTATGGGCTATTGTTCTGTTTTTGGTGAACAGGTTGCAAAAATTTGTTTAATTTTCAAAACTTAAAGACGTTTGTATTTTGCGTGACAATAACCAAAGAACTGCGAATTATCAGTTATCTAGGCGTGTATTGACTATGCAAATGAAGTATATTTTTATGTTCAATTTAACCTATTGTAAGTTTCGCACGTTAGGTTTAAATTTCTAAGGATTCAGTGATTGGCCATTTACAAATTATTCTACTCTTTAATATCTTTAATGTTCTGAAAAATTTTCAAATTATAATTATATATATATAATTATAATTGCAAATTTCCGTATATAAAAACAACAGATGTAATTTTTGACTTAAATGAACTGTCCTTTCTAATTAGAGAAACTCATAACGTAACAAATTTATAATAAACTAAAAACCTCAAGCGATTAAATGTAACGATTTCAGTAGTACATAATAAAAAACGTAAACATAAAAGGTTAAACAGCATTCCTTCAACATTTTAAAAATTACAACAAATATAATTTTCTCTAATTATAACTAAGAATAGATATCAAATATCTGAAGAGGAAGGTGCAACTGAAAACAAAAACTAGACTCAAAACATAAACTCAGAAAAAGTGCCACTCTTTTATTTACTACTCCAAACACATACAACTACTTTTTTTGGCCTCAAGGGCTTATTGTGTCCACTAACATGCACTTAAATGCTAGGACATTCACGCACACGCGAGACTCAGACTCGCGCGCGCCGGCTAGAGGACAGAGCCAACTGGTTAAACCATCTGAGCCACCGCGTCCCCATACAGCTACTACCAACATTAATGCAACAGCACATGTGTAAACAACATTTTTATCATTAAATTCTTGCTCGCGGCAAAATAAAACTAGAAACAAAATGTAACACTATAAAGATCTTTGATAACAAAATTTTCAGGTACATATATGTTCTTTCCGAAGATAAATCATCTAAGGGTTAAGAAGCCTACAGTATAGTACAGATGTAAAACAGAAGAGGCCCTACATAATCTAAGACTTAATTCTAAAGGGATTTTAAATAAAATTAACAGAACTAAAAAAATTACTTTTAAATAATATATTTCTACAAAAACGAATATAAAACATTATGTCTGTTAAATTCTGTAGTATAATTTAAACTTCGAAACAAAAAATGCAGGTGTTGCAAGTATTAGGGTCACACACGTAACCAACGTACTTGCCCGCATAAGTGTATCAAATGTGCTGGGGAGTACGATTATAAGTTATGGTAAAAACTGGATTGGATGCTAAACCTGGAAATTGCATATTCGGTTCAGCGACCCTGCAAACTACAAATGGACATGGAAATTCCGGGGCTTCTATACATAAACAAAAATTTGCGAGCACTTCCGGTCAAACTGGTCCCGAGATTTTCCGATCAGGCTGATTTTTGGCGTCTGGACTTGACTTATGGTCCTTAGTTGAATACTTAAAACGTTATTTCTATATCTACCACAGATTAAAAATTATAAGGCCTGACAGATGTCAGAAATGACTGAAATAGAAGCTGGTCTCCAGCTTGGAAGTTGCTTTGATCAAAAGTTATAAGGAATGACATATTGGAAGCTGGGTCCGCTAAAAACCCTGATTGCATTGTTGTAGGACATCCCACCAATGCCAGCTCGCAGATGTGAACCCGGTAGGCCATGGGCTTCCGAATCGTACCCCCTTATATCTTTAGGTTTAGTAGTCGCGACGGATAGACAGACGTCTGCACCGATTTTATTAGGCTTCCCTTTGAGGTATAGAAACCTAAAATGGCAGAAATTGTAAACAGAAGATTTCAAATAAAAATGGAACATTGCTAAACAAGTAACCATTGCGGCAGTACCGGCCAACAGAAAAAGTTGCATTAAAAATCCTTAGAATTAATAATTAAATTAAATTTTCGTCCAGTTAACTAAAGCATTTACCAAATAATGATCAGACTATACAAAATAGCACTTGAAAACTCAAAGAGTCTTGCAAATCACAAAGACAAATTAAATGCATTTAATCAGTGTAATAAATATTATCTAAATTAACGGAACTGATTTTACACAGCGGTCGTATTTCTTAACTTCTAACAATAAGTATGTATATTACGACACTAAACACTGAGGAGTAGAAAAGTATGCTTGAGGTGGAACTTCTGTACTATTTTAAAAATAGTTAAAACACTATGAATTTTTCAAGTAACAAGTCTAACAGCTGGCGGCGTTTTTTTTTGTTCACTCAATTATAAATCAAATAAAGATTTCATAGAATTATTCAACTTACTAGGACATCGGTTCATATTTTATGGCAATTATAACGCCAAAATACCGTATGAGTTTAAAGACTCATCACCCGGACGGGGCCGAATTTTAAAACAAATTATGAAACAAAAGTAGCTAGAATTTCTTTTTACTTTTGAATTGACTTAGTGGTCAACGAACCATATTATTTTAAAAACTGCTGGACTTTTTTTTCCTTAAAAAGAATTACACAAAGATAGATTAGTATCAAGCCATCTTTTGTTCCAAAATCCTACCAAACCCTCGCAATAGTAAAAATCAACGTTACTTTATGACTAAAAGAAAATGGAAACTTGATCAACAAAAAACTAAATTTGATTAAACTATTAACAACGACACATGACTTGGACAGTAACAGAAAACTTCAATAGTCATTCGAAAAGCAACAACTAAATCAACACTGTTTTTCAGAAAAGTACAAACAAAAATGCCCACCAGAAATAAATTAAAAAATTGAAACAACCCCTACGTAAAACTTGGCAACAAACCAAGCAACCAGAAGATAAACAAGAGTTTAAACGTCTAGCGAGGCAAAAGAGCTAAGTAGTAGTTTTAAAAATAATGCTAAAAAAGCTATCTTACATAATTAACCAGGTGATTAAATCAATTAAGGCAACAAATATCTCTATTAAGAAAACAGGATCATTTATATGCAAAAAAAAACAAAGCTAAAAAGAGGTTGAACCTGTTGCTCAACTTTTAGAAAAACTTTTTGAATCATTCTTTTCAAATAGAGAAATAAAAAATAAAAGAATTGTTGACTTTACCATACCAAATAGATCTTCCATTGCGACAATTCACACATAAAGAAGTAAACAGATATAAATATACTAAGCTAATCTAAAATACCTTCAAATACATTTGAATAAGGTATTTACGTGGCACACTCGCATACTGAAAAAAATATCAGTTGTGCAAAACTAAGAAAAAATATTACTGGTTATTTTGACAAACATTATCTCCTAAGAATTAGTTACATGTTTATATAATGGAAATAAAATCTGTGTTAAGGTAGACATTATTGAACGCCTCCAGTTCAAAATTCTTCGGGCTATCACTTACCACACACTTCCTTTTCAAATTAAGACATTCGAGAAGACAAATATTAGAACAGTGAAGAGTGTTATTGTGTTTGTAAACTTAAATTAGATAGTAGTTGATATAGGTGTAGATTAAAAAGACACGTACCTTATAGTTTTAATTAACATTTCATAATTAAATTTATTCATATTTATAACCTATGATACAACTTTATATTTTGCATATTGTAAGTAATGGATAGAGGCAAGCCGTTGAACTCAATCTTCTACGTCAATTTATCCCAACTTATTTGCTTAATATTATTATGTATATAGTATACTATAATAGATCTCAAGTAAATACAAAAACAAACGCTGCCGAATATTCGACATTTTTAAGCACTTGCAAATGCTTTTCTGTTATTGTTTACTAATTATTTTTTTTATTAAATTGTACAGTATAAGATAGACCCTCCAAAACTTAATGTTTTTTTGTGAAATTTTTTGGGAAAAGGTGTACGGTCCCTTTTTTCTTAGAAAACGATGTTATGGGAATCACATATCTAGATATGACTGAAAAATGTTTTTTCCCACAGTTAGAGATCAATTGGGATAGTTTTATTTTCCAGCAGGACAGGGCACTACCATGTTTGAGAATTTTTAAATAATCAAATTCCACAACGGTTCATTTTTACATTACTAGCTTCCAAGGTCGCCTACCCTCACCGTGTGCGATTTTTTCTTGTGTGGTTTTATAAAAGACTGCGTTTATGTGCCTCCTCTTCCAACTACAGTGATTTAATTGCGGAACTGCATAACAGCAGCCATGTCAGCAGTGGATCAAGATATGCTCCCAAAGTTTGGGACAAATATGACTACCATATGGACATACGTCGCGCATCCCTAGGGGGCATATTGAACACCTATGATTTGATACGTAAAAAACCTTCAAGATTAGCTCTGTAATAGAAACTTAATCTTAAGTGTCTATATTAATTTTTTATAATATAAACATTTTAAATCGGATGATTCGTCTTGAAACGCTCTGTATTTTGCAAAATTAAACGAAATCATTTAGTTGAAATGCTCATGGTCTTGGTGTAATTTGGATTCTTTTGTCATGCTGCGCTTAAATTCATCTACATAAAGTTGAATGATTTCTTTACCATATTTCCTTTGAAAAGAAGACATGTAAATTGTTCTACGAATTTTAGTTTTATCTATTTATATATCTAAGCAGTTATCAAACCGTGAATTAGAGTGAATATGATTTTTAATTATAGAATATTTTTATTAGAAGAAAACGTTGTTTTCAACAAATGTTATAACCGAGTTACTCATTGAAAGTCCTGCGTATCGTTTTATATAGTTTTGACCAGCGGTGGTAATTTTAGAAAATATTTATTAAACTCTAAACAAGAAATTCACAAATTTAAGTCATATGATAATATCAATATAATAATTTAAAATTTTAAAATAAACTAATAAATCAAAGAACCATAGTGATTATTTAATTAAAAAATTGCTTACGGCGTTTTCCCAAGCGAAATAAAATAAATTTGTAATAAAAATATAATGTAAACATTTTTTTGTAAAAAATTAATATATACAATATATATATATATAATCAAAAGCCATTTACCTTATTGGTGTTGGCTTGTATGTACATTATACAATACTTATCTACATTCTTAACTTAATTAAACTGAATTAAACTGGATTGTCTGTGTTATGAACAAATTTATTCCATTCTTTTCTGTTGTTTGTCATTGCTTTCGCCTCCTCCACTGTTTTTCCTTTCCTTGTTAGTATTTTTCCTATAGTGTTATCCCATGTTTCCTGTGGTCTTCCCTTTTCTTTTGCCTACTTTCCTCGTTTCCCATATTCGTTTGACTTGTCTATCTTGATCCATCCGATGTAAATGGCCCCACCACGCTAATTGTCTTTGTTCAATGAAGCTTGTTACTGGGTTAATTTCTAATTCTGCTCTAATCTGACTGCTTCTGATTTTATCCCTCAAGGAGACGCCTTTCACTCTTCTTAAGTATTTCATTTCTGTGGCTTCTAATCTTAGTTTCATTTTTGTGTCAATACCCATGATTCGCATCCATAAGTCATAATAGGCCTGAAGATTGTTTTATACACCGTAAGTTTGGTTTTTGTGTCACTTCTCTTTTGTTTATAAAATTTGCGTTCATTGCGTAATATAGTTTATTACATTTCTCTATCCTTTCAGATATGTCTATTTCCTGTCTTCCGTTATTATCTATAGTGACCCTAGATACTTGAACTGTTTTATCTGTTTAATTTCCTCTCCATTTATTTGCATCTTTATCTTCTGGTGATCTTTCCCAATAAGCATCACTTGTGTTTTATTGGCGTTTATCTTCATACCGTTATTTGTTAGTTCTTCGTTCCATATCAGTAGGTTTCGTTGTAGTTCTTCTTCGCTTCCTACCATTACTATAATATCGTCTGCAAATGCACAGTTTCGTATAAATATAGGTTGTAATTTTCTATATCCTACATTTAACCCTTTGATCCTCTGGTGACATGTTCGTATTATTTCATCCATAAAGATGATAAATAATGCCGGACTCAGTACCCTCCTTGCCTTAAACCTTCATTTGTAGTAAACTCCTCTGATGTTCTGTTATTGTTTATCACGTAGTTCCTTGTCTTTTGGTACAGACTTTTAATTACTCTCGTTACTTTTGGGCTTATTCCTCTGTTGCTTAAATTTTGCCATACTCTCTCTCTCTGGGTGTTCTATCGAAAGCTTTCTCGAGGTCGATAAATGCAAAGGCGGCTTTCTCGTTGTATTGAAGTATTTTTGTAATTATTTGTTTCACTGTAAATATATGGTCTTGTACGCTTCTACCCTTACGGAAACCACTCTGTTCTTCTGTTAGTGTTGGTTCTATGACAGTTCGGAGTTTACCTTCAATTATTTGTTCGAACAGCTTTAAAGGTATGCTCAGCAGTGTTATGCCTCTATAGTTGTTACATATTTTCCTATCTCCCTTCTTAAATATTGGTACTATCTGTCCTACTTCCCAATCTTTTGGTATATTCTCTTCTTTCCATATTTTGTTAAACATTTTTAAAAACGCCTTTGTTCCTTGTTTTCCCATTTTTTTCAACATTTCGCCAGTGATTCTGTCATGTCCTGGTGACTTTCCATTTTTAATTTTCTTTCGTGCTGTTGTCAATTCTTCTTCTGTCATACCTTCTTCTTCGTTTTCTTATGCTGTTGTTTGTCTTCTGTCTGTGTATTTTCTTCATTATTCGTGCCTTGGGTCTGTAGGAGTTCTTGGAAGTATTGCCTCCATCTGTTCATTATATCTATTGGGTTTGACAGTACCTTTCCATTATTATCCTTTATTACTGTGTTATCTGGTGTTTTCCTTTTCCTTAAGTTTTTAAAACTTTATAGAATAGTTTTGGTTCTCTCTGCTGTTTTTTTTCTAACTTTTTCCCAAAGTCTTGCCACGTTTTTCTTTCGCATCTGTCACCATATGTTTTACTATTATACGTTGTTCTTTGTATGTTTTATATGCCTCTTCTGTATTTTTCATTAAATATTCTGCCCACCTCTTCTTCTTTAGTTTAACTTGGTCTTTTATTTCTTCACTCCACCAGGCGGTTCTCTTCATATGCTTATTTGTCTTAATTACACCACATGCGTATCTGGCTGCGTTTATTAGAGTGTTCTTTATCTTCTTCCACATCTCTTCCACATTCATCTGTTCTAGCTTTTCTTCATCTGCTAGTAGTTCTCTTCTTATTATGTTCTCGTATTTCTTTGCTATTTCTGTTTCTTGTAGTTTATAAATACGTATTGTTTCTTTCTGAACTGCATATTCTTCTCTTATTGCTTGTTTTTGATTTTCAGGTCTCTTTATCTTTCCCGTTAATAGGTAGTGGTCGCTGTATATCTCCCTCCTCTTTTGACTCTAACATCTTTCACCATCTGCCTGTTATTTTTTCTACTAGTATGTATTCTAATATAGATCTCTCATTTCTGCTTTTAACCTCTCTTGTAATTGTGTGTATCTTTTTGTGCTGGAAGAATGAGTTTGTTATGATTAGGTTATTACGGAGCAGTATTCTATTAATCTGTTTCCGTTGTTATTTTTATCTTCGCCGAATTTTCCTATCACCGTTTCTGTGTTATTTTCTCTTCCCCACTCTACTGTTGAAGTCACCTGCTACAAATATTTTCCCTTTGCTTCTTTCTGTTATTAATGCTAAATCCTCCCAAAATTTATCTTTTATTTCCTTTTCTCGTTTTCGTCAGGTCCGTAGACTGCAATTAACGTTATTTTTCTTTTTCTTGCATTTCTAATTCCACCGTGAGGATTCTTTCCGACCACCCTGTCCAGTTTGTGATCTTATCTTCCCAATTCTTGTTTATAATGCATCCCACGCCTTCTGCCGCTCTTGCATTTTCTTTCACTCCGGAGTATATTAGTCTGTGTCCGTCCGTTAATATCTTTTCTCCTTTCCCTTTTTTCTTTGTCTCTGCAAGTACCAGTATTTCTGTTCCTATTCTGTTAAACTCATATATAACTTCTTCTTCTTATTCGTTAAACTTCTTATATTCCATACTCCAAGTTTCCAATCCTTTATGTCGTTTCCTTGTCCATTGCCAGTTTCGTTACCGTCATCCCCTGCTTATCTGCACGTACTAGTTTTTTGACCTGTTCGGGTTATTTTTCTTAATTGTTCCTCGAAATTTGTTCCTCCGGTGATCTCTTTGTTGCAGTCCTTTTATTGATGTGTTTTCAGTCCTATCTTCCTTTATCAGTTCTTCTTTATTTGCAAGATCATTTGCTCTGTATATTTCATCATTGATTATCAATTTATTATATTTTAGCTGTGCTCTATATCCTTTATTCCTTGCTTCTTTCATATGTGGGATTAACATTTTCTTTCCTCTATTATCTCCTTGGTATAATCTTCATCAATCCATATATCTGTTCCTTTGAGCTTTCTCGCGTTTTGTAGGATTTGTATTTTTGTTACCTCTAATTAACTTAACCAATATTGGTCTTTTCTTGTCTGTCATATATTTTCCAATTCTTCTTATTTGTTCTAAATCCTCTTTTAAGTTTATGTCAATTCCTATCTTTTGCATTATATTAGCTACTTTTACCTCTGTCCTGTTCGTGTTTTCATTTTCTTCGTCTACCACTCCTTTAATTATGATATTATTTTTCCTGGTTTCTCTTTCTAGGTAAGTAATTCTTCCCTCATGTTGTGCCACCTTCTCTTTTAGTTTCTTATTTTCGTCCTTAACTTGGTTCATTTCCAGCGCAAAAGCATCAAATTTATCATTCATTTGCTTCATGTTTATCTCTATTTGTTGGTACATCTTCTCAATTCTCTTCATTTCGCTCATGTTTGGGTCTGCTGTTGGTTGCGTAAAGTGGCAAACCCCAGTCTGCCCGTCGTAAGTCTGTCACTTATCCACCAACAGCCCCCTTCACGTTCCTTGATTTTACAATTCAATTTTATTTACACTACTCCTTGTGGATTGCAATACATATATAATACATATACAATATATACAAATATAATTTTAATATTGTTTATTTTTCGTTCCGAAATATACCAATTATTCCAATTTTTTAGCTTATATCAACGATTCAGTGTTATAATGTAAAATTATTGGTTTAAATTTTGCTTAATATTTTTAAAATGCGAACATTCAAAACTATTTATATGACATATAAGCATTAGCCAAGGGCAAAAGTAACTACATTTAACTCATTTAAAATGTTCTTGCAAAAAATAACACCTGCAAAGTTTGTCTTAAGAGTTCGCAGAAGTTTAAAATTGAAGACTCTAAAGGAAACTTTTAAGCTGGCTGGTTTAATTTAAATATTATCTGGAATAAGAAAACTTTTCCTGCTACTTTTTGCTGCAATGGAAAGTACGTATTTATATATAAGTTGAGATACCTGCACAAGGTAGAAAGAAGGCTATGTCGCTTTATTTACTTTCTTTTAATTTAAAAATCTTTTACTTTTTAACTATATAATGTAACATTAGTATGATATACAAAAGTGTAATATAATATATTCTGCATATTTTGTTAGATTTTATGAAGATAGTTTTTAAAAGATCAAATCAATTTTTATATTTAAAAATTTAAAAATAAATGTTAAGTAATATTCCATAATCTCAAATTAGGCTCCACTGGTCTGCACTGCAAGAGCCGCACTAAACTAAATATAATGTTTTGAATGTTCACTAATTAACACCGCACCAATCCCGTTAAAATAATCGGAAGAATATAATATTTTGTATTCTGTAGCTTTCGCGTATATGGCTAGTACCAATGAACCCTTAGCAATAGCACAGCAGCTGGTTTAATAAAAAGTTTAAACATGATAGGCATTTTGAGCCGATTTAGTGCAGCGCGACACGTACGATACCAAAATGCAAAACTTTAAACGAGTTTTTCTCGAAACCGCGTTCTGCGAATTGGCTAACAGCGTAACTTGAACGATAACTGTTATTTCATTTACATAAATTTTTTTGAAAAAACTTTAAATCAAATTCTCCACAGAAGTACATTAATGTTTATTAAAATTATAGCACGAAGAAAAAATCCAAATTAACAACTTCAACTTTTCTGATTTATTTAATATTGCGGATCAAATAGATTTTTAAATTTAAAAAAGATTTGCTTATAAACGTCTATATTTATTTAATAAGGTATGGTCCTACCTCGGGCTCTTGTGTCAGCTTCCATTCTTCTTGACATCGATTCACACAATGAACGAGTAGTTCATGATTCCATTAATTACTGACATATTCCTATAATTTGGTCAGATTCCTTGGAGTTTGTGGGTATCACTATATTTCTCTCGTAATAATATTACAGACATGTACGATCGGTGAAAAGTCAGCTGATTGAGCTGGTTATTGAAAAGTTTCTACTCTGTTTTGCTTAAGAAAGTTTAATGTGGTAAAACTTTTTTTTCTTCAAAGATTGCTAAGGATTGCAATAAGACCGCGTCGCTATAGGTCTGAGTGGTAATGTTACCTCTAACTTTGACTAAATGTGGCCTGCTACACAACTTTTAGCTCTCTATAAAATAATACCCATACTTGGCGTTGTATATCTCGTACGGATGTAGTCTGCTTGGCTCCTTTTCTGGGCGTCTATGGCGTATTAATATCCGACCATTGTATCGATTTAAACAAAATCTGAAATTCATTAGAAAAGATAATTTTCTGCACTTCTTATGTTTACAGATGCCATTTCGTTACCCATTGTAACCTATGTTGCTGGCGCAAAGAAGTCAATAGTAGTCTTAAGAGAAGACGTCGTGTTGTCATTTAAAAATAATCAACGTTAAACAGAGAAGATGGATAATTAATTGGCATCGTATAATGATCCATTATTGAATACTTGAAGTCTCGCCTCTATATTAATAATAACATTTTATTATTTAACAACTATATCTACGAGAGCGCAGCTTCCCAACTGACGCACATGTTAAGAGTGTCTCCTGTTTCATACAATCGATACCTTGGGACACCGTTAAAACTGTTACCAAGCTTAGACGGTTCATTGTCATTGCTATCTGAACCAAAAGTTCAACTCATAACTCCATCTGTTGGCTGGGCTACCTGGAACATCTGGACCATATCCATTCTTAAGCAACCAACCACATCAGAACGCTCTAACGTTTAGATGATCCGCAGCCCATGTATGGCCAAATGTCGGCGGGTCCGAAGACTCAGCAGGGCGCTTGGACTGCTTGGTCCATTTCTATTGCTTATAGAAGTCTTTTTGTTGAAACAACTGTCAAAAATGGCTACGATATATAACATTGTCAATGAGAGCATCAGTACTTATTAGGTAATTTAATTATTGCTATAGCTTAGAGCTATTTTATTTTTTAAAGTTCAAAAAAATTCTACCTCCTCTTTTAGTTAATAAACGAGTGCGTTAATTAATATATACCCAAGTTGAATATAATTGTTGCCACAAACTTCATCTTTGCCAATTAAAGATAAATTACTTAGAGCTCAGTAGCTAAACTTTCAACCGTAGTTTTAATAATAAATACACAAGTTCATTAGTCCTACGCACATTGTATATTTGTAATACTCATTTGCTCATTAACTGTTAGCCTTTTGTAAGTAAAAAAGAACCTCCGTTAGAATTAAAGATAATCTTCACATAAATCGAACACGACGTTAAGACCTACTTTTAAAAAAGCCACAAAAAGTTATAGGCACGCACGGATTAAGCTATAATTTGTTATTAAAGGCTACTGGGGGTTTCTCCCGCGCCGCAGAAATCAATATAAGCGACCTGTGGCCGGGACAAAATACAAAAGTTAACAGTAGTTTACTAGGTGTACCAGATCAAGTAAATAAGGTATCAAGAAAATTTATGTTTTAAGAAAAATACTCTTTAAGTTAGTTAGTTATTAGAAAAGAAACATTAGCTTTTAATAAATATAACAAATACCTTTAAACAATTAGGAACTAAACAATAAAAATTTAAAAAGAAAATAATAGAAAAACTTACATTAAAATGTATAAGACTAAAAGTTCTATAATGTGAGATTTAAACTTTTTTACAAATTAATACCTTAATTTATTTTATATTTACCAACACATCACTTTAAAATATGGTATATGATACTACTACTAATTTATAAGTAAAGCACGAATAAAAAATAAATATTTATTACTGTCGCGATCATTATATTCAGACTGCTTTATAAAATAAATAAAAGAAATAAAATATTTAAAATAAAATGAACGACATAACTGTTGTTAATATAGACTTTTTTAAATCCATAGTTTGATGACGCCTTTTTATTTTTCATATTTCTAATGGCTAATATTTTAATATTTTGCGTTATATTTTCTTGAACTATTAGATAGTCTTTGGAATTTGTAAACCCATAACCATAAAATCAAAAGAACTATTCGTTAAAATTAAATTACTACTACCAAATACGTGTTAATTGTTTTAAAAACAATGTGTGAGTTTGGTCGAATTTTGGACGTTAACTAGTAATTAATGTTCGGATAGGTTTCCGCGGTTAACTATGTTTAAACAACTTAGTTCACGGGATGAATCGCGTCTATTTTGAGAAAATTCTCGACGTTTCGGCATCGGCTTTGATGCCATTTTCAAGAGGTTAGCTCTTCACTCGGGGTCTCAATCTGCCTACTCCCCAAGGAGAGCTATGAGTCTTTGAATAAGACTGACCTTTCGTGTGACCTGCTTGATCTTTTATAGGGCTGGAAGTGAAAGTATGTTTGGCGGGAGATGCGTTGGGTTGGGGAAAGTTTGTAGGATTAAGGGTGTTGCGTAATTGGCGGTGCGGAGCAATAAGGAACTTCCACATGACAGTCAAACGCTGGCTGTCATCTCTTGTGTTAAGGCACTGTTTCAATTGCCTCACGTACTATTCTGCTGGTAAAATGGGAAATGGGGGCAATGGTTTTAGCCCCTGAGAAATTAATTTTGTGGCCTGTTTCTTTGCTGTGGTTGGCAAGTGCCGAACCATTATCGCCTTTTCGTACGGCCAGAGAATGCTCGTATATTCGGCTAGATATTTGCCGATTTGTTTGACCTATGTAGGTCCTTTGGCAGTCTCCACAAGGTATTTCATACACTCCTTGGGATTCATTGGGGCAGTGATCCTTTGCTGAGCGAATAAGCCCAGATATTTGGTTGTTAGTCGTAAAGACCGTGCGGATATTTTGCCGTATTAGTATGCGGCTTATTCTATCGGTGATGCCTCTGATGTAAGGTAGGAATGCTTTTTGTTGGTCAGGATGGTTTTGGGATTGAGAGTTAGTGTTTTTATTTATATTTTTGGTTATATTGGTTAAGGATTTGTTGGAATATCCATTTTGCAGTAGGGTGGTGGTAATGGATTTAATTTCTGTTTGGCGATTTTTCGTGTCGGAAAGTCTGATGGATCTGGTTATGAGGGATTTTGCAACCGAATGGATTTGGGCAGGGTGGTGATGGGATTTGGCATTTGGGTAACGGTTAGTGTGAGTGGGTTTTCTGTAGACAGTGTAATAAAACATGTTATTAGAAGGACTTCTTGTTATGAGAGTATCTAGGAAGGAAGGAATTATATATATATATATATATATATATATATATATATATATATATATATATATATATATATATATATATATATATATATATATTCCAAATGGTCATCGAATTCGGCTATGGAAATTTTTATACATAGTCCGTTTTTTAAAAAGTTTATTTTCATATACCCGTCGTATTTTATTTTTCAACCGATAGAGGTTATTATAAATGTCCCTTACACATGTAATCACGAAGTAGTACATATACTCATGAATTAATTAATGAGTGCGTTGCTCCGGTATCAATTAAAATGTTTGCGCCTGAATTTCTTAGTTAAATATATAGTACTAGTAAAAGTATCAACATAAATCAAAGTTAAGCCGCCTACGCCTTCTGACACCTGACTGATAGATAACGCAAATTGTCAAATTACTTCATGTTTTGACCTATAACAGATAAACCTTTATGCGAAGTTTAGAAACAAACCGGTTTGAATGGTGTATTGAACTTTGAAATCGTTTCGTAACTGTAGGAGGAGTTGCAATGTTAGTTAGAAACACACATTATTGCAGTTTTATGGAGTATATTAATTTAATTTTCGATTATTTGTGTAGTTTTTTTTTGTTTTATCGTCTTAGTAACTTCAATCTGTTTTATCATATTCTGCTTGACTTGTTAACTAAAAGTCTGATAAATCTATGATATTCTTTGTATCTTTCGTTACTTACAGACTTTTGGCTGGTTTGATTTCATGTTAACTATAGATATTCACGTGTACTGGTTGGTGGATTTGTTTGCTCTGCTGAAGTATCTTCTTGGTCTAAATACATTAAAAATGCTATTGTCTGGTCTTTGCTTATTAAAATTGCGTTAATATCTTCGTCTTCTCTTTTTATAGCAATAATTGATATTACCATGTCATCTTTCATTTTCGCAGTAAAATTAGGGTCGTCATTAAAATTAGAATTTTAATTTTTTTATATGTATTTCTCTCTGTATTTTGATTGTTTAATCATTTTCATGTTCCAGACCTCTATTCATGTGTTTAGTTACGTATTCAAATGTTATTCAAATTACTTTGACTAAAGTGTTCTTTTCTTTAATATTTAAACTAGCATTATTTATTATTTTCCAACACCCTTTATATTTACATAACGTACAAATTTGTCAATTATTACACAATTATTCATTTTAAATATTTAAATGTATTTTCGGAATTACGTGCTTAAAGCGTCATTTATAAGGACGGACACATTTGATTTTATGCTGAATTTTAAATGCAACTATTTTTTAAGTAATGGCCATTGATTTCATCAGTTATGTATTGGCTTGTTATTATTACTATTGTTTAACAACAACTGTCAAATAAGCAAGTCAAATGAAGCGAAGATCAGAAAGCTAATTTTGCAGACATAGTATTTAGAAAAGTTGTTCTTGCAAAAACTCGTAAAAATTATAGTGTGCAAAGTCGGCGCTTTTACAACTGGCTTGATAAATACAAAAGTTCAAAAGATTGTTTTAAAGCCGCTAAAATCAAAAAATCTGGAGTTAAAATCACACGACTTTTCTTATCCTATTATTATATATCGTCTCGTCCCTGCGCTGCTCTCGTCTAAAAATTTGTTAATTTAAAAAAGGACGAGGCGCGAGTCCAACACCCGAAAGCTGATTAAAATATACAGTACAAGACAATAATTGACTCGTACTTAAAATTTTGCTACGTCACTGAAGGTAACCGTGCGAGCTCGGTCGCACGGCCTTCGCCATTATCGCCTGCGTGCTCCCTCCTAGCGGCCAAGCGCTCCCCTCCCCGTCCTCCTGCAGTCGGCCAGTAAGCTCTCCGAGCGTGCTGTGATTGGTCCGTATAATTATTTTTTAATCGGCTATAACTTATTTATTTGACCTCGGATCAAAAAATTTCATTGTAATTTTTTGTTCGTCTCGGTTTGATCTATCCGGTAATATAAATTTCCAGAAACATTTTATGAACACCCGGTATATTAAAAATCCTGAGCTTCAATTTTTCTCGAGTTCCTATTTTACCAACTTTTATGTTAAATTCATGTTTATCTCTTGATAAAAAATCATTTTTATTCTCATAAATTTTTTGTATCTTCAACCGTTTAGATTCGCGACCGCTTTGCGACCGATTTTCCGACCTTGGACCAAACGGCTCAGCTGATTTTACCAAAAGCTTCGCACTGCGTCCCCTACCTACAAGTAACTTGCATACCAAATTTCAAGTCTCTAGCTCTTGCGCTTCTCGAGATATTCTGTTTACTGGCAGACCGACAGACACACACACACGAACCAATGGCTGAAACCAACTTTTTTGGTGTCCTGAGGCTATATTTCGTCCAGAAATGTAAAAAACTGGGTATGACAAATTTCCGCCGATTACATTACTTTCCTTATTATAGGATAAGGAAAGTAAAAATGTATGTTAAACATCAAAAAAAAAAAGGAAAGTTAGCGTACTGTTTAAAATATCAAAAAAGAAACAATTGTATTTACAAAAAGCAGAAAATGTCGAAGAAACACGAAGAACAATAACTTTGACCAAAGAAACGTTGTGGAAGATTGTACGTCGGTTTAATTTAAAACCAAACTCGTTGTGTTTTTATGGATGACAAAAATACTTCAAAATGGATAGAAGTACATTACCAGGGTCTCAATTTAGAATGTTATTGTAGGACAATATGTTACCTGTCAATGTACAAAGCTGAAAATAGATAAATTCGGTAAGAAACCTCTTGTTTTTTTATTATTTTTGTAAGGGCTAACACGCACACTTAAAGCTAAGACATCAAATAATCCCATGGGTTGAGCGAGACTCGAACTCGCCGCGCCGGCTCGAGGACAGTGGAACGATGATCTTGACCACTGAACGACCGCGGTTCCGAAATCTCTTGCATGGTAGAATAATATATTCTTGTGGTCTTAGAGGCTTCGCATGTTCCACATGTAGTACAATTAGAGGCGAAGTGTACAGGAAAGTATGCTTAAAAATGATCAGTACATCTACATCGTTAGCACTATATTCTCCCATTATTTTACTCACTACTCTGGTGCACAAATTACAGCTTTCGAATTATAGAAATATTCAGTATGGAATATCAGTAAGTGCCGAGATTTATGGTGGGTGTTCGAGCAAAAGTTAGAAATTTTATCCTCCTTGACCTACATATCACATAACATATGACGTACATAGCTTTTATAGCACTGATAAATTTCGATTGTGCTGTTTTGAATTTCAAATTATAATAACATCAATTTTTTAAAAAATTTGTAATAACTGTTAACTGTCCGTTTAGTAAGCAGTCCTTATTTATGGAATTGTACTGCTCACAGGGCTATTTTGTATTATTAATTGTAATTACTGTTTATACGTTAATACACTTTAAACTATTGCTTTTCTGTAATTGTACATCAATTACTTTTTGCAAAATTACATATTAATTGAAGTCGCTTTAATACAATTATATATTTAATAAAAATTACGCATTTCACGGTCATTGCGTACCCTAGACTCAGTTCGATGGTATGAACCGTTGAAATGTTTTTATTTAAATTTACTTAAGCTACTTTTTATTGTTATCAATCGTTTGATTTATTATTGTTTATATTTTTAGGAGGTACTTATTAGGCAAGTGCCTACTTAGTTTTATACCCATAATACTAGTTTACGTAATTACACCTCATTAAATTGCTGTAAACTGTAAAAAGAAATGAAACTAATATTTTAACCCTAGAATGGTAAACATCGCCTGTGAGGCAAAGCATTTTTTCTTTTTTGCGATATTTCCAGATCTCTCACTCGTATTAAAGCGTGCGTTCGTGCCAACTCAGGTGAGGTTTACCAATAAAGGTAATTTTTTTGAACATATTCGCTTGTGCAATTTTTGTGATTTTTCGCTAAAAATCGTTGTTTGTGTACAACTTTTATAGTTTTTTAAAATGGCTACTTCTGATGCGCAGCTTCTAAAATGGCTTGAGGAGATATTACTTAATGGAAGTGAAATTGACGATGATTTGTGAGTAGATTTCGAGTCAGATGATAGTGAGGCTGAATTACGTCGCTGATTTAGACGATGACATGCAGAATATTGTTGTGTCTAATCAAAATGATCTCAATGTACAATCTACACCGACTCGCGCTCAGGAAGCTGTAGGCACGTCGCGAAATGGAGAGCAATCGCCTTGTAAGAATTGGATAATTAGGCCATCGGTATCGGTTTTGAGGGGTAAGAACAAATATATTTGGTCCTCCGAACCGTCTTCAATAAAAAAAGTATCAAACAGAACTCATTCGAGAAATATAGTCCATATAATGGCAGGGCCAAAAGAGCCAAGGCCATTGTAGATCCCTTGAAGAGTTTTGAACTGTTTTTTACTTCAGAATTGATGAATGAAGTACTTTTGCGCACTAATGAATATATTGACGAAGCAGCTACCAAGTACAAAATTCAGAATGCTACTACATTACAGGTCTCAATAGAAGAGTTTCGTGCTCTTCTTGGCATATTTATCTTGAGCGGCGCACTGAAAAATAATCACTTGGCAACTGATGAGCTGTTTGACGATTTGTGGATCTCAAATTTTAGCTGCAATGAGCTGTAAACAATTTGAGTTTCTTGTCAAGTGTCTGCATTTCGACGATCGTAACACTTGAGACGACAGAAAAAAAACCGACAAGTTTGCTCCTACCCGATATATTTAGGAAATTTTTATCAATCAGTGTAGAGAGCTGTATAAACCAGGATCGTACGTGACAATAGATGAACAACTTTTGGCGTTCAGGGGACGTTGTTCATTCCGCGATGTAAAATCAAAATATATGATTGATGCATCGCCGTACTTAGGTAAAACCACCGGCGCAACTATAAACGAGCCATTGAACTATTGTAAGCTGCTTACAAAGACTATACATGGGACAAATCGTAATTTAACTGCTGATAACTGGTTTACATCTATACCGTTAGCTGAGTAATTGCTTCAACCACCATATAAACTTACTCTTATTGGAACAATTCGAAATAATAAACAAGAAATTCCTGCGGAGTTCAAACATAATTCATCACGTCCTGTTGGGACATCTCTTTTTGGATTCCACGAAAAGCTCACTCTAGTTAGCTATAAGTAAAAAACCTCAAAAGACTGTACTTTGCTTTCTACGATGCACGACAAGCCTCCCGTTGACTCAGTTTCTGATAAGCCAACAATAATTCAATCTTATAATGAAACAAAAGGTGCTGTGGACACTTTTGACCAGATGTGTGGACACTCAAGCTGTAGCCATAAAACTAGGCGTTGGCCACTTTGTATGTTCTATGGAATGTTAAATATGGCTCTACTCAATAGCTATATAATTTATGTATCCGATTGTGAAGTTTTGAAAATAAAGGCAATGTCACGAAGAGAATTCCTCAAGAAATTATCCAAGGATCTATATAGAGACTGGTGCGCCATCCGTTTGGAAGAAAGGCCTTGTATGCAGAAAAGAGTTCGTGCAGCAATAAATGAAGCAATTGGTCATAATGCTGACGATGAACCAAACGAACCAGGAATAAAAAAGAGCAAAAGATCAAAGTGAGATTTCTGTCCTCCGAAATTGAAGCGTATGAGCGTATATTTCTGCGCAACATGCAACAAAACTTACTGCTTAGAGCATAGATCACCAAACCGTTGGCAATGTCCCGTTAAAAAGTAGGTGGAAAAAACACAAATATTATTTTACTCTGGACGTTTTCTTAAGGTATAAGCTTTATATTAGTTTTTAATAAGTTAACTAGATCTAAGGCCTATAAGATGCATTAGTTTTTTACTTTCCTTATCCTATAATAAGGAAAGTAATGTAATCGGCGGAAATTTGACCTACCCAGTTTTCCACATTTCTGGCCGAATTGTAGTGTGTGTGTGTGTGTGTGCGTGTGCGCGCGCGCGCGCGCGCGTGTGTCTGTCGGTCTGTCAGTAAACAAGATATCTTGAGAACCATAAGAGCTAGAGACTTGAAATTTGTTATGCAAATTACTTGTGGGTAGGGGACGCAGTGCGATGCTTTTGGCAAATATCGGCCCAGCCGTTTGGTCGCAAGGTCGCAAAATCGGTCGCAAAGCGGTCGCGAATCTAAACGGTTGAAGATACAAAAAATTTATAAGAATAAAAATGATTTGTTATCATGAGATACAATGAACATGAATTTAAAATAAAAGTTGGTAAAATAGGAACTCGAAAAAAATTTAAGCTCAGGATTTTAATATACTGGGTGTTCATAAAATGTTTTGGGATATTTATATTACCGGATAGATCAAACCGAAACGAACAAAAAATTACAATGAAATTTTTTGATCCGAGGTCAAATAAATAAGTTATAGCCGATTAAAAATTAATTAAACGGACCAATCACAGCGCGCTCGGAGAGCTACCGAGCCGACTGCGGGAGGACGGGGGGGAGCGCTTGGCCGCTAGGAGGGAGCACGCAGGCGATAATGGGGAAGACTGTGCGGCAGAGCTCGCACGGTTACCTTCAGTGACGTAGCAAAATTTTAAGTACGAGTCAACTATTGTCTTGTACTGTTTATTTTAATCAGCTTTCGAGTGTTGGACTCGCGCCTCGTCCTTTTTTAAAATAACAAGTTCCGGGACGAGAGCAGTGCAGGGCCGAGACGATGGACCCAGTATAATATATAATAATAGGATAAGGAAAGTCGTGTGATGTTCACACCAGATTTTTTTTTAATTTGGGATGGATTTTTTTTAAAGATCTCTTAATATCACCGACTTAGTGATCAAATATTGATTTAATATATCTAAGTTATTTAAAAAATGAATAGTTTTTGTTTATTTTTGTTATCAAAAAGGAAATAAATATGATTTTGTTTTTGTTTTAATAATTTTTTGTTTTTTTTAGTGAAATATGCGTTTTTTATAAAAGCCGCCTCACATGCGACGTTTAGCATTAAAGAGCTAAAAATATGTTTAACATTCTAGGGTTTAGCATAACTTTTATTAATTTTATTATTTTTGGCTGTCAGAGTTTTTATGTAACGTTAGTTGGATAAAAAATTGTCATATAATACGAATCGTTCAGCTCGTATTACGACGCACGTATGCGAGTCGTTGGTGGCTCTTATTTGATAAAATGGAATAAACTGTGCAAATAGAGTAATTACATATTTAATTTAAAAATGCTTGGTTCAACTGATAGCTGAACAATGAACGACGCTCTGCTGTACGATCATGTCGTCGATCGATTTTGATAGCTCCATTGAGTTAAACCGAGCGCAAAAATTCAAATTTAAGTGTACATTATAAAAACAATATAGATAAGTTACAGAATAACACATATAATTTTGTAAAGTTAAAAGGTTATAATTAAAACCAGGTTTATTTGTTTATAGCGGTACTCCATAAATATATAAAATTATAAGAGTATTTTCAAATAAACATTTAAATGTACAAAAATAACTAACATTAAGAAAGCGATTTGATAATAAATAAATGGTCAAAGTGCAATAGTATATAATTATAAAATAAATTTAGGTATCTGTATAAATAACAGTTTTGTCATACAAATATTGTTATTACAGTATTAGCAATTAATACTTCTAAATTTTTATCTTTAGTCAAAGGAGGGTTATGATTTTAGTAGTCTATATATGTTAGTATATATAAATGCTCATTTGTTCCATCGTTGTTCCTAAACTACTTATCACGTTTTGACAAATGAAGTGTCGTTGGTATTGTCTTTATGTTCTGCGTGTTACAGGCTTTGTAATGTCACATTACATTCAATATATCAGTTAGGAAACATAAAAATAAGCGTAGCAAAAAATTAGACTAATGTATCGTGTTCGGTATCAGTGAAAGGTTTTAATATGCGAATTCCAAAACTAAAAATGTATATAGTCATAGATCCCAAAGTAATTTAAATAAAAATAAAAACCCGACTCCGACTTTAAATGCCATTTAAAAAATTAAAAAAAGACTTTAATATTCGTATAGCCGTAGCCACAAGTCGTATCTCAAACAAAAAATGAGTCAAACTGATGACGACATGTGACTACAGCTATACGAACATCGAAATTTTGTTTACAACTTTTTAAAGGACATTTAAAGTCGTAGTCGTATTTTAGTTTCATAACTTTATTTTTATTAATCGTAGATTGATAAAGTTATAAAAATTAATATTTATACCTGTTTACTCTATAAATATAATTGAAATAGATAAATAATCGATATTTAAATATTTTGCTATAAACTTATATCATTTTGCAAGAAAAAGTTTTTAAAAGGTCTACATTTGTAAAATTACGGAGAAAATTTAATTTATAATTTAAATTTACAAACATATATCCACAAGAATTACAAAATTAAGGTTAATAAATAATAGCTGTGCCTTAAAAACCTGATTTAAAAATTTTCATGTGCGACTTACTAGATTTTATCACTATCATTCAGAAAGCAGGATGGAACGCTACACCAGTACCACAAAACCTAAAAATAAGCTCACCTAATATACCCAATGAAATAATGGAGTTGGTTAAAAAAAAGCGAAAGGCAAGAGCTAAGTGGCATCGCAACCAAAACATAAGTGATCGCAGAATATTCTATCAGCTAAATAATAAATTAAGAAGAGAGTTAGCAAAAATTAGAAATGAAACTTTATATATATATATATATATATATATATATATATATATATATATATATATATATATATATATATATTATATATATATATATATATGAAGTCGTTATCCACACAAGACAATACAATATGGAAAGCTGCTAAGGGTCTCAAGCGACCTACAGCGCATATTCCTCCACTACAAGATTCTACGGGAACACGGAAGAGAACTGACAAGGAAAAAGCAGATGCTTTTGCACAACACTAGAGGCCGTCTTTACTCCAAACTCAGAAGAAACTGACGATGAAGTTGAAGAATACCTTAGTACTCCATTTTAAATGTCACTCTCTATTCGTAAATTCACTATTAATGAAATTCAAGAAAAAATTAGATTCTCAATAACAGGATACGACCTGATCACAGCAATATTACTAAAACAACTACCAGATAACGGCCTCCAGTTTCTCCGAATATTATTCAATGGAATCTTACTTATTACATACTGCCAATGCTATTAAAGTTTGCCCAGATTATTCTTGTATCTAAACCTGGTAAGCCTCCAAACGCAATTCAATCCTATTATCTCATCAGCCTCCTCCCTTTAATATCAAAGTAGCTGGGGAAACTTATTTACAAAAGAATCCGGAAAGATGAACTAGAAGTGATTTGATCCCAAATCATCAATTTGGTTTCCGTCATCAGCATTCTACGGTACAACAGTGTCACCGCATAATAAATACAATACAAACAGCGATCGAAGACAAGAAATAATGTTCAGCGATATTTTTGGACGTCAGCCAGGATTTCGGTAAGGTCTGGCACACAGGATTGTTATACAAGGTTAAGAAGCAGTTTCCCCATCAATATTCCTTGCTGTTCCAATCCTACCTAGAAAATCGCTTCTTTCAAACAAGAATTGGGCAAGAGACTTCCGATATAAGACCAATCCAATCCAAGCAGGGGTGCTACAAGGAAGCGTTCTGGGTCCGCTCCTGTAATTATTATATACATATGACATACCCACTACGAACCATAGTGCTATAGGAACCTTTGCTGACGACACGGTAATTATTGCTTGTAACAAAGATCTAATAATAGCATCTACAAAAACCCAAGAACATATAGATTCAATAGATAAATGGTTTATAAAATGGAGAATTAAAGTTAATGAGGACAAGTCGGTCCATGTTACGTTCACAACAAGACGCTCAACATGTCCGCCAATTAACATCCGAAACAAAGTGGTCCCTCAGGCAGACGTGGTAACATACTTGGGATTACATTTCGACAGACGATTGACGTGAAAGGCACAGGTCACTAAGAAAAGAAAACAGATGAACCTAAAAATCAAAAACCTAAACTGGCTCATTAGACGCCGGTCTCAGCTCACTTTAACCAACAAATTGCTACTTTATAAAGCTATCATTCGTCCCATCTAGTTATATGAATCAGAACTTTGGGACTGCGCCAACTCATCCACAATGAATATAATCTAGCGCTGTCAATCTAAGATCCTGAGGAACATCGCAATGCACCATGGTTTGTCTCAAACCAAACGCTCTATATGAACCTAGGCATTCCGTTTTTCAAAAATACTTTAAAACAAAAGGCAACTAAATATCACGCTAACCTGACAACTCATCCAAATGCAATCATAGATCCACTAAAAGAAGCTCCCAACAACCGACGCTTAAAGAAAGAATGACCCAAGGATTTATTGCAATAATATAGGGGTGGCTCCACTAGGTGTCTTCACGCCCAAGAATTAAATAAATCATAAAATTAGCTCATAGAATGTATTCTAATGTTTTGATTGCTAATAAATAATTAAAAAAAGAATGTGCGACTTACTCAATACATATCTTGACGAAGCCAAATATATTAAATTTGCTTTGTAGCACAGTTAAAGTATTTTGCCTTAAAGCATTTATTATTATATATATTTTCGATTATTTGATCAATTTTTAAAAGTTTTGTTAAAAACTCGTCAAATAAGTTGGTTAATTTTTATCTAAATAATTTTATAAATAATCATAACTTGAATTATTGAATTACAGAAGAGTTTTTAAAAGATTTACTAAAGAAGGCTATTTAGTATATAATAAAATAACTTCAACGGCTGGGCAATTTAGGTAACTTTATTATAAATTTATTTTTATTAACTGACATAGGCTGTACTAAAATAATAAAAACTGTAAAAGCACTTTAAAAGCCTTGTTTGTTTACTTGTAATAAGGAAAATTTAAGATATACAGCGAACGTACGTATTCTCCATTGTCTTTTTATGGCTTGATTGCGTTCTACTAATTTAACTTTTATTTACGGTAGAAAGAACGCGGCACAAACAAGCTGGGCGTGGTGCTATTCAGTCGCGAAGCGCAGATTTTTCTCGAAACAACAAGCATTTTCTCTTATTTGAATAATTCATTGTGCTTCGTTGCCTTGTGTTGTAGTTTGTTATCAGAACAATGGCTATTGCTGGATGCACGCAGCTTACTGTAAGCTCACTTGAAGTCGAAATTATTTTCAAATGCATTAGCAATAACAAATCCCATCAATAATGCTAGCTGAAACCCAGATTTGCGCGGATTTCAATTTACACCCTACTGCGCTAACTTTAAGTGGCTGTTAGCTCTGCGCTGCGTTTTCAATTTATGAATATTATAAATTTCACTTATCGGGCTCTCGTATACGAGGCTGGCTGCTGGCTATGCTCAGGTAGATTTTACGTGATCACTAACACATGCCGGTAAATTGAAATCGATGTATTAATCGCATTATAGCGCTAAAATTATTTTCGATTATGGAGTTGTACTTGGGGCGTTTGATAAGAAGTTTTGTTTTATTCTGATATGCAGTTTGTTCAATTCACCTATATTATTGTCTATAAGTATTTCATTCATTATCTTTTGATCAATTAAAATAAGCAAAAGACACGTTTTACACTTCCAGTAAAAATAAATTTATTTTATTATAAATTAAACTTGTCTTTACTCGATGTATAGCTTACGAATTGTTGAAAAGATAGAAAAAGTAGAAGAATGAACCAACATGCTTAGCTGTTTGCCACCCGAGTAGTCGATGATGTTACTATTGTGGGATAAGAATCTAGAATAATATGTCATGCTAAAACTGCAGTTTTGAAATGGCACAAAATTTTCAAAGATGGCCGAGAGAGTGTGGAGAACGAACCCCGCGCTGGACGGCCATCGACCTGAAGAGCCGACTGACAACGTGCAACGTGTGCGTGAAGTGCTGAATTCAGACCTTCGGTTAAGTATGCGCATGATCGCAGATGAAATTAGCATTGATAAGATGACAGTGCACAGCATTATTACAGAAAATTTGACGATGCAAAAGATCTGCGTTAAACTCGTCCTGAAGGTCTTAATAAACGACCAAAAGCAGAGGCGTGTGTCTGTTTGTGAATGCCTTCTGCGACGCTTTGAAGAAAACCCCGGCTTTCGTACAGTCCCGACTTGGCATCATCAGACTATTTTCTATTCCCAAAAGTGAAATACTCTCTCAAAGGACACTACCATGGGACCCTAAGTAATAAAGTCTTTACCATCGTTGTGAATGGTTTAACGAAGCCAACTAATGGTATCTGACAGTCACTACACTAAAAATGTGTAAAAATATTTTAATGGATCTTTGCCTCGGAATATTGATGCCAATAGACAGAACTATAATGATGTTTAAAGAAAACTTGCCAACAACAGAAGAAGAAAAAAATGATAAATGATACACCACATGGACAAGCATTTTTCTTGTTAGTTGCAGTATAATAGGAGGACGTGCCGTTCAGTGTCGGGGTTTTCAGGCAATTCTTAGAAAACCCTGACGCATTAGAGTGAAACGAATATTAAAATATTTAAAAGAGATTGAAAACTTGTCGTTTCTTTACCATAAGAGTACACCAGCGTTTGAATTGATTGGTTATTGTGATCTACTCTTTGCATGGTGTGAAGACGCATGACAATCAATCAGTTTTATATTTTCTCTTATAAACGGTTTTATAGATTTGATTCTAACGCGCCACTGATTTGTTTTTCTATCGACTACAGAGGCGGAATACACAATCGCACGTCAGTCATCGAAGGACACGATGTGGTTAAGAAAATTGATGACACGTATAGGAGCTTCCCATATTGAGATTGTATTGTGATAACCATAGCGCTGTAGTTTTGATCGCGGAGTTCCACAAAACGACCAACTATATTGATATTCAATAGAAATTCGTCAGAGAAGCGCAGGCGGAAGGAGTTATCCAGATCCAATACATTGCGATTAAAGACTAGTTAGTTAATGTAAGTGGTTTTAGAGTAGTTATCTATTGCAATATATGCGATCATATCGAACACTCTGAAATTTAATCCTCGTTATCTAGAGAAGTATAGTACAGCAGTCTAATGCCTTAGCTGATTATTACAGTACATAATATGCCTATAAATACTGTTATACATTAAGTAGAACAACAAAATAAAACGATTAACTGTTATAGCATTATATTTTTAGAGTCTCCTTTAGCCTATATACAACCTTTGAAACAGAAAATGAGGCACGTTGTTTTGTGGGTTGGTGCAATGTTTTTGAACGATCCAAGGATTATCTCAAAAAAAAACGCGTGGCTTAGTGTAATTCTAAACACTATGTCGATACACAGAGGCCAAAGTTTTGACTTCCTTTCTATAAAAATAAATATCGATTATTTTATTATAACACACTCCCCGTCAAACCGTTACTAGCTGTTGGATTATAGCCTCTTTAAATCGCGCGTATATTTTGCCATTTTGCTTGTTAAAATATTTCTCCTCCGTAACATTATTTTCATCCGTATACAAAAATTTTTTGTAGTGCACGAACTCATTTAACAACCTTTTTGCTTTTTCTTTCCTGTCTTTTTTTAGAACATCTGTCAGAAAATATCCCGTACGTCTTTTGTAAGCAGCTAGTCTTTCTTAATATTAAAAAACATTAAAGTTTTGGAAATTTGCATCTCTCAAGTCACAATTTTGTGCTTATGAAGTTGTCTTCTAGATCACAGACCACCCTTGACACGTCTAGTATTATTAAACAATTTTCTACCCCGCTACATAAACATACGGCTAATGATGATAGGATGCAGCGTCTTAAAGATTACACTTTTTCAGTTCCACACTTATGTAGTGTTGTTACAGCAATCTGAATTTCTTTTTCATCTCATTCCATTAACAACTTGACATGAAGCACAATGTAATTTACAACTTGACAATTGTAACTTTATGTAAATGTCATAGATATCTTAATGGTGTATAAAGTAAAGGTAGGTTTGATTATTTGAGTATTTATAGCCCTATTAGATAATGTATTCTCAGAATTGCGTTATTGCAATTGGTTAAAATATGAAAATAAAGTAAATCTTGGAAAGGAGTACTTGAAATGATTGATTTTGTTGAAAATCTCTCTATGAAGTTCTGACCTACATATATTAAATATAATTTGTAAGTATGGTGTGTTTGTTAAAAGTTCTCTTGACATTTTCAGAATTTTAAACCCAACGGCATACTTCTACCCAGTCTCTATACGTCTTTAAATGTCAATTTTTAATTATTAGCAATGAATATTTTGGCACAATACTTGAACCTGTTTAACTTATTCTGTGTTCTGTGTTCTCATTGAAGTGCTTAATTTATTAATTCTCACAAACGTGCCACGTCATCTCCTGCTCTCTTTTAAATTGTTTGAATTTATATAATATACCAATAGTAACAAATTTTTTCTAAAAACCACGACGCCATTAATACGACTGCGTGCAAATGTGGATAGGTCTACCCCTTTAATCATTAATAACAAACTATGAGCGGAATCTGGTTTATTTTATCTGCGTTTGCAAGTTTTGGGACAACTGCCATGCCACAAGTATTCCGGTTATAGAGAGACCAGTCTTGTCATTCAATAGCCACTCAACAATCAATTGTACTAGTTTTGCTTTTACACTGTAAAAGTGTTTTCATCCCGTATTTTAAAAATGTGCGAGTTTGATAACAACAATAGTAAGGTAACTAATAATAAATATTGATGTTTATTTGAATTCAAGTGAAGTTAAGCTATAACTTAAATAAGCAGTATATAATGCAAAGCTGTTTAATGGCAATATTCATAATTTGCTATCATAAACTAATTACAATAAAAACAATAATTTAGTTATCCGCACTCTTATCAGCAATAACCGAAGGTTGTATTCAATGATAACAAACATCCATAAAATATCGCTGACACAATACTGATTAGTTTCGCAAATCTAAACAATGCAATACATACTACACCACCAATATGCTGTTGGTTCAAATGCAGCTGTTTTTCGATAAATGCTGGTGCAAATTATTTCAACATAAGCAGATCAGCAGAAAGTACTAAAAGATCATATGGCGGGTAATGAGAATATTTGGAAATAAAGGAAAAAGTTCTGAGTTATCAAAAGTAGTAGACGACAAAAGCAGCACGGTTCAAATACAAATAGTAATAAATTACTACAAAATGACGGATCATAAGACGTATATAATTGAACAGGAATAATGCAATCAAGATCGATGTCCATACTCCTGACTTATACAGAAAACTTATCAAGCATTTTCTAGGCAAATGTTATTCATAACACACATCAAATTAAGTAGAATCGTAAATATAGAGTAGTTATACGACATCTGCATCCCACAATTGCAAAACATATATAGCAACGGAACTGACATAGAAAAATCATAAAATTAGAAACATCACTAACATGAAACAAGTTCTCGCTTTACTTTCCAACAGCAAGGACGTTCAACGTTCGCTCCGCGACTCGAAAGTGTGAGTGCGGCTTATCAACGCCTGGTGCCAGCGTTTATCTACATCAACATAAACCACAATATTTATTTCTGGTAACAAAATTAATTTATATAATTAGCAGCAACATTTTCAATTGCTACCTGTCACCCCCTAGGGGGGTGAATTAATCGTATTATCATGTCACATCTCAAAAGAAATTCTGATCACTTATCGCCACCGATCACTGATTTACAAAAAAAATATCAGTGGAAACCGGAATCACTACTTGAGAGAAACAAGTTTTATTTGCCTAAACATCTCGAACCATCATCCTCAGAGGAACCAGAGACCACTGAACAACCCAAAATAAAAATACCGCCTATCTTTCTTCAAGGCCCACTTAACCATAAAGAAGTTATAAACGATATTAAAACCATTGTTAAGGGAGAGTTTACGACTACCCTCAGCTCATCTTCACTGAAAGTCACTCTAACAAGCGAAACTGATTATAGAAACTTGGCCAAATATTATCTGACAAACAAAATTGAATTCCACACATATCAAAACCCCAATAGCAGACCACTATCGGTAGTTATAAAGAACGTCCCTCTCTCTCTTTAACCGAAGAAGAAATACAACAGGAACTTGCCGTCTACGACCTCCCTATAACGCGAATTACAAGGCTTTTAAATAAGGACAAAAAGCCCATGCCCGTCTGTGCAATACTTCTCACGGCAAATGAAAAAGCAAATGAAATTTATAAGATCAAAAATATATTCCACGCATTAGTTACCGTTGAACCACATAAAACTAATCGCAAAACTCCTCAATGTCACCGATGTCAACGCATCGGACATACAAAAAAATTATTGTAGACTTGAACCAAGATGCGTGAGGTGCCAAGGAAATCACTTGTACACCAACTGCGATAAACCTCGAACTGATGCCGCAGTATGTACTAACTGCGGAGAAAACCACCCCGCTAACTTTAGGGGATGCCAGTACTTCCTCCAATCAAGGAACCAGCAAGGCAAACGACCTCAGAACGAGACTCCTAGAGCAATAAGACCGAATAGCAAACCCGGCCCTGCCAACGATCTGAAAAATTTCCTCTCCTCAAAAACAGTGTAAACAACACCTTCCAACCAAACGTATCCTGGTTCCCAAAACAAATTCTACATCACCCGAAACCCAACCCTTCCTCAACACCATCTTGTCATCCCTGTTGCAACTCATTCAACCTATCTTAGAACAAATCAAGCAATACATAATATCAAATTTCCTTCCTTCCCTTTTCAATGGATCACAAAAATAAGACTATAATTCAATTAAAACTCCTAAACTGGAACGCGGACGGCATCAAAAGACAATTAACTCTATTTAAATCTTTTCTTGAGAGACATTCTGTGGATTTAGCGTGCGTCTCTGAAACGCACTTAGCCAACACAGATCAACTCAAAATTGCCGGCTATCAGATCTACCGCGCAGATAGAGAAGCCAGGTTTGCATCAGGAGGAGTAGCCATTATCATAAAACGCAACATAATTCATCATGAATGTCAAACAATTAACACGATAAACCTCGAAACAGTTGGAGTGAAAATCAAACTAACTAACGATACTACTATAACCATAATATGTGCTTACAAGCAACCCAACAAACAACTTCTTGAAATCGATATCTCTACCATATTTAATCCAAGCGAACTCATCCTTCTGATAGGAGACATGAATTCAAAAAACACGATATGGGGATGCAGAGAGACAAACCCTGCTGGAAACAAACTTTACGACCTAGCATCAACGTACGCTTTCCAAATAGAAGCTCCAGCCGAACCTACACACTACTCGTACAGAGACGATCACAGACCAGATATACTTGACATAGTTGTCAACAAAAACTTCAGCAAACAAATCTTCCAACAAGTATGCACTGAACTAGATTCAGACCACCTACCAATTATAATCTCGTTTTTACTGACACCAGCAAAACAAATCCAAGAACCGAAACTCATAAATGGACTACTAGATTGGAACGCTTTTCAAGATATCCTTGATCAACGACTTAAGTATCCTAATAACCTTCAAACCCCAAATCAAATAGATCCAACTATCTCACACGTAACAAAACCTATCACTGACAGTGTCAACAAGGCCACTACCACCACGTACAAACGAAGAGTACACATTGATCATTATTCACCAAAACACATAGTGGATCTAATTTAGCAAAAAAGCACACTGCGGAGGGAATGGCAGAGAACTAGAAACCCCGTAACCAAAAATATGGTAAATAACTTGTTACATCGAATAAAGAAGGAGCTAGATGCCTACCGAATAGAGACTTACGAAAAACATATTAGTAATCTTGAACCAAGAGATCCCGGACTATGGAAGACGACCAAACGTATCCTACGTCAGCCACAAGTGATGCCTCCAATTTCTTCAGGTGCGCAAACATTTAACACCGATGAAGAAAATGTGAAGCCTTCGCAGATCATTTAGAAAAAACCTTCACATCTGAAAATCACGCAGATCCAACATTTAGAAATATAGCCATCAACTATGTAGAAACTCACCAGCCAATCATAGAACCAAACTTCAAATTAACTTCACCTAGAGAACTCGCATCAATAATTAAAAGTCTTCCAATAAATAAATCACCAGGATATGACAAAATACCTAATGTCATACTTAAAAGCTTACAAAAAAGCATTGGCATACCTAGCAACCACATTTAATGCGTGCTTAAGGATTGGTTATTTTCCGAATGCATGGAAACATGCAATTATTCTACTGTTTCCCAAACCAAACAAAGTCAAGAAAGATATTACTAGCTATCGACCTATTAGTCTTCTAACTACAATCTCGAAGCTTTTCGAAAAGGTCATATATCGCCGGCTTAATGAAGAGGTAATAAAACTGAGTATTGTTCCCACCTTTCAATTTGGATTCAAAAAAGGCCACTCCACCTGCCATCAACTACAGCGCATGATCGAAACAATCGAACGAGGATTTGAAAGCAAACAATACGTTACTGCCTTGTTTTTAGACATAGCTCAAGCATTCGATCGAGTGTGGACCGATGGCTTAAAATATAAAATAGTACGTCTTCAACTACCTGAGTACATAAAATCCATATTGTTCTCGTTCCTAGAAAATCGTACATATGCAATCAAGATACAGGCAAGCTTATCAACTACTAGAGCTATACATGCAGGGGTTCCACAAGGGAGTATTATAGGTCCCATTTTATTCAACATCTACATGCATGACTTTCCTGTTCCCAATGCAAACCTAGCAATGTTCGCAGATGACACGGTCGTGTTAACTAGAAATCAAAACTTAGAGCAAGCAATAGCCGACTTACAAACTGCCGCCAATACACTAAGCAGATGGTTCATGAAATGGAATCTATCAATTAATCATTCCAAGTGTACTACGAAAATATTCACACTTAGAATTATCAAAAATCCAACGTTAATTACAATCAATGGACATACTATACAACGGAATGCCAAAGACGAGCCCGTGAAATATCTGGGTATCCATCTCGATACTCGGCTCACATGGAAATACCATATATTAAAAAGCTGAACGAAGGCCACACGCGTTTAATCCAGCTCTACCCAATCATAAATAAAAAGTCCACTATGAAAATCGAATGCATGACGCTCTTGTATAAATCTCTAATACGTCCATTGATTCTGTACGGATGTGTGATATGGGCTAACACTTCCAAAACCAATCTCAACCGAATCCAGACGTTACAAAATAAAATTCTTCGAACAACAGTCAACGCCCCGTGGTTCATTACAAATCAACAACTTCATCACGAATTAAACATGCCCACAATTCAAGAACATATTGCAAAACTGACTAAAACCTTCCATGACAACCTTACCAACTGCAATGGTGCCACCTTCTATGAACTAGGCCAAAAAAGTATTCATAGACGATAAAACGAAAGTTACCCCAAGACATATACTTGAGTGATAGTGGTGATGACTAAGTGCGGACTAATCTCCAAATAACTATTTGATCAAAATACGTAAGTGATAGTCTTGATGTCTAAGTGCAATTAATTCTCAATTAACTATGTGATCAAATGGTAAATCCAAATGACTATTAACACAGCTATTTCAAGTGGTTATTAGGTACCATTCTGTTATTTCCCTTCGTTAAGTATTAATTGTCAAACATACTTTGTATAACAATATATATTGTTGAGCAGGTAAAAGTTCTATTAAAAAAAAATAACATGAAACAGACAAAGTAAAGAAGTTCGAGAGTTACTGTATGTAGACTTAAAATCCGCTGAAATATTTACAAAACCTAAAAATAACTGTAAAGTCGCATAAGAACATTTGCTTCAACATACTATATAAACACGCAATAGGAATTTTTCTCTATTACCTATAAGAACTGATTTATTGAAAAGCCAGTAGCTTTTTGTACTTGTCCTCCAGCAACTCAACCACCATCTCCCAATTAACTTACCCTTACATAATTCCTTGCTGAATTTAAACGAATGCCTAATCAATTAGTACTACAAAACATGACTGTTTTAAACGTGCTTACGATTATAATTATTAAATTAGTTAAACAATGGCTAAATTTTTACGATTTCAAAGACAAAAACATCAAGTAGAAGTCTTTTTTGAAATCAATATTAAGGATAAGCTATTCATATCTGAAACACATTTAAAACAAAATATGTTTAAAAGTTGCGCTAATCAGGTTTAACATTTAGCTAATACACTTTATGGTATTACAATTATTATTATTCAGGTTACAATAGTACATTGAAAACTTGCAAAACACGAAAAACCCTTTTTATAAGCTTTAGTTAAAGAAATCAGTAAACTTTCGGGTTCACTTACGGTAATTGCTTTCTGTTGGTAACCCGAGGACATAATGCAATCGTCTCACTTGAACAGAGATTTGTAATTGTGTGGGGACTTTAACTGCAAGCATACCAAGTGGAGTTCTAAGCTGATAACTATAAGGGGTAGACAACTTCAGGAAATTGTTATTAATTACAATTATACATACTTCTCAACTGATAATTACATTTACTGGGCTATCTAAGTAAATAAAATGTATCTATATGGCCATTGGCATTTCAAAATTTACGTAGCTGTTTTTCCCAGATTAATTCGGTTTAAAACTTGCCACTATTGGTATTACACTCATCATAAACCAGTATTTTGCACTAAATAAATTGAATAACATCTACGTAAACCCATAAACACTAATGTAAGTTTAAAAACAATAAAAGATTTTGAGAGTAAAACGACTCATTTTATCACAATTTAAGAATTGGCATGGGATGTTACGTCGATATATATCCAGAAGCCAGACACTTTTAGTATTATAAATAAAATAAGTAAATTTATAAAAAAAAAATACAGAGGTTTAGTAGCGTACATGGAACATCTATAATAAAACTATATTTAATCAACCTATTAACAAGTTTAAAAAGAAAATAGTCGAGTTACGAAATTAAACGATTCAAAAGTAAGTATTCTACTCAGAGATTATTACAGTACTACCACGTGACTTAAAAGGCTACAACTACATATCTAATATGAAAAACGTAATAAAGAAATAATTGGCAGAGGGCTTTACGCTTAACTCTTATGATATCGATATACACATTACGAAATTCTTCAGTGCATCGCTGCAACTAGTTCTTCTAATTTGAAAATTTGGAATGAGCAAACCTTAAAATAAAATAAAATTGTTAAGTGATATAAAAGCGCCAGACTAGGATCTAATCGCGGGACACTTGCTAAAATAGTTATTAGAGAGAGGTGAGTGGTTCTTATTAGTCATCTTTAATGTAATGCTTTACTTAATCTATTGGTGATTGCAGTTCGCTCCTATTATCAAAATTTAAAAATCTAGAATGCAACAAATACAATTTTATTGCTCGGTCAGTTTGCTTAATGTTAATGATAAAATAAATAAATAAAAACTCTAACATTGAATAAGTGAGAAACGTAATTGGAAAGCGAGTTACAAGTCACCATGAATGACTACTGGGATATACAAACGATATAGTTAATATTGAAAACGCAATCGACAATACGAAAGCTACAGTTTAAGTAATCGTGGGACCTACAAATTTAAGGAAATGAATCTTTAATTATCACTCGCTCACAGTTGATGAAAAAGAGCGAAACGATATTATTTGGCATTTGTCTTTTTACGTTCCTTTATAAATGTGCCATAAAATTAACTTATAGAGTTTGTTATAATTAATTTCGGTTGTTAAAAAAATACCAATAGAAAGTATTATCGATTATACCGAACACAATACTCAAAAAAATTAACATAATTATGCTAAAAGCTTTAACAAACTTGTAAGAATGAATTGAACTAAAAATTAATATAAAAATAATATTGATAGAACATTTCTTAAATATAATGCTACAATTTGATGTGTGCTGAATAAATGTGAGTATCAATTACGAATTATGAATTTAAATATTTATGTGGTAATATTTATTACATAGTCATATATGTGTGTATTAAAACGCATTGCGCTAGAAAATAGTTATAAATAGCAATATATGTGGAACTGTTATCAATAAAAATTGATATAAATTGTGATAAAAACTTTTTCAAAGCTAAACAACACAATAAATAAAAAACTCGTAAAGTGTTTGATTGTGAATTCATATTTTATTTTGATTAATTTGTTTAATGTTGAAGTGACACTAGAAAAGATACCCGAGAGATATTAGCACAGCTGAGATCCAAGCCAATTACCGAGCTACGCAGGTGTGATTGTTCAGTTTATCACTTGCTCTTCGTTCCCGTCGGAGACGTAAAACTCGCCGCCTGGCGTTTGGTCATTTTATTTGTTTTTTTTGTGTGTTCAGATGTCTGTTTAAAGGACATATTTTATACTTTTAGAGTAAGCATTTCATCTACCCTATGATTTGTTTAAACAAATATCAGATAATTTAAAAAATAATTATTTTAGACCACGGTGACTCACAAGGTGATGAGATTCTCATTGTTATTTACTTATTAATACTTTAAAAACTATATTACTATATTACTATATTACTGAACAACGAAATATAAATAATAAAGATAAAACTATATATAGACTGGTACTTTACCACATCCGTGTCGCTTTTTAATTAACCAATTCTTTACGTTTTTGTTAGCACAGAATACAAATAATAGCTCAGCATGTGAATAGTTGTTTGTGAACTGCGGTTATATACCAGATTCTCATTTGAAGATTTCTTCAGTAATAATCTGTGGTACCTATTTCACCGGCTCTAGATTTGCGTTTAGAACAGGTTGATACTGGTTGAATATATGGAGTCCACAATGTTGCAGCAGGTTTAGCTATAAAGTCATCTTTTTTGATCTTTTTTAATACTTAAAAAATTGGTAGAAGGGTATTTTCTTTCGTTCTGTTCCTTTTTTTCTAATTATTTTTTTCTGAAAGTCTTTCTAGAATTAAAAATTTTTCTCTGTCTCTTACAGCCTCTATAGCAATTCTTCTAAGTTGTGTACTAAAGAGGTTCTTTGCGGACTTCTCTAAAGTTGATGTGACTCTGCATAAAGTTTAAAGTTGGAGTTTATCTTTGGAATTATTAGATTCTGAGGAAGATGAGGTTTTACTCAGGTCTGCCTCAGCCTCTAATAGTGTTTTGATCTAAGTATCTATTTCCTTATTTTGATTATTTACTATAAAAGTAAAATAGTTTGAATAAATGATGATATATAATGGGGTAATCTCGGTATTTCAAGGGAGTAATTAATCAGTAGGAATTAGTACAAATATTTTTTGAAGATATTTCTTCTTACCCTAGAAATTTAAATCAAAAACTACCTTCCATTCTGTGAACCACAACCAACATTTATTAAAAGTATAACAGCTCGAATGATCTGTAAGAGGGGTAATTCACCGTCTTCTGGATTTTAAGTTCTTAGACATGGTTTGGTTAGCTGAGAGGTAAGAGATTACTTTGCAGTTTTCTTCTAGGTCATATTGTGGATTTTAACTGCCCAGACTCAGGCTGATCAGCTTACAGTTATATTGCAGATTATATGGTCTGAAAACGCAGCGTAGAGCTGGCTCCTTTGGTAGTAGAAAATGAAATACGTTAGCGTTGAACGTTAATTTACGGCATACACTGTACAAATTTTGCCGACGAGGATGGCATCCGAAAAACGATGAGATGGACTATGCCGCATGAGATTTCAAATTCTTATCACCTGTCAGTTTGCGGAAATCTAAAATGGCAATGCTTGGAGCATTAAAGAGTTCAATGTCAAAGGGCGATGATTTCGAAACTTGGGTTAAGGTCTTCGCGATTAACCAGAAAACAGAAGCAAACCGGTGATGAGCTATCTTCGTTTTTAGTATTGGGGTACGCACCTCCTCCACGTTATTTTATCTGGCAGCACCGGACGACTTAGTCTTCAAGTTCTTCATGGACCTAGTCGCAGTCCGAAAGGCGAATTTCAAGCCTACACTGAAGGTCTTCGCGGAACGTTTAAAATTCGCCAACTGCCGACAGCGGCAAGGTGAAACAAGCGATTCTGGGACCAGTTTGTCTTCCGATTTGTCCAGCGTAGCAGCACAGAAAGCCTGTTTTGGAAAGAACGATTATGTGAAACTGGAGAAAGTGGTGCACGTTACTCTTGCACATGGGTCTACCGAGTCTAGTGCAGCTTTAATTTGCAATAGCCAATTAATTCAAAGCCCTCGCACAGGAGGAAACAGTCCGCAAGATTACCTTTAAGTCCATAAAAGGTTCCATATCTGGAAAAGTCTCGTTTAAGTCTCCCAACAACAATTTCACTTTGGAAAGTCAAATATTGTCCTCATCTAAGCACTAGTTTAAGTCTTGTCCAAACTGTGGTTTAAAGTCACACACCGCAGTGAAAGGATGTCTACCCAAGAATGTTGTCTGTTATTCCTGCGAAAAACGTGGACTTCAAAAAGTACTGCCGTTAAAAACAGTAGCAACAAGTTGTAAATTACTATCATCTCTACCAAGTACAACCGCCTACCAAAAATCTACTCATCATGCTGAATGTTGAAATCAATGGTCATCCTCATCAAATGGAACATAACAGCGGTTATGGAAAAGGAATAAAGGTTTTTGAAAAGAAATTGGCTCTCCAAAATTGTACCTGTCCAAGTACATTTTCTACTTACTTGGGAAAAACTTTCGACACCATCGGAAATACCTTGCGCAAGTTGAATGGCTTGGGGCATGATCTGATGCGAATATTTACTCTCCCTTCCTATCAAGTTAAGAAAACTACAGTAAGCAGCAGCAGACCTCATATTGGAGCCTCTTTTAAAGGAGTATGATGACTTGTTCTCATCTCCTACTGGCAGAATTAGCATATTTAAAGTTAAAATCTTGCTTAAGGACGACACAACGCTAAAGTTTTTAAAGGCTGATTCTATCCCTTTTGTATTACGTGCAAAAATTGCCCAGAAGCTTGCAGAAGTGGAACAATCCGGAGTCATCAAGAGTATCAAATTTAGTGAGTAGGCATCACTAATCTTCGTGGTCCAGAAACTTAATAGAAAAATCTGAATCACGGGTGACTTTAAGTGTACAGTGAACAGTTAACTTTATGTTCGTTAATAGCTGGAGAAGACAAATTTTTTTAGGTTGGATGGAGTCAATGTTTATTATCTATTGACAGTAGAAGAAATTTCTCGTCATTAGTACACACCGAGGCCTATACCGATATTATGTCCTACCACAGAACATTGCCTATTCCATAGCTACATTTTAAGAGTTTTTGAATATACTCATGGAAAGGATTTCGATGTCCGGATCTTACCTCTATTGTGCAGTGGTCAGTCAAACCAGGATCACCTTCATACGCTGAAAGCTATCTTCAGAAGTTTGCAAAAATTCAATTATTGTTTGTCCAAAAATAAATGTGAATTTTGATAACCTAAAATTAAATATTTGAGACACGTCGTGTCCAAGAAAAAAAGTTAAAGTTATTCATGCGATTCAGCGTCTAGGAGATGTTTACGAAGTACGTTCATTTCTCGGATTGATTAATTTTTATGTTTTTATCAAATGTTTGCAAATTTCTTATAATCTCATACGGAAAGGAACAAACTGGAATTGGTCATCAAAGTGTCAATAAGCATTTAAACATGTCAAATAGCTGCTTACCATGATCCAACCGTCCCCACTGGAATTTTGTGCGGCGCATTTTTCAGCGAAATTAGAATTGTTTTTTTCAATTCTCATCTAGGTGGCAAGGAATATTCCATAGCGTACTCCTTCAAAATCCTGTCTAATAGAGAAAAGCGCTACTCTCAGATTGAAAAAGAAGCCATATTATCATTGGAGTAAAAAAGTTCTTTGAGCACCTATGCGGCCGGATGTTTATCCTGGTTACGAATCATCGTTTCCTTCTGGCCATATTCGTAAATAAAAGTAACCTGCAACCGTACGTCGCTACGCGCTTACAGCAATGGTTGTTGTACGTGTCACAGTTCTGTTACGATATCGAGTATCATAATGCCAAATATTATGGGAATGCAGATGCCTTGTCTCGTTGTCTAGCGTTATGGTACAACCAAAGCAAACCTGATTGCAGTGGAGCATCAAGAGGTTCCTCCGATAAAAGATACTAAAAGTTACTATCGGACTTTTATTACACGCACAATGGTATCATTTCGCTCACCATTACATTTGGTAGCCACAGATCGACAGTGGCATATAAAACGTGGATAAAACGTGTCAACAGTGCTGCGAAAATCAAAACAATCTCGCAACTGCTTCTCTACATCTATGGGAATTTTTTGGCAAACCATGGCAGTAGATTCATATGAATTTTGCAGGTCCTGTACATGGAAAGATGTGACTTATCATTGTGGATGTTTATTCCAAGAAGTCTAAAGTGTTAAACATCAACATAGATACAAAAACAGCAACAGTCGTCCGTCGTTTTCGCGAAGTAATGTATCGTTTCAGAATTCCGGACCAGATTGTCGCAAACAATGAAAGGCAGTTTGCTTTCAGGGAGTTTCAAATATTTTGCAGAAACAATGGTATTTGCTATATTAGAAGTTCCGTGTACCATCCTCGGTCCAACGGTAAAGCTGAAAGGTTCGTCGAAACCTCCAAGAGCCTCATGAGACACATTACCGGAAACGTGGAGTTCAAATTGCAGCAGTTTCTGTTTTTCTACCGTGTCACGCGTTATGCTAGAACGGGAAACTAGCTGAACTTTTGCAAGGAAGGAAATTGAAAACACTGATGGATTGCATTCGCCCGAATGTCCAGTTCCACGTCAGCAAAGCTCAACAGCAGCAGATTAAGGATTATAATTAACGTGTCAAAGCTCGGACTCCAGGCGTTAACCAGAAAGTGCGGGTGCAAACATTTTCTAAGCACCACCCAAAGTGGTCATTGGTTAGCGTGATAAAAGCTATTGGTCCTACTACTTACCTTGTGGGATGTAAGGGCTTCAAGTCCAAGCGTGGCATTGACCAAATCTTGGAAGCTCACTCATTATTACAACCAAACGCACCGGAAATTGAAGAGCCAGTAGTACAGCTTCAACTGGTGCCAAGGACATCCGTACCGTCAGCTCCGTTCATGGCAAACCATGTCGTTTTCCTAATTTAATTTTGTCGTGTTCTGTGTGGTTAAAAATAGTTTGAAATTGGGGGGAAGTAAATGTAGTATCCATGTTCAGAGCACGTGTAGTGGAGCTGAGTTATTTGGTAGATGAAGAGTTTAGTTTAGTTTACGTTTTTGAACTGCACACAAAAATTGTAAATGAGTTGTAAAAAATAAAGTACGTTAGCGTGCGGTGTTATAAATACGGCGTCTACATTGTACGCTAATTTACGGCATGTACTACAAAATGCATAACTTAATAAAGTTAAAAAGAAGTCTTTCGTTATATTATTTACTAATTTTTTTTAAAATTTGTTTATTATTTAGAACAATATTTGGTTTTTATTATTTTACACGTTATATTTTTATTCTTGAATAGTAATTAAGCACGTTGTGGTTGATATTGTGTTTAAGTATAAAACTAGAAATTTATTTAAGATGTTTAGGTTAATATACATTCAAGTTTTTAGATGTACTGGTTTCAAATATCGGTTAAGATTACAGTGAAATATATGTACCTTAACAGTTCTAAAGGTAGATTAATAGTTACTCTAACCGACAAGATTCTTCTTTTAATCTTTGTCTTCTCAATTAACGATATAAAGTAGTCACAACAAAAAAGAATATTTAAAAAATTTAAAAAAATCGTTTAAGCTGTAAATCACAAACACACTGTGGCAGAAAAAGTAGTAAATTGATATTTAAAAAAATATTTACTTATTTGTCTCTATTCTAGGTATGATAAAAAATATATTTACATTTTAAAAATTTTATAAAAGTGTAACAATTTTTGTGCTTCAAATTAGATTTGATAAATTTTCATAATAATAAATCAGTTCTAGTTAAAAAGAAACTGAGTTTTTTTATAAGAAGAAATTTGAGTTTCTTAAAATTTTTAGTTTAAATTAGTAGGGTTTTTATTTTTAAAAATGTACTATCATCAAATGTACGAGTAATGTTATTTTATACTTATAAAAAGTAAGTATTTGATTAAATTTTCTCTAAAAAGACAAAAATTAAATAAGCACGGCATTAAAATTCACATTGGTTATATTATTAATTACATTTTTATGAACCATACGTTTTGCAAAGTATTAGTTTTATTCTCTTATTGTTAATATAATATTTAATGTAGCTGTATTATTTTTGTAACTAATTAGTTGGCGAATTAAATTAAGAGTCCCTCTCTTTCCATGCATTAGATCTAGCAAATGGGTAACTTTATAATGCCACTTTTATAAAAAATAAGACGTGGGTTGATCCTAGAGCCATTTGTGCATAAATTACTCTAATTGCTGCTCTTATAATGCAGTCTCGGGGAGTTCGGAGAGATAATAGTTTCAAGGACTCAAATTGTAGATGCAAAAAGGGTAATCCACTGCCATCAAATACATTTGCTACAATTTTGTTCAATTTACGGTGCTATTGGGATATCGTTATTTTAAGAAAGAAGCATCTTGCATCGAGTAATAATGAGTATTTATTTCGTTTCGTTTCCCTAGGAAAATAATTAAATCCATGTTTTTGTGATTTTTGAACCACGGTTTCAAAGACATTCTCAACAAGTACCCTTGACAAATGTACTTTCATTTTTTGGTGATCATTTATACATGTTCATTTGGATTTCTTAAAAAAATTGAGAAACCATTGAGAAATTATATTTTTCTCTATTAAGAATGCGAAACTCGAATATGCAGATACATTTTAAAAATTTAATACTTTGTTAATTATTAACTTATAAATATTAAAACTTACATTTTAATGGATAATTTTGTCAATTCCCAGCCGACGATTGCTCTAAATAAGCTTACAAATTCAGACAGCTTTTGTCTTGAATATCATATGATTTGTAACAAAGCCTAATATGATGTAATTTAACACAAAAAGCAGTTAGCATTTAGTGCCTGAAAACCGAAACCGAGCCGCTCCAGTCGAGCAATCGTGCTCCAATGGACTGTCGGTTTTTTCACGACTTTTTTTGATTGTGGCAAGTTAGTGCGGGCAACATAAAATTGTTTTAAGAGTCCTAATCTCATTCATATAAAAGCCGTCATAGTACTTTCACAAGTGTATTTTGCATCAGTTTTCACTTCATACTCAAACTACCGTTGTTTCCAATAAACAATAGTCATTTTCTTTAATAATGTACTTATGCTTATAGTATCCCATTACACTGAACATAGCATTCTCCACTTCTAGATCCGACATCGCTAACTAATTGAAAGGAAGTGGAGCAGTGCGAGCAGAGCATTCTCGAAGACACATTGTAATGTATCATTGTAATATAATGCTCTCTGCGAGTGTTTCATTACAACGTTTTGTTATAAATCAGCTGTTGCCTTTAGAGTTGTAAGCGTAATGCATGTGCTTTATGTATATATTCGACTTTTTTGTCCTGATGCAAACATTTTTTGGGATTAGACCACTTGACTTTACGAGAACGTGCTTTTATTTAACTGGCGCCGTAGTTTGAAATATAGACAGAATATCAGTAGCTTTTTTACTGTTAAAAACTGCATTATAACAAATTGTTTACGTAAAAAAATACTGGCTACTCAGTTATTCAGATGTGAAAAGTCGATCGCTTACATTAAACTAACTAGACATACGCGTCCTGACAACTTCTATACAATCACAGTGCACGAGTATTGTCAATAGGTAGTAAAACAAAAAAATTCTTTAAACTTGCCCCACTTACATAATATTATATTACCTATATTAAGAAATATATATATATAATAATCCACAAATAGAAAACTTACCATACATTATTTTTAATAAGTTATTTAAATTATCCTATCTGTACAGAAAGTACAAACGGAACACATGTTATAGAGATTGTTTTCAAGTAATCTTCATCTTAGTTTATTTTTTAAATAATAAATAAAGCACACTTAAAATGGTTACTAATTACGAAAAACAAAAGTATCAGTTCATATAATTTAAAAACACATTTACAAGGAAATGTAAACATTTATCGGTTCTTCTAAATACACATTTTCAAAGGACAGCTGCTATAAAAGTACATAAATTTAAAATTGCATAGTAATTTTGTAAGAAAATTTTGTCCTCGTAGGCAATAAAAACTTGCTGAATACGGAATTTGTGCAAAAAATTACAAGCATTTTAACAAGACGTCTGCGAATGTGCTTCTGATATATAGAAGTCATTATAGCACCTACAAAGAAGCAGATGTGCAATTTTGTAGACTTTATATAGATGGCAATGGAAATTTTGTATACATTATTTTTAGGCAAAGTTGGTCTTTACTATATTCAATGCACAAGGTAAATTTATGTAATGCTGTCTTAGTAAATCAATAAGAACAAATCAGTTTTTTTAGATTCGACACATATGCATAGATACTGTCTTTTAAAGAATACCAAACTCGACGTTATGTTAACGCTTATTAACATAAAATCAAGAAAAATTTATTATTGTTACACTGCATTTACATACATAACTATTAAATTCTTTATAAAACAATTATTAAGTAATATAGAGTGATTTGGGTTTGTGAACGTTAAAAGCTTGCATTTATACACTTGGTATCTAAATACATGGCAAAGTCGCTGTCGTATCGTATACTATGCAGCAACGCATCAATATCTCTCAAATTTATTATGAAAACATGCAATCGGTTACGATTTCTAGAAGGAAATGTCCAACTATTGTTTGGACGCGATAATATGATAAATGAGGGTGTAAGTTATCTAGTAGCAAAAGTTTGAAACAAGTGGAATGTGTATTGAGAAAGAAAGAATTATTATTAACCCAAGTTTAGTTTAATTGAAATTGTTGCTTGAGTAAGTGATAAGGAACATTAAGAACCAAGCACTTCAATTTATTGCCGTTCACAACAATTGAATCTTTCATTAAGCACTACACAACAAATTTCGAACGGAGGATCTGCGTTTGCAGATACATAAAATTTAATTGACCCAAAAATTTAAAGAAGCGTACTACCAGAAACCTTGTGCACTTGTAAACTGAATTTTAGAGAACACAACAGTTGTTCTTATTTTTGCAAAATAAAACACTCAGAGCGATAAAGTTTATTTTTTTAAATGACTGTAAATTGTTGCATCTTGGGGTGTCCGAGTGCTATATCCAAAAATTTAATGCATCTATAAAAATGCACTGTTTGGTATTCATTGTAGGCTAGAGGAATCATTGACCCGTACTTTTTAGAGGATGAAATTGTTAACGCTATTACTGTCACCGGAAGATGCTAAACAACTTTTTTTCAATGAAACCAACGATTAAAATTTAAACTATATGTGGTTCTAACAAGATTGAACCACATGTTATAAATCACGTAAAACACTTACTTTACTTTAAACTAAATTTCCTGGCCGTGTTATCTCGCAGATGGGGACATCGATTGGGCATCGCGGTATTGCGATCTAACCCCATTAGACCTTTTTTTTGATTTCAGAACTAAAAGTGACTATTATACCTCAAATTGCTGAAATTTATGAGAAAGCATTATGGTTGACATTATATTTCATGCTAAGTCTGTAGTTTATATCGCAATAAAATTTGGATTGTTTCAATACTTTGTTTTTATTTAGGAAAAACATGCTACAGTTTAATTTGGAGCACCCTTTACTATCTTTTACTCTAAGAATGTTACGTTATAAATAAAAATTTATCATCATCAACTGCAGGGTTTAGGACTTTATAACTGTTACGGATCAATACTCTAGCTTTCTTGTGGACGTTTACGACCCTCTTTTATTTAGGTTTTTATTGTAGTGTTAGGTTTAGTAGACATTTTTTAGTCATTATCTCTATGTGTTGTTTTCACTTTGTTTTGCTTTATCAGTTATTAGAAAATCTTTAACATTTGTCATCCTATCAAGTCTTTTAAACATTTGATATTAAAAATTTTATTCGACTTGATTGAATTGCGAAAATGTTTTGTTCAATTAGAAACTATGAATTACTACCGTAAAGCAACGCAGATACTGTCATCATTTTGCAAAAATTCAGCTATGTTTTTTTAATTGCTTTTTTTTCGATAATATCACACCTGTTGAAATAATGCTAGTTTTTGAGTGATATCTCTACTACAATTGAATAAAACATAACAGACCAAAAATTTAAAATGTTGAACTTGTTCATATCTTGATTGTTTATAACTATTTTTGATCAAATTGTGTATTTTTCCTTAAAAGTGTTATATTGGTTCTTGCTTTAAATATCTTTAAATTATATCCTATAGCTGTAGCTTTTACTTTATACAATGTAGAGCAAAACAATCACTTGATTTTTTGACGGTAACTATGTTTACAAAGAAAAGGAATGGGTTTGTACGTTGATTATATTTATTTAAACATTTAATTTTTTTCCACTAAGTCGCGAAGATAATATCGGTCAAGTGGCCGCCGCCCTAGTGTACGTTCGGGATCGTTTCACAGCAGTTTCCATGACGTTTCTCAAAACCTTTGACGATAAATTGTTCACTTCTTGTCGGATGTTCCTCTTTAGAGGTGCTAAGGTCCGCGACTTTAAAAAATCCCAAAGAAAAAGTTGGAACGGCCAAATCGGGCGATCTTGCTGCCCAGTGCAAATCGTTAAAACTGTAGCGCTCACCAGTCACAGTATCAGTGTTGCCGACGCCGTTTTCAAAAAAATATGGGGCAATCATTTTTCTTCTGTAAACGCTGCACAAAACAGTAACTTTGAGAAAATGTAATGATTTTTTGTGCATTACACGCGGATTTTCCTGGCCCCAAAAGCGATAATTTTGCTTATTCGGGTATTCGCATAGGTAAAAATGCGTCTCGTCGGTCATGATAACTTTCAGTGAAAAATCATCCTCATGACGGTTGAGGTTTAGGAGGGCTTGGCTGTAATTTACACGGTATTGGCGATCTAGAGAGAATAGTTAATGTACTGTTTGCATTTGATACGGGAACATCTTCATTCTTTCATAAAAATTGTCTCTTAATTTAGTCTTGATTTGTCTAGTTAATGTTTCAGGGTTCTTTTGAGTATCTGCAGTCACAGCAGCAATATTCTCGACTGAACGGCTGCTCCGAGACCAGTTTCGTTTACTGCTGTCCTGTGGTAAACCAGTCTTCTCGAAATAAATGGCTAAACGCCGCAGTGTTTATCTAGTTAGACGAAATTTACATTGAGCCAAAACCATCGACCAATTATTTGTCAAAAACATTAACACAATTAGTCCGCGTTTTTGAGAAGTACAGTGATTCATGGTTTATTTGCGTGTATTCTGATTCTATTTATTTCACAAATGTCAAAGTCACAATGACTTGAAATGCCATTTGCAAAAATGAGAGCATATTCCGATACAGTGATGACTTTTATGCCACTTAATATATTGAGCTCTGTAGATCGCCTTCGCATGTTGATGTTATTATTGGATCATCGGCAAAGAGGATGGAATTTGGAAAAGCGTTTTGTTTTAACCGAATGGCTGTTAGAGTTTGTTTCCATGTCTTCATTAAGTTATCTATGTATTGATTAAAGAGAGTAGATGATAAACAACACATTTGCCTAATATTTTGTTTTACATATATAAGCTCTATGCAATTCTCGTTTTCATCTTATTCAATTTTTATTTTAGTATTATGATAAAGATACTTTATCGTTTTAATTAAATGTCTAGTAAATTATTTGTGTTTCATAATTGCTCATAATTTAAACTTTAGTCTATAAAAGCAATATGCGTTTCAAATTTTTGCTCTCTGCGTTTTTCTATTATTTGATTTAACGTATATATGGTGTATAGTATATGCTGAATCGTCCCTTGCGAAAGCCGTTCTACTTACTCTTCTACTAACATGGTTTCAGCGGTTGCTTGAACTCGAAATTCTTGCGTATATTTTATAGCACTAACTAAGCAGGTTTAGTCATTTCTAATTGTTGTAACCAGTTTCTTTTTTTGAAACGCGATATTACTCTAGCTTGACCAATCGTCAAGTATCTTACTTTGTTTTTAACACAGGTTTAGTAGGCAGAACAGTCAAAGTTTAAATAGTGTACCTCCATACTTGATCCAATAAGTTGTTATTATCTGTGCCTGTAAATTACTTGTTTCTTAATTCTATATATATTTATTGCTTATTTCAGTTTGTATAATTTAAAGGATATACGTTATGTCAAAAAAAGTACCAAGAAATTGTAATTTAAATAGCTCTTGCTAATTATAAAAAAACTTTTTTTGTGTAAGTTGGTAGCACTGTCCTTAATTACTATGCCCAAAATGAGCATGATCAACTAGTTTGTTTCCGGCAGCAGGTTAAATGTGCGTCACGATTTTTGCAATAAACGAACATACTGAAAAAGAGTTTACCTTAAATTTTGCGTTGCGAACGGAATTTCGTATGTCAACTTACTAAAAATATTATGATGATTTAGTTTTATCAAAAATACGGGCCTACTAGTGGTACAAATCGTTGAAAAAAGGCCCATAGATCGCCGAAGACAACCCTCGTTCTGGACGATCTCCACCTCTTCAGACAACAAAAACATCGAAAAGTAAAAAAAATGTGCTCGATAATTGCCGATCCAGCTTAAGAAAAATAGCACGTGACCTCAAAGTCCTCACGAGTCCGTTCGATTAATTTTAATAGATAATTTGGCCATGCTGGATCTCGTCAATTCATCATGGAACGCATCATAACTGGTGATGAGACGTAGGTCTATCAGTTTGACGTGCAAACAAGTCAAAAGAGCCAAAACCTAAAAAACCACGTCAAAGTCGCTCAAAAGTCAAGGTGACGCTCATTGCTCTCTTTGATATTCGTAGTTTGATCCATCATAAACTGATGCCGAAACGACAGACGTCAATAAAGAATACTATTTGACGGTATTAAAGCATTGAAAGTATGTTAAAAACGGTTAGAATTGTGGAACAACAATTCGTGAATTTTGGACGACAATAATGCACCATCGCATAAAGCAGCAATTGTGGCTAAATTTAAGATCAAAAACGCGACAACTACCATCATTCAATCACCGTACTCACCAAATTTGGCCTAGTTATCTTCTTTTTGTTTTTGAACTAAAATTTTCAGTCCGTGGTACCCTTTTTCAGTCGATTGAGTCTATAAAACAACATTTGTAAATATGATAAAGTAAATATTGATGATTAAACGAAAATTGTGTGTTTTGTTTAATAATTTCCGGTATTTTTTTGACAGAGTGTATATCATCAGCTTATGAAAGGTCAATTTTATCTTGAACTGTCCTGTTTTTTGCGTTTTTGCTGTATCACAATTCTTTGTAGTGGTTAATCTATGTATTTCCATCAGTTATGTTAATTTTTGTTGTATTATTGAATAATGCATGCGTTGCGCACACTTTTCTTTATATATTCCCTTATTCTCTTATTTTTCTATTCAACTATTGCTAATGAGGTTGTTTTTTGTGTGGATTACTTTTTGTAATTCCATAGATCCATAGTTTTCACTCTTTTTCAATAGTTTTTAGATATTGCCCTAGTACTGCTGTTGCTGTTTCATGAAGATTTAGTTACAGGTTCTCCAATTCTTTGTCTGTTTCCACTTGCATTTTGTTATTGAAAATAATTGTTGAGCTATAACTAATAAAAATAACTAATACTCTCTTCTCGTGGAAGATTTAATAAATCTGTAATATTTTAGTTGCATTTCTTTTTTTAGCTAAGGTACAAAAGGTTAGTAAAAGAATGATAATTATGTATGCGCCTTCGCATAAATGAGTTACTTTTAGGAAAATCCAAATATAAAATAGGAAAAATTGTCAAGAAATAAAAGTGTATTAATGATTTGGAAAATTGGGTATTTTAATAAAAGAATCGGTTTTTAATGGCATTATCTGAATAGTGAATAATAATAGATGCAAAGTGATAACAAATATTTAATTGAAAAGTACAAGCTAGTTAAAAAGCGGGGAAACTAAGACGTTTATTCTAAAATCCCAAATTAAACCAAAAAAAAAAAAAAAAAGTAAAAGGGATAATCCCCCAGAAGTAACGCAAGTTAAAAAAGTGCATAATATCAGTATTAGTGATGAAAACCACGGTAGGAGCCAGAAATAAAAAATCATTATAATAGAATTGTTAAGAAAAATAGAAGGAATAACGAAAGGGCAAAAATAAAACCACAACAAAATAAAGCATTTGAAGAGAAGAAACGGGGTTCTGAAAGAAAAGTTAGTAACTCTAAACGGTAGAACTGAAAAAGAAAACGAAGAATAAAATAATAGTACTGTTATAAAAGTGTTTGATATAGATAGAAATAGCATGAGCAAGTAAGTTTTGGGAACTATTTGACAAGAAGTTAAAAATCACACTTAAAATAAAGAGCTCATATTTATGTAATTTATACCAAGTATGTTAAAAAATGAGATAATAAACTGCCGGTCCTTAAAAATAAAAGGAAACTTAAATTATAAAAAAAATACGACTAGATCAACAAAGAAAGAAAATATTAACAGATACTATGAGAAATTGCAATGCAAGAGAAAAGCGAAGGAAAAGCAGATGCTTAAAATGTTATGCAAAAACACGTAAAACGCTGCTCAGCGTTTTAAAAATCAGTTTTTGGAAAGTGCCGTACTGATAAAAAATAAACATGTCCTTCTTCGTTTACAATGTGGTCTATAATAGTGACTGCCGTGAAGATTCCCAGTTTTCGCTTAAACACTTAAATTTATTAAAAACCATTTATTTAATTTATACAAATTGAATTATTTAATAACATTTATTTACACTAAAACATTTATTTATTAATATAAAATGAAACTCTAAAACTCTATCTTCAACAAGATTTATCTAGCACAGTTCACTTCGTTTACTGATACTAGAGACTGGAATCTCCTTATTGTCCTGCTGTGTGCTATTTATACATGCAGCATCTGTTCTGGAGATTTCTTGGATTGCTAGAACCTTCGCATTCCTTTTGAAATAATGCGCACGTTTACGAGTACCGCGCGGACCACAACGCCAGCGCCTCGTTTATCGAAGATGGTACATTACGTTCGTCGCTCGACCGTGGCGACTCTTGGATTAGCCGCAGGCTTTGCTAGATGGCGATATTTAACGGCGTTCTGAAATTTTTTACAATAACACGAAAAGAAATAATATATGCATGGAAAATATAACATTTTCTCAAATTAATGCCGTAATTTAAAACAGTACATCTGAAACAATCATACCTTATAATTAAATACACGTATATACGTAAAGCCGTCTGTTCTATTTGTGGTTCAGTGGAATTTATCTAATAGTTAACAAATAGAAATTCGCAAATATTTAGGATACATGTAGAAACAACTATTGGGTAACAATAAATAAGAAAATATCATTAAAAGCGTCAATGAGCATTTTATAAAATTTCACGAAATGCTTGTTTTACATTTTCTAGCGTAAACATAAATTAAACGTTTATTAGGTAATAATAACTTCATTAAAATAAACTTATTGAAAATTTCTTCTTCATTGGAACACGTCACGTTTCTTAATCTTTGAATTAATAAACTCCATCATAATTTAATACTTCAACTGTAGTTCATAGATAAATTACGATGGAACCAAGTATATCAAGTTACTTAAAAATACAGTTGTGTCACAAAGTATTCATCTAGTTATTTACTGTTGTTTCCCTAAATATCTCAAGTGCGTTTTTTACTGCATGTTTCTAACTTTTACATTTATATCTTCAGATATAACAACACATCTATTTTAGTTGATGTTATTGTGTACTTGTAATTTTTTGAAAAAACTACTTTTTTCTTCTTCTTTTCCTTCTTTTTTCTTATTCCTACTTTTTCTAGTGGGTTTGTCTTTTCTTGTTTCTGGGAGTACCAATATATTGATTTTTCTCTCTTCTGTCACATTGCTGACTTCTATTTCTTTAGTATAACGACGTCTCGCGTTTCAAGTTACAATTTTTAAAGTTTTTATTGTCCATTTGAGTACATTTCCTATTATGTGGGAAAAACTGCAAAAAACAAATTTTATATCGATTGTTGCTTTTGGAGATTTTTGCCTTAACTCATTCTGCTACAATTGGAAAGTTTAACCTTGATAGCTAAATTAAAATTGGTTAAATTTTATAAACGGAGAAACAAGTTTCTAGTTGTTTTTTTACTAGGAATTATTGCTGTTAAAAACATTTTTTGCAAACTCGGTTAACATTCTTTAAATAAACTCTCAAGGTCGAATGTGAAAAAAGTGTTTTTTGGGCATGTGAGAAGAAATATTTATCGTATATGTAATATCTAAATGGTAAAGACAACAAACATTTTAATATAACTGTTTTTTAAGAATTCATATTATACTAGCAAGATAGATGACTGAAAACTTAATGTCTTTTTATTATAATGTTTCTTTTATTTTAACTGATACAATATTACTTTGTAATACTAATCTTAAGTTCTTAATATAGATATGATTGTAATAATTTGTTTATTTGAAAAGTAGCCACACAATTGTTGATAGAATATAAACCTGCAAAGCTTGCAACGCATAGCGAAGTGGCGAAGCAGTCTCAGATCCAATCTTTGACCAATCAGTTTCAAAATTATTAGCAAACAAGTCTTTTTGATCACCTGTGGATTGGTGAAAACAGAATTTGGAAATTTCCAGCCGTTCTCGAGGTTTTGCTCGGACGGACGGACGGACGGACAACATGAAGTTAGTAAGTGACTCCGCTTCGCTTCGCCACTTAATAATTAAGATGAGAACGGAAACTACAATTTGAACACTTTTCCCATTGAAGTTTCTAATTTTATTTATACTATTAGTTTACTGCTAATTTATTCACATATTATGTTAGTAATTTCCAGTTTTGCCGAAAATTATAAAAAACTGCTCCGACCAGCAATTAAAAATGCTTTTATTGTTTATACTACAAATTTTTTGCGTTTCTGTGCCATGACGTAACAGAATAATAATTGTTAAGTAAAATGTACTTTTGCCAAAAATAATAATTATTGTTTGAGAGAGGATGTATAGTGCTCGCATTTCAGGTACTACGTAACAATTTCACTCCCACCATTATTTGTAGCGCAGACCCATAAATTACTGGCAGCACCATAGCCACAGATCATTGCTTTAACGCTTCTCTAATTAAACACATAATCCTAACATCAACTGACGTGAAATGGTGTTAACCGGTTTATATTATCGCTTGTAAGCCACTGCAAATCGTAAGATATAAGCGTAGCATTAGTGGCCGAGGTACATTTAAAAAAAATTTAAATTGTGTATATTTTGAGTAACCGTTTTTATTACGTTTACGTACACTGGTTGGCTGCTATCGCGCCAAGGCTCACATGGAAGCAAAGCGAAAAGAATTTTGAATGCCCCAATTTAGGTAGTTTCCTGTAAAAAACCGCTTCCGTGCAACTACGGAAAATTCTGCTTTTCAAATATGAATGTTATTACAATTTTGTGCTGTTGTGTCAGTCTTACTAAGAATGTTATCTTGCACTGAGGCCTAAAACGGCCAAGGCTTTTTATAAAGCTATAAAGTAGAAATTTTAAAATTTGTTAATTGTCTACTCTACAAGTTACGGCAACTTTCAATGATTCAAAAATATTTACTCAGGTAAAAACTTATTTTAGAAATTGGACGACATTGCGAGGCACATTGGAGACGATTACTTTTGGATTGAGGTTGACGAGACAACAGATTCAATGGGGCGCTATATAGCTGATCTTTGAATTGGAAAGCTAAATCCCGATGGCAAGTCAACAACATTTTTGTTATCATCAAAACAGTTAGAGAGTATATATATATAAATATATATATATATATAATAATTATTATTTTAAACCTTTAAAGTAAAATTCTGTTAAAAGTTATTGTGTAACTAGCGTACAGTATCTCTTTTCTGTTCTTGTACTGTGTATTTTGCAGTATTATTTGCACAATTGATTGAAATGAAATCGCTTGCGATTTGATTTCAATTTATCCATTAAGCTGAACAAACTTTTAAAATGATTCTTTGCTGTTTTCTGTTTTATCTTATAACGTCTAGTCGAAACAATTCTTTTGGTTAACTACGTTTCAAATAATATTAATTTGAGTGACTCTTCTTTTAATTAACTTTATTTATAAAATATATAGTTATTAAAATAAACATTAATATAGTCTTTTATTCTATCTAGGCTTTTATAATGTGAGGCAGTTTTATAAGCAAATGCACTTTTAATCCTTAAATATATTAAATAAGAAGTCTAGAAATTTTAAATTATTTTTAATATAATTTAAGAATCCGCGGAAAGTACTTGATTGCAAGTAGCGTTAGAAAATAATGAATATTAATAGTTAAAAATAAAAATAGCATAATTTATATATCAATCATAAAGCGAGGCATTGAAGGTTTAAAATGTAAGATTAAATATCTTGTGACTATATAATTTACAATAGACAGTTTCTTTAATCTAATTTCACTTTAAATAAAATTGTATTTACTGAAATAGATGTACTTAACATCATTTAGTTTCAGAAAAAACCTTGTATTAACACCAACATTTTTATGGATAAAACAGATTTTGTTTTGTGTGGTCTAAATGAATACTGTTATTGCTTTCATAATATAAGAAAGAAAAGAAAAACCTGACACGTCCTCGTAGTAAAGAAGATGATGCGATAGTATGAGAAGCCATTCTCCTTAAAAAGATCTGTAGATTCAGAAATTTTAAGTGCTAAGTAAAGTACAAAAAAGCGTATAAAATTATTGCTGCAACAGCTGAAAATCTTATAGTTCTAGAATGTCCCGTCTTTTACGCGACTTGAATATAATTGCAAATGTGTCCGATTGAATATCGAAAAAAGTATATTACGATAGATAACACTAAGAAAACGTAAATAATTCCACTGCTACACAAGATAAATTTGAATTGCAATTTTTACGGGATTTGCTAAATTTTCTGTATTAATCAATACCCACTGGAATATTTGAAGTGATTAATAAAACCAGATTTAATACATTTTATTGAAAGTGCATGTTTTATTTCTCTGCAATAATTGAAAATAAAATTATTTTGCACTACTACAATTTTTGTTTGATAATTAGCGTATATTTTAAATAAAAGCAGCATCCAAAAACGACATATTAATTTTATTATTTCTTCTTATTTAAAGTGTATATCGCAGAAGTTAGCAAAACGTTAGGAATAACAAATATTGTGGGGTGATAAAGTGAGAATGTTTAAATTAAAGTGAACTTAGAAAAAGTACATAAAGACTACCAATAAAGATTTCTGTTTTTAGAGAAATAAGTTTAAACGTTATAGATTTTACACTAAGTGTAAAGTGTGCCCAGTTGAAGTTACTAGAATAGTAAATACACACACGCACACGCGCGCGCTGACACACACACACACGCACGCACGCACGCGTATAGTAAGTTATGTAATCGTTTGTAGTTTTCGTTTGATCTGAAGAAGACGCAGGAGAAACACTACGGAACATTAAGGTCAGTGTTTCCTGAAAGTGATGGGGTATAGTTCAAGTTGTGTGCAACGATCCTTGGACGGCAGCAAGGCACCCAACATAATTGTTACTAACGGCTTTCGGTATCCACTGAAACCCAGCCATCTTCCTCCGTTGGATCTTATATTTTTGGTTTCATTGACCAAAGCGACGTTTTCATAGAAACCTAACGTCCTTCTTTTTCTTAAAGTGCCGTCTCCTTTTAAAGTTTGGTGTTTCAGCCAAAAGTCGACTGTATCGTAAATTTAAATTTAAACAAAGAAATTTTAATCGAAGATAAAAAGTTGGAAGACTCACCTGGGAAGAGGACGTCCTGCTGCAGAAATCGGCTCCTCGTGCTGCACTCCTCGGGACCAAGGAAAAAAAAGTGTGGGTGCAAAAAAAGACAAGTTGCCCTAATCGCTGCGGGGCTGATCGGAAGCGTCTTTCCTGATGTGGGTCCTTCAGCTTGTTGTGTTCGACTAGGTCTTTTTTGGTTCCTCGCCGGGTCAGACGTAAGGAAACCAAACAGAGTCTTTCTGCCAGCACAGTTTCGACATCCGGGAAGAGAAAAATCTGGCCAAAAAATTTCAAATCCCGGAATAAAATCAGCCTTTAACAAAGAGCCACCGGGATGTGGAAACCCTTGCTGCCAAACAAAACACGCATTTTAAGTTCATTGTTTAAGTTTCTATTCAAAAGGATTGTTTCATTTTTACTTAGGTGCTACGTGCGATTTTAGTCCTTGTTCTTATACTTATATAATCTTTCTATAATTTGATTGCCTACAGTCAGTTGAATGTTGGGATCTGGTAACTTTTCAAATATTAGGAATTTTGTTTTATTTAATTTTAGGTGTAAGCCGTATTGTTTACTTACTCTATATACTTTCTGTACCAGTTTTTGCTTGTCCTGGATATTTTCTGTTCGTAGAACGGTATCGTCTGCAAATACCTTAGCTTATTGATTGGTGTTCCATTGACAACTACTCCAGTTGTGTCCTTGTATAGAGCTTCTCTCATAACAGAATATAGATTAAAGAGTAGCGAGAAGAGACAGAAAACACCATAGTCGTACTCCTCTCTTAATTTTGATGTTTTCTGATGGCATTCTATTAATTATAATGTTTGCCTTTTGATGGTAATATATATTTTCAATGATTCTGATGCCTTGTGTGTATATTTGTTGTTGTTTTAGTATTTGCATAATATTGCCATGTCACTTATATCACTATCTAGTTTTTTTATATATACGATAATTCGGCTGGACCGGGAGTTTTGCCTTTTTTCATATTTTTGAGTGCATATGTTACCTCTTCATTTATTATCCTTGGATTGCTTTCTGTACTTTCCTTTACTACTACTGCCATGTAATCTTGCAATAGTACTTTAATATAATCTTTAGATCCTTTCAGCAGAGTGTTTCCGTTATCATCTGTTACCAAATTTGTTTATTTTTTATATCCACCGACAAGTTGTTTGATTTTTTGTGTATGTTGAATGAGTCGTGTAGTTAGTTCCTTGAGCCTTTCAATTTTGAATGATTTCTCATTCAACCAGTTCTCTTTTGCGTCTTTAACTTTTCTTTGATTTTGTTGGTGTATTGTTTTGAATCTTTGTTTATCTTTGTTTTTAGGCGCTCTTTTTTCTATAATAACTTTAATATTTTTTGGGTTATTTTCTCTTTTTTCTTATTTTTTCTCAGTGTATTTTAGTTTGCTTTTGCTTATCTCCAGGACTTTGTTCTTGATATTATTCCATTTATCGTTTATGTTTTCTTCAGCTACATTGGTGTTTTGTATTACTTGTAGTTCTGAGACGGTAGTAAAGTTAACTACTAATCTATTAGTGCCTTCTACTAAAAAGCCAACTCTATGTGGGTGCTTTTGTTGATCGCTACTGCCCAAAAAGTAAAAGGTCCCATTTGTGGTGGAACATTTACCATTATTTGGCCATCTTACTTTATTAACTACTATTATATTTATGTTTAGTTTACTTATTTGCAATTGTAGGTTATGTAGTTTACCAGCTTAAAAAAGGCTTTTAACATTCTATGTTCCAATTTTTAAGTACATCCCAGGGATTCTTAGCACTCTCTGACCATCTAAGCTCTGCTAGGGACTGAGGGCTTTTGCTTTAGTTCTATCTAATATGATGATTATACTAGAGATGTTCAAAGTGGAGGCACATATATACTTCCAATAACTGATAGTGGTACTAATAATGTTTTGTCACAGCAAGCAAGCCAAAAATCTTGAGACATAGCAAGGTAAATGAATACACCATGTGCTATGCTTTTGGCTTTCACAAAACCGATTTTTCTGGGAGGATATCAGAAAAGATCCCTTCCTTTAGTAATAAAACTGGCGGGTGAACTGGGTGTCCGGGGGTGACTCTTCTAAATACACATTGTAAGATCTTCTTCTCTGTTGAAAGTGTTAGGGGTCAGTGGCGGAAGTAGAGATGTTATAATTGGCACTTTTGGTTGATAATAAGCTCTTATCACATCACAATCACTCTTTGTGACGCCGCTGGACGTATGGCGCAAATGTATGGTAGAAGAGCATTATGCTTCACTACATTAATTCATAAGCGAGTTAATCTCAACACATTGTTGCAACGTGCAACGCAATATTGTACACTACTCATTGAAACGCAATGCGCACATCTATTTTCATTTTTAGACCCTTAACCGTTTTTTGTACGCTTAAATACCTACGCACTTAGTTAAGAACCCTCGAGGCCTCGCGTTAGTGTGTCGAACTGATTCCCGAAATATTCTTTTGTGACATATCGAGGACTATATATGTGCACTGCTCCTTTAGGGAGTTCGACTCCGGACAATCAAACGTCGCAGTATTTTTTGGATTACTTAAAAAATTTTAAAACTTGTTGGATTAAGCGTATAGTCTCCAACGTTAAAAATCAAAATGATTTTTTCCCAAATAAATACTTTTTTATTCGAATTATCAAACCACCTCTCTACTTATTATATTAATAATGTTTGTTGTCAAATAGTTCTCGAAATAAGTCATGTAATTTTATGATATAAACAACCTGCTCCTCCAAATAAAAGTAACAAGATTATATTGACAAATTTAACACATCTTAACAAGACAAAAAAACTATTGCTAAATAGAGAACAAAATAGTAATATACAATAATTTTTTTGTAGAAAATGCAGTTAGTTAAATATACCTAAATAAAACCCATAGAATTTGACATTTTATAAAGTTACTTGAGAAACATTTAAAACTTAAAACTTATAAATAACAAAATTACATATAAATGTAAAATAAAATGCCAAATTTTTACCATTAATATTAAAGCTGTTAAATTCAATATTTCTAAATATAATTTTTTTTAGTAAATGCTGTGAGTTCTCAAAATTGGCTTGGATGTCAAAGAATCTAAACGCCACAGCTGATTTTCTTTTAAAACAACAAATGTAATAGTCTGAAATTTACTTTATAAAATCTGATCTACCGCAAGGTAGCGTCTTGAGCCAGTGCTTTACCTTATACAGGCATTTGGCCTATCAACCACTAGGCAATAGTGGTCACATTTGCCGATGATACGGCAGTGTTAGCTTCGCACACGAATACAACTGCTGCGTCAACTAACTTGCAGAACAACCTACATAAAATTGCCAATTGGCTAAGGATATGGAGAATAAGAGCTAATGAAACAAAGTATAGACACATAAACTTCACACTGAAAAAAGTCTCATGCCCAGCGGTAATATTAAACAACTGCTAACAATTGCCACAAACTAAAATACTTAGAAATAGATCTTGACCGAATATTGATATGGCACAAACATATATTCACAAAGCGGAAGTAGCTCGGTATCAAGTTCAGTAAAATGTACTGGTTCTTAGGCTGTAATTCACAATTGACATTAGAATATAAGCTACTAGTATACAAAGCCTGCCTGAAGCCAATATAGACGTATGGTATTCAATTGTGGAAAACAACCAGTTCTTCAAATATCGAAATTCTTTAGAAGTTTCAAAGGGCAATTGTCAATACTCCATGATATGTGTCAAACCATATATGGTAATACGGAGTGAACTTTACGTAAAAACAGTGCGTGAAGAAATTAAAAATTATTATATAAAATGCCAAGACAGAATAAATGTGCATCAGAATGAGTTAGCAAAAACAGTTCTGTTTAATATTACTAAATAAGGAGGTTCAAACGTTTTAAACTCTTAGATCTTATTGACAGGTTTAACTAAGTTAGTTAATAACGCAATATTGTTGTAAGGCAACTTCTTCTTCTTCAGCCTTCTGCCATCCACTCCTGAATGTAGGCCTCACCCATTTCTCTCAATCTGTGTCGGTTACTGGTTTGTTTTGTCCAGTTCCTACCAGCTATCTTCCGAATGTCATCCACCCATGGTTTCTGAGGTCGACCTTTTTTTCGCTTAGTTTCACGGGGGCGCCATAATAGTGATTTCGTTGTCCATCTCTCATCCACCTGTCTCGCGATATGTCCGGCCCATCTCCATTTGAGACTTGCTATGCGTTCTATGACGTCAGTTATTTTGGTTCTTCGTCGGATTTCTTCATTTCAGATTTTATCTCTTAATGATATCCCCAGCATAGCACGCTCCATAGCTCTCTGCAGCACTCTCAGTCTATTTGCATTCCGTTTTGTAAGAGCAATCGTTTCCATGCCGTATGTAGTCATTGGTAGGATACAAGCATCGTGAACTTTACGTTTGAGGTTGATCGGTACATCTGGATTCCTTAGGATATATGACAATTTGCCAAAGGCGGCCCATGTCAGAGATATTCGTCTTGTAATTTCAGTACCTTGGTTTTATTTTCCTAATTAGATGATATATCCTAAGTATATATATTCTGTCACGTTCTCCAGCGCTAAACGCTGTAAGGCAACTAGGAGTATATATTTATGTAAAAATTTTTTTTGTATTATATCATTTATATATAATTATAATGTACGTTAAATAATTACTAAGTAATTTATGAGAGAAAAAAACAATCAATGAAATTTTCTCTACAAGACACTTAACTGTTCATTATTACATAATATTTACTTATTGTTCGTATGTAACAGAATGTAAATATAAAGGAGTTATAGTAAAAAAATCAGCCGAGTTATTTTGTAAGCTGACAAATGCCATATAACGGATCACGTTTTTGTGCAGATATACCTTTAGAAAATGAAAAAAGTGTATGGATTTCAAAGCAGTTGTGTTTTCAACGCAACTTCCATTTCATTTGTACGTTTCGTAAAATAAACTTTTCGATTAAATTCTGCACACCCTTATGTGTTTATTCTTTGCATCGTCTGCTACAAAAGGTACGTATATACATTTCTGCTGTGCGTGTCTTTCACAAAAAATATTAAATTATATTTAAACAACGTACACAGCACAGACTGCTCATAGAATAAACGGTCGAAAAGACTTTCAGAAAGTTGAAGGACTTTAATTTAAGTTTTACCCGAGACCAATGTGACGGCCTTAATGGCTTGCAAGTGCAAACCGCTTTGTAAGTGAAGCGCAGAATTTAATATAATTTGAAAGTTTTCGGGTCACGCTTGATAACTGAATTTTAAGTCTTAAGTTCGCAGTCCGGCGCAAATCTGACGTATTAAATTTCAACAAGTGTCTTTAGTTTTGGTTCTTTTATGAAATAAAAGTTTTCTGTTGTTTTATGGAACTTGCAACGTTTCAAGCAAGTCAGCTGGAACTTTTGTAACAGCTGTTTTTTAAATTAAATAAGTATTGATATTAATATATCATTTATTAAAGCAACTTTAGAAATTAGCAAGGATATAATGCTATATTAAAATTTATATATGACATTCTTGCAATATTGTAGACAAATGTGATATCTGTAGTTATTATTGTAGTGAAAAGGTCATTCATACAAAAGTAAACTAAGTAGACTGTTCTCAAAAAATTCAAAAACCATGATATTTATTAATGTGTTCCTATTTATATTAATATAAAAACAGTTATAATATAAATATAAATAATTTTAAGCAATACATAATTTATGGAAAATTTGTCGCAGCTATGTTTGTCTTCAAATTTTTCAAGTCCTTCGATACACTTGTTTAGTTTTCAAAAACCCAACTGATTATTAACATTAATCTTTACAGCAGTAATTTTTTTAGGTTGTATTAGGGGAAAATCGAAAGGCTGTCTTGTACAAACAATACAACTTAGCTTTATATAATCAAGAACCTACAATTGTCGACAAAATCAGATTACGATACGATCGCAATGCTATTATGTTGAAAATTTTCCGACAAAAACTATAGCGTGGTTTAACTACAAAAACACCCAAGTTTACATTGTAGCCAAGAAATACGGGAAATCTGACGCATCAAGCGATCTGACTGTAAGAGAAGTGATGACTTCGTCTGTGAATTGAAAGAGAAGATCGATCAAGACTTTGGAGTATAACTGACCTGATAAAAGAAGTGGTCGATGATCAGTCTAGTACTGTATCAGGACCTGCATGACAAGCTTTTCACTCTAAAAAACTTACAACTGTTGACTAAGCAAAACAAGATAAAAAGGAACTTAAAAAGCTCAAGCGTTACTGAACAACATTAGGCACGACAGCGTTGGCTTCCTGATGTTATTTTTAGACGAAAACAAGGCGAATCGCCAAAATCACCGTTGAAAGTACCAACATGATTCTAAAGTGCCTACCGTTATGCATACAAAGGTTTCCGCCTTTGTGATAGTGTTAGGGGTTGTCAGCAACAAAGGGGACGTTATGGCAGCTTTTTTAAGAAACGCCTGAAGGAGACCATCACTAACCATATGAACGTGCAAAACTTTGCTCCAGTCCACAAGGCAAGGAAGACCAGGCATGAATGTGCAACAGTGTGTATTACCACTAGTCCTCCGATTCCATTTTACTTTCATTATTTTTCGGTAACAACACATTTCCTGAGCTTCTAGTCTTTATCTATTTTCTAATTATCTAACTCTTACATCTATATAATTGAATACTTTATATGTGTATTTAAGTAACTTAATTTGGTGAGCTGTTAGTTTAAATAAACCTGCAAAGCTTGCAACGCATAGCGAAGTGGCGAAGCAGTCTCCCAAATTTGAGAAACCTCTAGTTTGTAGGTTTAAAAGAAAATTCATGGGTTGACCAATCAGTTTCAAAATCACTACCAAACAAGCCTTTGTGGTCACCTGTCGATTGGTGAAAACAGAATTTGGAAATTCCCAGCCGTTCTCGAGTTTTTGCTCGGACGGACGGACAGACGGACAGACAGACGGACAACATGAAGTTAATAAGTGACTCCGCTTCGCTTCGCCACTTAATAAGGAGGTGTTTTATCTCAGAGAAGGTTTTTTTTGCCAGTTGAATTCTATTATTTTTCTCTTGCATTTTCAATTTGTTTTTATAGTGCTACCTAAATAACAGAATTTCTTAACTTCCGTTAGTCTATTATTTTCAATTTTTATTTTTGTTTATTCATATTCACCCGTTTTAAAATTATTATTTTTGTTTTTGGTTTATTTATTTTCAAATTAACTTTTTGCTTTAGTATATTCAGTACCTCATTTACCATTTCTTCTAGTTCCTCTTTACTTTTTGCCAGAAATGCAACATCATCTGCATAGCGCAACAACTCGACATTTTTGCTGTTATTAGTACTATTCTGCATTAGTATTACATTTCACTTCGTTAATAGCACCTTCTATGTATAAATTAATTAAGGATGGTAGTAGTGCACTTTTCTGCTTCACTGTCCTTTTGACAGTAGCTTCTGATTCATCTTATTCTCCTCTAATTATTGCCGGTTTTTTTTGTGCAGATTATAAATTATTTATCATTATATTTTATTCTAATCGATTTAATAGTTTTAAACAACTTATGCCAACATTGTTAAAAGCCTATTAAACAGCTATTATTAAATATTTATAATTTTTTGTTTTTATGATTACTTTTAAGGCAAGATGGCCTTTCTGATTTTCAAATGTTCCCTAAAACCAAACTGATTCGTTTTTCAGATTCTTCTTTCTTTTCTTTTCTTTTTCATTATATACTATACGTATGAGTATTTTGATGCACGTAACGTTAGACTAAGAGTTCAGTGATGTGCCCATTTATTATTGTTACTTTCTTCTAATGCTGTTATCATGATAATTTTTGTGAAATTGCATGGTATTTTTCCTGTTTCACAAATTTTAGAAATAATCTCTGCTGATGGGTTCTCTATTTTCGGACCTATCCCATTTCTTTAAATCTTCGCCCTTTTGTTAAACTTATGTTTTAATAAAAGGTTTTATTTTTCACCTTTCTTTGAGTTTCCTTATTTTTATATAGCGGAGACTTCCTCACTTGTCTCCATACAGATTCTATATATTTTTTTCATCTAACACCAATATCTTTCTTCTCCATAATTATAGACTTTGTTTCGTCTTTTATTGCGACTCTTTTTATCTTGCGTTTATTAAGGATGTTTTTTGTGCTTCTATATGCTTTATTTACGCTATTATAATGCATACGATCCATGCTAATGCAGTTTAATTTGTTCCATATATTTTCATTATTTTTTTTTGTTATTTTCTTTTCATGTGCCAGCTTGCGAAGATGTATCTATCAGGTAGTAGCTAGTTTGTTTAACTTACTCTTAGTAAGTGTTCTTTTATCGAATGTATATGCCATCATACATCTATGATTTTAAATCTTATGTTTTTCTCGCATTTGATCCTCCTGCGCTCATATTTCATATGGTATTTTTTGGTTTTCAATATTGGGGAACGTTCAATATAATTTGTGAATCCAATTTCATATATCTATTAGTGATGTTTTTATTAATTTTATATCTATTTTTTGTAGGGTTTTATAGTAAATTCAACATGTTTTACATTAATCTACAAAGTACGAAAGAGACGTTCAAAAAATCTAGTATATTGTTGTACTATGGTAGAGAGTAAACTGCTTTAGTGCTTTCCATAGTATTCTAATATACATTTCGGCAACTCATAGATATGGAAAGAACAACACCCAGCTGTGTTATCTTACAATCATAAACATTTATGACGTGAACAATATTATAATATTAATATTTTAGGTTGCTGTATCTGTTGACTACAATTATAGAAAAATTTTTTTAGTATTATTATCTACTGGGGGTTTCAAGTTATTGCATATACTTATTTGATGATAACTTCTCTGACATATGATATTTTCAAATCCTCTTGTGGTGTTTGATTAGTTACATAGCAAGAAACATTTAACAGCGAAAACCTTTAGACTAAAATGTTAGCAGTATGTCAACGTTCGATGAACTGGTGCAATCTTATAAATCAATCCAGTCTTTTTTTAAATTTGACGTTTATCTCTTTCTTCTTCTTAGCAATGTGTGCTCTCCAAGTGAGCCGTTGGTTTATGTAAATTTCCAAATATTTTACTTTTTTAAACTGCGGCAGTTTAGTAGCACTTATTGCTACCGGTAGACAAAGTTGTCGCTACAGTGTAAATGTGACTGGGATGGACTTATTTTCACTTACGCGAATGTGTTATTTTTCATCAATTTGCTAATGAGATCAATATGCTCTTGCACATGCTGGGTTGTAGTTTCTACATTGTCATGATAAAGTAGTGGTCCAAGTACAGTACGTTGTCCAACGATAGAGTTAATTTGCTTTATTTTCGAAAATTTACTACTAAATCTTACTTGAAAATTACGATCTGTTAAATAGAATTTGAGGAGAAAAAATTATTGATGAGGAAAGAAATTTTTGATTTTATATAGTAGTCCGTGATGCCAGACCTTGCCAAAAACTCGATTGATATTAAGGATTTATTAATTATATCAGTTATACAGTGGCACTGTTGGATGGTGGAATGTTCCTGTCTAAAACCAAACTGATGTATCGTTAAATCAACACTTGCACTTCGAAACAAGCTTTTCTTGTCCCCCTTCCGCTTCGGAATCCGAATTGTGTTCCAATTTTATTTTTCCTTTATTTTTTGATGTATTTTAGCATGAATGACGTGCAAAAATATTTTCAGAAAGTGAGTTATTAAATCATACGTCCTTTATAATTTGCGGGATGAAGCCCTGTACTCAAAGCATACTGAGCTGATGTTTCAAGTGTTTTTATACATTTAGATGTTCCAAGCGCACAAGGACGATAAAAGTATGCTCTGGTATGATTATACGATTGGCATCTAGTATATCGTGTACCAGTTCTGTTTTTTTTTGTAGGGTTTCGACTTGAATTCACATATTTTGTATATATTTGAATTGTAGATTTTTATTATTTCGCTAGCTCTAGGACAATAAAAAATTATATTTTTTATGTTGAAAATGTTTCTGGTACGAATTCTTTTTATTAAAATTCTTGTTATTTTTTCTACGAACTCCGTTGGTTGGAGGCTTACCATTTCTGCAATAAGCTAGGAGGCTGAAAGCCTTGCGCAATATATACTAATTGCACTCATCTTAGGATGTGGAAGACAACCATGAGCTATAAAAATCAAACAAGAGTTACAACTCATATCATGATTAACGTAGTAATAATTTGTTAGAATATTTTAATATTGCTATAATAAATATCAAATAATTTCAAGTTTCTAATTGCGTCGTGTTAATTAATTAACACTTAAGTAATGCAAAAGAAAATTCTTATAATGGCTGTTGGATTTTAAAGTTGAGTAGATTAATTGCATTCGATTGTTTAAATTTTATAATTGATTTTTTGTGTTATTTTATGATATGTACTTATTTATTACCTTTATCCATTTTTTAATAAATAGTTTTTTTAATATATATACAGTTGTTTAATATTTGCAATATTTGTAACCACATATTTATATGCTTTTAGTTTTTCTATTGGTACATCCTTATTGACGGATAAATATGTGTGCATTTCTAAGTACTAACCTTTAAGCAAGTAGAGATTGGATTATGCATTTTTTAGCTAAAACTTTTAGTAAAATATTTACCTTACCATTATTGATTATTTATAAAATACACTACTTTTTGACGTTACACTCGGTCAGATATTTTTAATAGATACATTCGAACGATATGAGTTCTTGTGGTTCTGGGTTTTTATCATAATTTTTGTTATTTCTGATTTAATAATTATTTAATGGCTGAATAGGTTTGCTAAATTTAATCATTACCAATTATCCAACAATTTCATATTGGGAGGCTGTTATTTATAACTATTTGCTAAGTAGACTTTTTTGAACCAATAATAGAGTTGCAACGAGAAGCTAAAAGAATAGTGCCACCCAGACTTATCTTTGCAATTGTTAATTTTATTGGAAATAAACTTAGAACTTGTACCAGTACACTTTATTTTGTACTTTTAATGATATGCTAAGTTGTTTGGAAAGTCATTCACATTTTTAATTTTAACTACTGAAGTATACATTATTTTGATATTATATTTTTGCGAAAGTTTTAATATTTAATACTTAACCTTTAATTGTCAAAATACAACCCATCCGCCTTAATATATCGCTCTGGTTTTTCACCCGTGGGAAATAACAGATGGACGACTGCTTTCGAAATTAAGTGGAACCAAACGCTCGTAAAATATTGACTTTCATAGATACAGTTCAGCAACCAATTTACGCCTGCTTGATCTCGGAGATGCTTCAACAATTAATAGCCTTCTAAAAGCGACTTCTCTTTCAAGTTTGTGCTTTTGAGCTTAAAGCGCCTGGATCAGTATCGAGTCGTATTTTCTTTCCCCGCATTTTTTGCCGAACAAATTCTTTGGCAGCAGCGACAGCTTTGAATGCTTTCTTGTAATAATGCAGAAAAAAGTGCAGTTGCAAATCTCTTCAGATGCCATAAAAAAATAAATAAAGGGGAATGTAACAAGTTATATATCTATTAAATTAATCTTGAGAAGATGGGAAGTTAGATGGCATCAGAATTATATATTTATGATCTGTTAAAATTAAACAAGCACACGAACTTTCGCACAACCAAATTGTTTATTTCTCCGTATGTTAAACGAAAATATCTTTTTGATAATTCGATTTGAATAGGTTATAAGTAAATATACAACAGTGGACCAACGTAGCCGCGTGGGTGCGTTATGAACGGCTCTGGGTTCATGTTTGAAGCTCTCTGGTGCCTGGCGGATGGCATACTCAATTACTAAAAATAATACCTGTGTTCATTTCCAACAGGGGGTAATAATGACGGTCGCCTAAGGCGCAGTGCTTGCCACTTCGCCCCGTATCAAGAAAGGCGAACATATGAGAGTCTTGACCTCTTCGTTTACAAGCTGTGCTTTCATTCGGGGTTAAAGCTGCACAAAAATACTATCCAACATGCTATGCCTGATTAAATGCGTTATGAATGTCAAAAAAGAGGTCTGAGTGGTACTTTTGTGTTTCCAAAACACATTGTTAATTATTTTATGGACGTATTATACTACTTTATGTTTTTTTTTGAAGTCAATGTAGTGGTCAGGTATTAATTTTTTTTAAATATCAACAATTTTGAAGAAAATTATACTAGTTTTCAATTTCCCAGTACATATTTTGGCATGCTATTGGCCCAAGACGCGTTTTACATGTAAATTAGGGATAAAAGTAATTCCAACGCCATACAACTTTGTCGCTAATTTTTAAAAATTTGTGTGGAGCATTTGGATACTCAACAAAACTTTTGTTTTACTCAAGTTGTTCCTCCATTTATTCTCTATATGTAAAAAAATACTATACGTACTAATACATAAGATCGCTAAACTGATACTAAATAGGTGAAAAAACGTGAAATTTTGGGTTAATATAAACCTAGTTTACGGTATCTTTTAAATTATTGTTCATAACTTTATATCTCATATTTTGCTGGAAATAAATAGCTGTTAATTTAAATGTAATTAAAGAAAATTATTAATGATTATATTTGCTGAATTTATTGGTTTTAATGCTGTTCCTGACTATAGTATATCTATCCCGCTATTTCATATGATTTAATATTAAGAGTGCATTTCTTAGGTATATCGTTTTATGCTATTCTTATAAACTGTACCGTTATATTATTTTTTGCTAATTAATATGGAAATAAGATGTCTAGTAGGATTAATAAAGGAATATTGTTTTCTACATCTGCTACAAATAAAAACGGCGGTTTTGAATTATTTTTTCTAAGTTATTTATTGCACTTATTGGTTCCATTTTATCGTCATTATTACGCTAAACTACAACGTCAGTAGAAATAATAGTGTTTGTTACTTAAACGGAAATCAATAGTATTTGTTTGTCTTTACTGGTTGATTATTATTAGTTCCAAGCTTCTCAATCTTTTTTTGCTGTTTGCTATTATTATTGGATATAACCATTAAATTGGACGTAGTTGAGGTTGACTAGAATGTGTTAGCGTACATTATCGTTGCGGTCGTTGCACTCACAGAAGTTGTAAATAACTTTTTTTTTAGTTCTTATTAATGGAGATTCATTAGGTTTTTGTAATACCACTTTAGTATTAACGCAAATGACTTGTTAAGATGTTTAAGTGTTAGTAATTTAGTGCAATAGCAAACTGTTACGTATTGTCTGTATATACATATTCATTATTAATATATTCTCATTCAATTAAAAAAAATAGAGAAATTACTTTTTTTATCTATTATAACGTAAATAACGTATCTTCTAATTTATCTATAAAGTTAAGACAAAATAGTACTGTGTACAAATATAACCCGGAATTTTTTATTTAAACTGCGCGGGCATTTCGTTGTGCACAAACCTTTTTAGTTTTAAGTTGGTAAGACTGCTACTGACATTTGTGTCAAATTTTAGGTTAATATCTTAATTAGTTAAAGAGTGACGCTCGTTTTCGTAAACAACCAAAATTAACTTTTTCGATTTTTACCATGTCAGAAAATATTCAATAAAGAAGTTCGATTAAATTTTGTGTTAGAAATGATATTTTTGCTGCGAAAACGCTCAGAATGTTACAAAAAGCCTTCGGTGAACAGGCTATGTCTAAAACACAAGTATACGAATGGCATAAAATGTTCAAAGAGGGTCGTGAAGGCGTTGAAGACGAACCACATCAAAGACGTCCAAGCACATCAACTGATGAACAGTACATCGCGAAAATGAAGGAATTGGTGCTCCAAAATCGTCGATTGACAACTAGAGAGCTTGCTGACATCATTGGCATTTCAAATGGATCAGTCAACACCATTTTGAAGGACGTTTTGTACATCAAAAAAGTCAAATATCGTTTGGTTCCGAAAGCCCTCAATTTATTCGTGGCTATTTCGCTAAAAATTCCACCCATATCGTTCCGCAACCACCGTATTCGCCTGATTTAGCTCCATGTGACTTCTGGCTACTTAGCAAAATGAAAAGACTGCTCCGGGAACACCGTTTTGAGACGATAGAAGGTGCTGAAGGCCATACCGAAACAGGACTTTTCAAAGTGTTTTGATGAGTGGAAAATTCGCTGGCAAAAGTGCATTGCAGCCGAGGGGGATTACTTCGAACGCGATGAAATAGATTTTTAAGAATAAATAAGGATTTCAAAAATTATAACAAAATTCCGGGTTATATTTGTAAACAGTAGTATATTGTTTATTCATATGACCCTAAATATTAAAAATTAAATACAAAATTTTCAAAATTTAAAAAAATTATCTAAAACTTACTTTTCTTATTTGCAATGAAAAAAAAAACAGAAAATTACAATATTTTAACTTAACTTTGAAATAGTAGGGTGCAACTTTTTGAAATATGTAATTTATACACTTTCCATTTTTTAATTTTTAACTTTACGAATGCAAAAAATTTAAATGTAACAAAAGTTTTTATTCAATTTTGTAAAACGTTATCATTTACATAGATAGTTATAAAATACTTTTAATTTACATAAGATTTTGGTTTGATTTTAATATTTTTATCTGGAAACTATTTAAAAAATTAAAAAATAAAATAAACTTGCCTAGTAATTAATACTAATATTAGCATGAGCACAAAACAATTAAATTTTATTAAACATTATTATGTTTTTAATAGACAGTCATACAGTATAAATGTAAGTGTTACTATATTAAAATTGCATCAGCTAAATTACTCTAGCTTATCGAAATATTTTTAAATAAAAATTAATAAGTAAGTACCAATTAAGAGTTACTTTTATCTAGAAATACATCTTATTTTTAACTTAAAAGGCTTTGTTGCTGAAAATTATATCAGCCAACAAACTTACGAGTTAAATTTCAATTCTTAATTTAAGAATTTTTTAAAGGTAAAGCTTAAAGTTTGAAGTAAAAATTCGAAAAACTGCAGTCGACAAAAGGGTCACTTCTTGAGCATTTGTGCGAAACTAATTGGAATTATGGCGTACATTCATATTAATTGAGGCATTGCTTTCATCGAAGCAAGCGACTAGTTGCTTAATTGGCAACGAACTCGAATTTTTATCGCAATGAAGCTACGCGCACCGCAAATTTTACGTAATGTACAGAATTTAGGTAAACAAAATACATGTTTTGATAAACTTTTATGTGTTGTAAAATGTAACTTTTCTATGATTATTTGTTAAGATTATTTAAAGACAAGTTTCAAATGTGCAGCACAAATATGGCCTCTGTGACTTTTCACAAAAAGAAAATGCTTATTGGAAGATCCGTTAAACAATAACATGTTGAAACTTATTCAGCCATAATATTCAAAAGAATGAAGACAAGAACTTAAAGTATAATATTAAATAATAAAGTAATTTTATGAAACATTTACCAAATTAAAATGTACAGACAAGAAACTGAAAATCATATCGCCATGGTTTATGTACGAAAGAAGGGCAATGAAAGCTAAAATTAAATAAAACAAAGTGTTATTATAATATTAGGTGTATAAATAAGTTCTCAGCTTTAGATTTTACAGGACGCAAATCACCGTTTACATGTAACGTATTAGTCCGCCTTCTTGCGGTTTTAAAGCAATGACATTTGGTCTTTCGAAACATCATGCGATTTGGTGTTTGAAGCACATAACTTCAATAATCAGCTGTGTTCACGATGGCAATCACAAAAGAGCATATTCGATTTTCTATCCACTTCGCGTTTCATCTTAAGAATAACGCTGCTGAAGACATTGAAATAATTTGTGCTGCATATGCTGAGAATGCTGTAAGTCATGCAATGTGCAAAAAGTGGTACCAAAGATTTTGCGGAGGAAAGTTTAGTCTTGAAGATCAACCACGCGCTGGACGCCCTCAAACATTTGACACGGATGAGCTGCAGACGCGTTAGGCTGGGAACTTCTCCCACATGCGGCGTATAGCCTAGACATGGCCCCTTCCGATTATCATTTATTCCGGTTGTTACAGCATCACTTGGCTGATATGCACTTCAAAACAGAAGAAGTCCGAAAATGCATTGATAACTTTATCGTCTCGAAGCCGGTTAGCTTCTATCACCAGGGAATTCGCAAGCTACCCGAAAGATGGCAAAAGGTCATCGATGCCAACGGAGAATACTTTGATACTTAAGCTTTTTTTGTTTGTTTTTAAATAAAACTTTAATTTTGCAGAAAAAAGCTGAGAACTTATTTATGCACCTATTAGATATATGGAAAATAATTTTAGCAAATGTAATGTACAAGAAGAAAAATCTCATAAAGATATATACATATACATCTACTAAACTAGAAAAAAATCCCGTATGCATTGCATAACTCTTGATATATGAAATCTTAAATACTATGTAATGATAGTTTGCAATACGTCACATGCAAGAGCAAAATGTTGTGAGAAGTTTAAACATGTTTAGACAGATTCAAATCTGAATTGTGGTCGGTAAGACAACACGATTTTCGAGTGTTCGTTTCTCTTAAATTGTACCAGACGTCAAAAATGGGAAATTTACTCTACTATTATGCACGCGGTTTAAATATTAATTGTTTGAAGAAAATGGCTCTTGTGCTAAACGATAATTGTTTTTATCATACGATCATATTTAAGTGGTATCAAACGTTCCAAAGAGGAAAGACTATAGCTGGGTAACGAGGGGTTAATATATAAGGTGTTTTTTAAAGCCCGATAGAACTTACGAACTGTCAAATGAACTGTCATACTGCGTTCCCTTTTTGTCATTTATGATCAGTATAATCTGGAAAATCATTATGAATAGATTGACGCTTGAACAACGCTACCAAATTATCCAGATTTACTTTGAAAATCAGTCATCGATTCACGCAACTTATAGACAAATTCGTGATTTTTATGGCGCACATAATCGTCTATCTGAGCAAGCCATCTGTCGAACTTTGAATAGATTTCATACCACATACTCTCTAAATGATGCAATAACACCAACACATCGAAGGAATGTACGTACTGAACATAATATCGCTGCTGTAAACGAAAGTGTGGAAGAAGATCCAGATTTATCGATTCGTCGTCGGTCGCAGGAATTGGGGCTCTGTCCGTCCACTACGTGGAAAATTTTGCGCAAAGATCTTGGCCTACACCCGTATAAGATTCAGCTGGTGCAGGAATTAAAGCCACGAGACCATCATATGCGTCGTTCTTTCGCCGATTGGGCTCTAGAGCAGTTGGAAACTGACCCGATGTTTTATTGCAAAGTTGTGTTCAGCGATGAGGCTCATTTTTGGCATCATCGGACCTTATTTCTTCAAAAATGAAGCCGGAGCTCGCGTTACGGTCAATGGAGATCGTTACCGCACCATGATCAATAATTTTTTGTTTGAAAATATGGATGACATTGATCCGGGCGAGATGTGGTTTCAACAGGATGGCGCTACGTGCCATACGGCGACCGCAACCATCGACTTATTGAAATCAAAATTTGGCGATAAGTTGATTTCGAAAAATGCACCTGTAAATTGGCCTCCAAGGTTGTGCGATTTAACACCTCTCGATTATTTCCTATGGGGCCACGTTAAGTCACTGGTTTATGCTGATAAACCAGCAACAATTGACGTCTTGGAGGCCTACATTGTTCGTGTTATTCGTGACATGCGGCCAGTAATGCTCGAAAAAGTGGCCCAAAATTGGACGTCCAGAATGCGCTTCGTCAAGAACAGCCGCGATGGCCATATGCCCGAAATCATTTTCAAATGTTAATTTGAAGTTGATTTTTCGAATAAAAAATTTTTTTTTGATTAAAATTTAATTTTTTGTGTTATTTTTACAATTTCAAGTTCTATCAGGCTTAAGAAAACACCCTTTAGCTTTACATATATTTCGCTGATTTTTTTAAATGATATTTCTATGCTAAATATTAACTTTTAAAAGTGCGTACTTAAATAGAAAACATTTTTTTAATTTCAAAAAAATTGTTTACTCATCGACAGTAGCGAACTTAATGGGACTTGTGCTGTGATACAAAGTTACTAACGGCTCATTAGTGCGATTTTTCTGGCACTCTTCTATAGACAGGAAATGAGAGAGATAAAGAAAATAATAATTAAAAATTAAAAAAGTATCTAATGCTGAAAATATTAGAAGAATATTCTTTTTTCTCCAAGACGATGTGCTTGCACTTCTTGATAGGCCTTGTTATTTGTGAAAAGTGTCTGAAAAAGAAGTCTTTTTTTTGGGAATTATGTTTGAGTGCTGTTGAAGAGAGCTAAGGAATCGCTAGCATAAGTACAGTTGACGTGCATTAGAATTGAAATAATAGTGGGTAATTAAATGTGTGTTTATTTATAGAAAAGATTTTGTATTACTTGTATATTTATCTTTCATATAAGCATCTGTCCGTCTGTTGGCCTGTCTATGTTAGGTTGACTCTTAAAATAGGAATGTTCACAAAAAATTAAATCCTGTTTGAACATCAAAAAATGTTTAGTAGTTGTAGTTTTCATAGTTACTACGTTTTTCTGTGTTCTTAGATTAGTATTTCTTATTATAGTTAAAAATAGTAAACATACCTTGAGATTTTAATCCGTTTTTATTAGCGGACCCAGCTTCCAAGCTGAAGACCAGCTTTACTTTTGTCATGTTCGTCGTCTGTCACACCTTATAACTTTTGATTAAGGCAGCTTCCAAGCTAGAGACCAACTTCTATTTCTGTCATTTCTGACATCTGTCACGCATTATAATTTTTGATCTGTGATAGATAGAAACATAATGTTTTCAGTATTCAACTAAGAACCATAAGTTAAGTCCAGGCGCCAAAAATCAGCCTGTTTGATCGGAAGTGGCCGCAAATTTTTGGTTCCGGGCCGCTAAATTTTTGCCGCTATTCACTTTCATTTGAATATAATTCACTGGCATTCGTTTCAATAAAATTTCGTTGATCCCTATAGTTTAGTTTCATGCATAGGGTCCGCTCTACTTTACCTGTAAAGCAAATTTTCGCTTGTTTTAAATATATTGTTATTTTTTATACTTGACTTCTTCCTATATATTGTGGACTGTAAATCATTATATACGTAGATGGATACATGCTAGTATTTTTTTTTAGGCGACACAAGTTCTTCACGATCAAGTGTCTATACAGCGAGCAGTATCGACACATGATTACTGCTGCATTTGCGATAAAAATAGCAATTTATAATTTTTTTTTCTATCGCAAACATACGTTTAACACAAACTTTACCTTCCTTAGGAAAATCGATGTTGTCGAACGCACCTAATTAAAAATTGCTTTTATAAAGTTGATTTAAACGCCATCAATATTGTTTGAAATACATTGATACTTAGTCAAAAAGAGCTAAATAGACTTCTTGAAACAATAACTAAAGAGTGCACAACACCTCTTTTTAATAAAATAGGTAATCGTCTCTCTAACAAACAAATACAAACTTTTACAAGTTTAAACTTTGAAAATATTCAAAAATTGTAAAATATGATAACTTCAATGCGTAATAATAAATATCGTAAGGCCGAAAAAACCATTTTTGTGTTTCTGGTTAAATTTTTAACTTGAAGCTCAAATAGAATGATTTATTTGACCCCAAATCTTGAAAGAGAACAAGAAGATTTAGATTACTCTAAGAGTGTTATCAATTCATTTGAAGAAGACGTTCTTCTTTTTCATTTTGGTATCAGTACCAACTCCAGACAAGATCTAATAAATAACCACACAACAAACTTTGCCAAAACCTGTATATACACACAACACGTAATTTTGATTTGCGATAGCACCTATGCACGACACCAAAAGAGTTAAAATAATGAATATCAACGGAAGTCATACTCTAGTCAAAAATGGTGATACATTGTAAGTCTCTCACAATATGAAAAACAAATGGTTGTGTTGTAGATATGTTAGGCCCATACCTGGTAAACCAAAATAATGCGGTTGTAGTGAATCAAGTAATTGAAAATCCAAATGGAAACAAACCTAGCGATATTTTCTTTATCTATTGTGGTTTTCGTGATATTCCAGACTTGGAAAAAAATAGTTTTAAAGTATTAATGTCGCCTCTAAAAAAGCTCAATAAGCAAATCAATCCCGATCTGTAACGGAGACTTGCTGGTTTGTTGAATCTGTACATGGCAGGATAAAGAAGTATCATGTTCTGGGCAATATTTTTAACAAAAAAATGTTGTCAAGAATAAAAATGTATTACCGGATTGTAGACTTTCTTTTAAATAAGTTTGGCAAAAGGTTAGTTTCTGATAGCAACATCTCACGTGAAATCCTTAACTGGATGATCGCACCAAAAAGTGTAGAAAACACGCTAGTTGCAGAAGTAGAAAAAAAACGACTAGCTATGTAAAAAGTTGTCGTTTCAAGCAGTATGTTTGACAAATATTTTGGATTCTACTGAAATGACAGAAAAAGACCTAAAAATATTCTATACTGGGACTTACCAATATAATCAAGCGATATCATGTCTAGCAGAAATGATGGACGAATATGAATTTTGTTAAGGACATAACCAAAATATTAAAAATGCAAGTTCATTATGAAACAAGGATATCGGTGCTTTTTAGAATACATGCCAAACAGTATAGGTGCTTCCGGGTACTAAAGGTATTATTGCGAATGCGCCAATGAAATAAAAACTGTTGGGTGTTGTTCTCATGTAACGACAATCATGTATTATTTATCTAACGCGAGATATTTGTTAAAAATAGTAAGATATGCTGAAACGTTAACGACACTTTTTAAAAATAAAACATAAATGTAACGATTCAGGAAGAGAGTGATGAAGATTAATAAAAAATAATTATATAAACATTAATTTTGTTTTATATATTTATTTATCTAATAGTTCATAGGTACTATGTGCTAATGAGACCAAATGTGAAATAAATGAATGTTGGACCCTTAGGACAATTTTGAGAATTTTATATGCGAATAAAAGAAATATGTGATGTGTGTCATTGGCCTTTTAATTTTTAAAGTATTTTTTCTTTACCTCTTTCATTCCCTGTCTATAGAGGAGTACCATAAAAATATCATTAATGAGCCTTTAGTAGCTTTATACCACAACATAAGTCCCATCGAGTTCGTAACTTTGGTTGATGAAAAGACAATTTTTTTAAAATTAAAAATTTTTTCCCTTAATGTATGCACTTTCGAATGTTAATATTTAGCGACATTTAAAGCACTTAAACACTTAAAACATTTAAAAAAATCAACGGAATACGAGTAAAGGCAACTTACCCTCTAGTTACTCAAATACGCCTATTTTCGTTTTTTACAGAAAACCTTTAAGCGAAAAAAGTTTGTTATCTTTTGACACCCTGTATTTTAATCGACGAGCAGATGGCACGATACATTTCGCGATGCTGCGAAATACTCAGTGAGTGTGAAAGCGGAACATTTCGTTATGGTATCACCATCGTAACGGGTGATGAAATTTTACTTTATTTTTATGACGTGCCCATTAAACCCCAGAACAAAGTTTCCAATGACTAAGGTCTACTCTCTAAAGATATGCAAATAAGTTGTTTTGATAGCTGCTTTTGAAGAATGCAAACGTACATAAGTTGTAACAATTATAAAAATTAAAAGATGTATTGCAGACTTTTTCTGGACCCTACATAATTAAAGCTATAAAACGAAAAGGACACATTACCGAAAATTAACTTAATTACGAGATACGGCCGTAAAAATTACTTTGTAATGTAATAAGATATTTTGCAAATTATGACAAATAGTATTATCAAATTGCAAAATTAAAGCATTATTTTGTATCCAATTAAAAAAACATGGGACCGGCGAAGAGATTGTTCTGTAAGCAATCCCAGACCGAACTTAAAAATTCGAAATCAAATATCTCGAAAATTATTCGACATAGAATTGAATCGACTTCATTTTCGAATTCAGCGTAAAATTTCCTATAAGAATCCATTTTCAAATTTTAAAAAATCTCATATTTTGTGACGGACCGACAGACCGACCGACAGACCGACCGACAGACAGACAAATAGAATTCAGTAACGAACTTTTTAAGTTCGTTGACAAGGAAACATGTTACTACTACTTCTAATTAAACCTGTATAATGTAATAAATAACTTGCAAATCTAGCCAGCGGATTTGCATGAATATTTGATCCTTTGAAGGGTATTTCATGCAAACGAGGCGCACGATATTTGTTTTGAAAACGCAAGAATTGAAATATATGTAAGTGCGACCTACTTTTGTGAATATTTTGTGAATATTGCATATTGTTGAAGTATTATAAAATGTAACAGAATTTCTCTCTGAAAAGAATGTTTTTGGAAACTCATTGTTTAAGATGTAATAACATGATATAAGAGGAAGTTTGTTTCAACATTGTACTGCATGGAATACAGTTATGTAAACAAATTATGTATATGCTTTTGATTAAAAAATTATTTTGTATTTAAAGTATGTGTATATGCATTTACAAAAGCGCATGTTACTGTTATAGTGTCAGACACTTTATAAAATGCACGTGTTGGAAAATAATGTTAATGAAAAAGTAAGACGGGTCGCTTTTATTAATAGATCATAAAAAAGTACCAAATGATGACAATTTTAAAAATATATGAAGATAATAATAATATCTATTTATAACACAACGGTAAATTTGAGTTCCTCCTTGTAAGCAATAAAGAGCAATTTGCTGTTTCAAACAAACGGATGTTAAAAAATTTATATAGGTTACCAAATAGAATACTATTAATAAAAACATTTAAAAACATCTCAAAGATAAGGCATCGTAAAATCGCAATGAGTCGCACCAACTAAGGTCTAATGAATGTTGGGGTACAAAAACATATAATAAGTAACACAAAAAAGAGTGAAATAACAGCATAAGAAAGTAATGAGATTTCTATATCTTACTAATAGGAAAAGTTTCTAGAATAAAACACTAATAACAGTATAAAGAATTATTATGCTTCTCTAATTATATTAATATTTTCAAATGCGTTTTCATGTTGATTATTTAGTGTGCTAGGTAGAGTTTATGTAGTAATAAAATAAATAGTTAAGTAAAAATATACTTTAATATTTATTTAATTATTCTCTCTGATTGTAGTGCGTGAAATATTAAAAAACCAAATATATTTACTTTAGTTGCTTAGAGACAAAACACGTCATGTGAGCACCCCTAAAAACCAGTAAGTCGTCGATTTTCATAAATGAATGCCTATATCAATACTAAAGATACCTCCAAAGGATTTTGCGAAATTTCAATTTTTATTGTTTATACGGATGTTTGAATATTTTAATCATTTTTAATTGAAAAATTAATTACTCGGGCACTTTTAAACGAAACGTTATGAAAATTTTATGACAGATACTTGAAAATTTATATTTCAAATGAAATAAACAAAACTAGTAAATTCATTTAATTACCACTTTATTTATAACAATTTAATAAACAATTGAATTTTTAATAATGTTCTCATGCTTCGATTCTTCTGATTTTGGACGCATAATGTTCCTTGGACCTTCAGCTTTAAGAATCCGCAAGCAAGTTTGACTTCCCGACACTCGTTTGTTTACAAACATAGATAGGAAATAAACGCAAACCTACCGCGCTGCCGCGTCAAGAGGCAACCTGCGTCTGGCTGCAGGTCGCGTCTTGTAGCCTAGCAGTTCTCGCTTAGCATGTCGTAGTAGCTTGTTGTTTTTTAGTTCACAAATGTACTAGTCGCGTGTGAAGAGTTTTTCAGAACAGTTTGATATGCACGATGGGACGTATCAATGAGTGTTGTAATCCTTTGAAAAAAGCAAAGCACAATCACGTGCGATCGAATTTAATACTGATACAAAAGAAACGAAACGCTAAGTTTAAGACATTTATTAATTTGTACATGTATAAACCATGTGAAAAAGCAGTTTATAAGTTCAGTGAAAGTGAAGTAAATTTAATATCGAAATAAAAAGTAGTGAGAACGAAAGAGTTGATGCGGATGTTTGTGACGAGGAAGTAGTAAACGACCCGGAGGATTTTTCTAACGCTGATGATGCAATTCTTGATCCGAATTTTGAAGTTGATGATCAGCGAAAGAACCTGACCCAGATTAAGAAAATCAACGAAATTTTGAGCGAACTCGGCAAACCACCGATAAAAAAACGTCACTCAGATCAACTTACTAAAATGGATAAACAATTTATCAAGACAGCAATAAATAATTTGATTGATGGACGTACCGCAAGTACTGCTGCTTCTGAAGATCCGAATCAGGCCTACGTGAATGTTATCAAAGAAGTTCTTTCAAAAGAAGAAACTCGATCCGGAAAATTTAAAGTGCCGACCACTTTACCGGCTGATTGGACTACGAAAAAAATTCGTCGAGAATTCAATGTTTCACGTCGTATGGTCTCTCAAGCTAAAGTTTTGGCAGAAAATTCTGGATTTGTTTTAGAACCTTCGAAGAAAAAAAGAAAAGAAACTTTCAGAATGAACACGAGAGAATGTAGTGAATTTCTTTCTTTCAGATGATATTAGTCGCGTAATGCCTGGCATTAAAGATTGTGTTTCCGTTGTCAAAGGTGGCCAAAAAATTCAAGTTCCAAAAAGACTATTATTATTTAATCTGAAGAATCTCCATGAACAATATCTAGAAAAATTTCCGGAGGCTAAGATAGGTCTCGCAAGATTTCAAAAACTAAAATCACCTGAATTCATCGCAGCCGGTCAAAGCGGTACTCACAACGTCTGTGTTTGTAAGATACATCAGAATATTAGACTCAAGTTATTCAGATTGGAAAAAGAATTAAAAAACATGAAATTTCTTTCGTTGAAAAATGTGATCACTTGATAAAAGTTTCAATATGTGAAGTTTCAACGCCTGCTTGCTTTTTATCGACTTGCCGCGTTTGTCCAGGTATACAAGTTATTGTTGACCGGATAGAAAAACAACTAAATGACAATTATATTGAAGAAATCGCCCCCAATGAGCTAGTACTGACAGGTATAGAACATTTAATTTTCTCCTCATTTAATGTATGTTTGTCGAATTTTTAAGTATCACGATGAAAGAAAAAAAAGATTGGCCAAATCTTTTGAAGCATGATTTCTTAGCCAAGTCACAAGCAGCTTATTTTAATAAGAAGAAAGAATCGGTGTGTAATGGTGAATTCGTTGTTTGTTTAGATTTTGCTGAAAACTATACGTGCTACGTACAAAATGCAACACAATCGCACCACTGGGCAAGCAACCAAGTAACTTTGCATCCGTACGTGATATACTTCCGTAAACATGGAAAAGTTCAGCATATAAATCATGTTTTGATATCGGAAAAAGTTGCATACAATGCCAATTCGGTTCATTTGTTTAATACAAAGTTAGTCGAATTTTTAATAAAAGAAAATGATCTTCTTCTTCTCGTGCTATCCGTTTCGGATGTTTGCGATCAATGTGGCGATTTTTATTTTATTAACAGCTGCTCGAAAAAGTCCAGTGGTCGTCATCGAAAACCAAGATCTTAAGTTTTTGAGCCATGAAATTCGTGGTCTTCCGGGTCCCCGCTTTCCTTCTACTTTGCCTTGAAGTATTTGTTGAAGTAAGCCGTAACGTTCTTCATTTCTGCTAATGTGTCCAAGATATTGTAACTTCCTGATTTTAACTGTATTTATTACTTCAGTTGTTTTGTTAACTCTGCGTAAAACTTCCACATTTGTCACATGATCAACCCATGGTATTCTCAATAAACGTCTATATAGCCACATTTCGAATGCCTCTAACTTTTCATTGTAGCTGCAGTCAACGTCCAGGACTCCACTCCGTATAACAAGACTGAGAATACGTAACACCTTAACAGTCTTATTTTTAACTCGATATTTAAATCTCGGTTTTGAATAGTTTTGCATTCTAATATATGAGCTTCTGGCTTTTTCTATTCTACACTTGATCTCTACTGAATGATCCCACTGATCATTGACTGAATTGCCTAGATAGATAATTGATTTTACTCTTTCAATCTTTTCGCCGTTTATTATTAAGGGTTCAGGTGGAATATTGTTTTTACTTATAACCATATATTTGGTTTTCTTTGCATTTAACTTTAACCCGTACTGTTGACTGATAGTCATGATGTTAGTCATAATATCTTGCAAGCCTTTTAAATTGTCCGCGAATATGACTGTGTCGTCCGCGTACATTATGTTATTCAACTTTACTCCGTTTACTGAAATGCCTTCTGTCGCATCTTGCAGAGCTTCGTTAAATATTTGTTCCGAGTAGACGTTGAACAACAAAGGCGATAGAATGCAACCTTGTCTCACTCCGCGTCTTATTTCTACATCATCTGACAGCTCTCCTTCAATTTTGATGTTTGCAGATTGATTCCAATACAAATTAATTATAATTCGAAGATCTTTGTCGTCAATACCAGTGTTTTTCAGTATTTGTATGAGTTTATCATGTTTAACGCTGTCGAATGCTTTATGATAATCTATAAAGCATGTATAGATATCAATGTTAACATCTCTGCAACGTTGAAATAATACTTGTAGAGCAAATAGCGCTTCTCTTGTGCCTAGGGCATTACGAAATCCAAATTGGGTTTGGCTCAATTGTTCTTCGCAAAGTCTGAAGATGCGTTTATGTATTATTTTCAAAAACATTTTTAGTAGGTGGCTCATGAGACTAATCAATCGGTAGTCGCTACAACATTTGGCACTAGATTTTTTTGGTATAGCAATAAACGTGGATTTAAGCCACCCTTTGGGTATTTGACCCGTATTATAAATGTAATTATATATACTAGTTAACCAGTTTATTGCATCGTCATCTAATAATTTACAAAATTCTGAATGAATTCCGTCCGGGCCTGCTGTTTTACCTACTTTCATTTGTTTTATCACTGCCCGCACTTCATCTTTCATAATGTCCGGGCCCGTGGTGCATGGCTCTGATTTTATGATTTTTCGCTGTTTATCCTCAAAAAGTTCTTTAACGTATTTCTTCCATACTTCTAGTCTTGTTATTTTGTGTACAATGACATTTCCTGCATCATCTCTCATGCAACCTGTTGTTTTGGACTTAAAAAGTCCTGCGGCATCTTTAACTTTTTTGTACATGTTAAAATTGTCATGTTTTCTTTCTAGTGACTCTATTTCAGCACATTGTTCTTTTAAATAAGTTTCTTTAGCAGCCTTTATAGCTTTATTAATGTTGTTGTGAATGGTATTATAAGTTTCTATATCTCCATTCTTATTTCTTCTTCTTTCTTCCATCATTTCTAAAATCGCGTCCGTCATCCATGCCTGTTTTTTTGATTTAGTTGGTTTTAGATACTCATTACTTACTTCTTCTAGTTTTGTCTTGAATTTTGTTAATTCCGCGTCAACGTTGTCTGTTGCAGAGTATTTTAGAAAACCTTTTAATTGTTGTTCCACTTGTAATTTGATGTTTTGGTTCTTTAGCTGATTTAAGTCATATTTTTTTGTCGTTTTACTTTTTATAACTTTCTTCAGTTTTATGCACATTTTAGCTAATAATGGGACGTGATCAGACCTTATGTCCGCACTAGGGTATGTTTTAACTGATTTTATAGAGTTCCTAAATCTTTGACTTACTAGCATGTAATCTATCTGATTTCTTACTATATGGTCGGGTTTATCTAATGGAGATATCCAAGTATATAACCTTCTGGGCGGCAGTTTAAAGAAGGTGTTTGTAATTACTAATTGATGCTCTTGTGCGAAGATGTTGAGTCTATCACCTCTCTCGTTTCGTTCGCCTAGACCGTACGCTCCAACAAACTCGCCGCATTTCCTTTACCTATTTTGGCGTTAAAATCGCCCATCACGATAGTCAGATCTTTCTTTTGGAGTTTACTAATAATTTTGTTTAGTTCATTATAGAACAATTCTATTTCCTCTTCAGATTTATCAGCTGTTGGAGCATATATCTGCAAGATGTTGCATTTGATTGGTGTTGTGCTTAATGTGATTAAGATTAACCTTTCCGAAATAGGGATAAAATTTTCGACACATGGGCTCATATCCTTTGAGACTATAATTCCGACGCCGTTATGGTGTTGACCGTTATCGTTGCCTGAATAGTATATAGTATGTTCTGCAACTTTAATTTGTCCTGATCCAGGCCAACGCATTTCACTGATGCCTAAAATATCGACTGATAATCGATTCATTTCCTGTATGGCGTTATGTACTTTTCCAGCTTTGTGTAATGTTTTTACATTCCATGTACAAATATTAATTTTCCGCCCGGGGATTCTTAGCAGCCTCTGCCCATCGAAGGGCTGCCGGGAACTGAGGCCCATTCTCTTTGAAACTTTCGCCATAATTGATTTTACTAGGGAACATTGACAGTGTCAATGCAATTAATGAGGTGGTTTCCCGTTGCCTTCCTCATCGCAGTAACAGAACCGGTCAAATTTAATATGTAATTTTCGCCTCTGTCTATCTAATATTAGGCTGCACCGAAGATCTTCTCCACCCTAAGTAAGTACTGACACTACTGCTGCCTCATGTCAGCTAGTTTTGGTCCGCCCCGGGTATTTGATTTCCCCGGTACCCACCATATCTGATGAGCTTTCCCCTATCCGCCACCTGGGGAGGCGCCCGATGGGGGACTAGCAACCCCACACGGGAAGAAAATGATAAAAAGCTATTTTATTTTTCTGACGGAGCAAGGTCACAGTACAAAAATAAGTACAATTTCATGAATCTGATTTGTTACCGTAGTGATTTTGGAGTCGATGTAGAGTGGAACTTCTTCGCAACGTCATACGGAAAATGTGCGTGCGACGGTGTGGATGGATGCGTAAAAAGACACGCGTATCAAGCGAGCTTGCAACGAATGGGCCAGCAGTTTCTTCAAAAAAATAAGTTTCAGCTTCTGCTCACAGTCGGATCATGATTCAAATGAAAGTCGATTAGCCCAACGTTTTGCAGATGCTAAAACTGTCAAGAATACGCAACAGTTTCACAATTTTTATCCTTTTTTTTATTTTTACCCCTTTATTTACAATCTGTCCTAATTACACTATGGACAATAAGTAGTTGGTGTGTACATATTATAAGCAATGAGCAAAAACATGCTAATGGACATGCAGGGTCAGGCTCCAGTAAGCCCCCCTATAATTAATACACTAGTCTATACTGCTAGCGAATGATTTGAATTGAAAGTACTTTAAGTAATTAACTAATTTATAAACTAATGGAATAGCACTGAAATAGCTTAATGTTCAAGAACAGCGTTGATACGCGTTGGTAGTTCGTTTGGTTTAAAATGCTTTAGGCGTTTTGTGCGATCTGGTTCGTTCATTAGAGAATGTACAAGGTCGTTACGGTGTGCTGTTAGGTCTTTGTATTTTTGGGCAATTTTCCCTATTTCTTCTTTGATGGTTGGAACACTTAAGTCACTTAAAATCACTTTGTTCGGTACATACCACGGCGCATTAACTACAGCCCGAAGCACTTTATTCTGGAACCTCTCGATGATGACCAGATTGATGTTGCTAGCAGTTCCCCAAAGTAAGAGACCATATTGGTTTCAGAATCACCTTATAGAGCAGTAGCTTATTTTCTAGCGAGAGTACAGAGTTTCTTCCAATCATCCAGTAAAGTTTCCTGTATTGTATCCCTAGCTGTTTGCGTTTATTAAATATGTGGGTTCTCCAGGTCAAGCGTCGGTCTAGATGGAGTCCTAAATATTTTGCGGAGTCTGCGTGTTTTATTTGTTGTCCGTTAAGTGAGATCGGTGGACAGTTATCACGGTTCATGGTGAACGTTACATGTTGGCATTTGGTTTCGTTTACCGAATTCTCCATACCTTGAGCCATTGCTGCAGTTTATTCAGAGCGGTTTGTAGGTTGGAAGTTGCAGTATTCGGATTTAGGTGCGAAGCTAGAATTGCCGTATCGTCAGTAAAAGTGGCGGTTGTAGTTAGACTTGTAGTTGGTAAGTCAGCTGTGAAGAGTAAGTAGAGGATAGGTCCTAGCACGCTGCCTTGGGGTACCACCGATAGTATTGGGTGGAGATTCGTATGTTCATCTTGATAATTAACGAAGTAATGTCGATTCAGTAAGTAAGACTTTAGTGTTTCATAGTATTGGTATGGTAGATATTTATTTAATTTATAGAAGAGGCCCAAGTGCCATACTTTATCGAACGCTTGTGAAATATCTAGAAACGCAGCGAACCAATATTGATATTTATCTAGGTCGGTATGAATTTGATCTACAAGTCGATGTATTTGTTCGATAGTTGCATGTGAGTGTCGAAAACCGAACTGGTGCTTGGATATTGATTCTAAATCATCTAGGATTGGTTGAAGGCGTTTTAAGAACAATTTTTCAAAGACTTTTGATAGGATAGGTAGGAGGCTGACGGGACGATAGGAAGCAGGATCAGTAGGTGGCTTTTCAGGTTTCTGAATTATTGTGACCTGTGCTACTTTCCAAGTGCTTGGATAGTATCTGTTGGAGAGGATAGCATTGTATAGTTGAGTGATTGCTCGTAGTGCGGTTTTAGGTAGCTGCTAGAGAATTTTTCCAGTGATAAGGTGCTTTCTTGATGTTGATTTCTTTTCTAATTACTTCTTGTACTTCCCAGCGCTTGAATGGTTTAATCGGTAGGCTCATTTGGAATGGAGATTCCACAAAGTTGTTTATTTTACTATCTTCCTCCGGATACTGGCTAGGGTATGGTTGGAATGCGTTGACTAGGTGGTCAGCAAACGTTTCAGCTTTATCCTTACTAGTACGAGCTAATTGGCCGTTTGATTTGGTGATAGGTGGTATGTGAGCTATTGGCCTTTTGAGTTTTCTAACTGCTTTCCACAGAGAATAGTCGGTGGTTTCAGTGGCTGTAAGGTTCGTAAGGTAGTGTTGTGTGCCTTCGTTTTTAAGTTGTTGTTGAAGTTTCTTTAATTTCTTTGTTGCCCGATTTAGTGCTTGTTTGTCTGCTTCTAGACGAGTAATTTGCCAGCGTTTTCTGAGACGTCTTTTTTCCATTATCTTGTCTTTTAATAGTGTTGGGTAGCTGATGGTATAAGTAGTTTTCATCACAGGGGTGGCTTTCCATGCTGTTTGTTGGATTGTACTAGTTAATTGTAGTACAGCTTCTTCAATATCATATTTGGTTTTCAACGGAACTCCCAGATTCAATTGTTCAGTTATTATTGTTTGGAATAGGTCCCAGTTCGTTTTAGTGTTGTGACGGACTGGTCGTGTTTGTATTTGTGTTAGTTCTGAGTGGAGTGTAATTAGAATGGAGGAGTAATCAGCTGCAAGTTTAAAGCAAGATTTGATTGTAAATTGTCTTGTATTTAGCTCTTTAGTTATACAGAAGTCAATTAAGTCTGGAATCTTTCGGCGATCTGTTGGCCAATAGGTTGGCTCGCCAGTTGATAGGTATTGTAGATTGTTTGCATTTATAGCTGCCAGTAGCTCGCGCCCGTCAGTTCTTGTAATACGAGATCCTCAGTCCTGATGTTTCGCATTAAAGTCGCCGGCTGCGAAGAATCTGTTTCCAAGACTTTGGAAGAAATGTGAGTAAGTGTCTTTTTTTGTTGAGTGTTTGGGGGATCTATAGACGGCAGAAATTTTTAGGATTGCTGTTTTGTCTTCTACTTGAATGGTAGTAGCCTGGAGTTGTTCTGTTTCAGATTTAGACAGTTCATGATGTTTTATGTTAGAATTTATGATAACTTTATGATAATCGGGATGGTTAGTGTTGTATATGCAGTAGCTTGGAAATTTAATATAGCTTTTGCTGGTAAAATGTGTTTCTGTTATGAACAGTATGTCGATTTGATTAAGTTCAAGGAAGAGTTTGACCTCTTGGGCGTACAGGCTAAGCCCGTTGGCATTCCAAATTGCTATAGTTAATAGTCGTCCATTATGTCATTTTACTAATGAGCGTGGTTAGGAGATTCATAATAATCCCCATTTGTGTAATTAAGTTCTTCATCATGGATTTTAGTTCTTCCATGTCGTTTGACGGGTGATTTAAGGCCATCGCTTGTATTTGTGGGGTTGCATTAGAAGCCAAGTTTTGTGGAGGTTGAGTATTTTGTCTTGCTTGTTTAGTGTATGTAACCCTAGGGATTCTATAATTTTGAGTAGGCGTGCGGGTGTGTGTAACTGCGCTTCTTAATCTTGGGAAGAGTTTTTCTTGGAGCTGCTTATAGACTATGCATCGACGATAGTTAGCAGGATGACCCTCGACACAGTTTACACATTTAACTTGATCATCTTTAGTTACTCTCGGACATTCTTTGGTAGGATGATTTCCTATACATTTGACACAACGAGATGTTTGTTGGCAATAGTTCTTGGTATTTCCGAACTTTGGCATTTGGCACACTGTGGCAGTGTTCTTTTAGCATGTGGCGGTTCAACAGTGATTCTTGTGTTCATGAATAGCGTGGTTTTATAAATTTCTTTGTTGTTGTCTTTTTGCTTCCTTTCAACAATAAACATGGGGAGCGAGGTTTTGTTTAATTGTTGTTTAATATTCCAAATATTAACTATTTCGTGACCAAGATTTTCTAGGTTCTGTTTTATTTCTGCGACGTCTGTTGAGTGATGGATATTTTTGATTACTACTCTGAATGTTCGTTCTTGCTTTGGTTTGTAAGTACGAAATTTTGTGCTTTTATCTAAAAGGTGTTTAATAATAGTTGTATAGATTTTACTTGTGTTGCTTTGGATTTTGACTTGTTCGTTGCCAAGTGCTTTTAATGTGTAATTGTTTTTGGCGATTTCATTCAGTAGTGTCGTTAGCGGATTAATGTTTTTGACATCGGATACGTAGATAGGTGGAGGTTTGGGGTCCTTCTGAACGATTGTTGTCTGTGTGGTGTTTGTTTGGTTATCGTCTATTTTAATATTTAGTGGGTCATATTTATTAGAAGTTTCAACTGGATTGTCTAACCAATATTGTTTTTTTTCTTGCCTTTTATTATTTGTAGTGTCTTCAGGGCTCCTGGGTCTTTTTTTGTTATTGATAGTGTGCCAATCGTTGCCTGTCACATTACTAGCTAAGAGGCTCGTAGAGAGTTGATGCTGATTTATCGGGTACATATTTGTCATCGGCCCATGGTAAGGATTTGGTTGGTACATGGGAGGTTGGGATTGTATAGGAAAAGTTTGTTGTTGTGATGCATTACAGGTTTGATATTGAAATTGCTGTTGTAGATTGGTTTGGTTTGGATGTGAATTATAGTTAGGTTGTGAATAGGACATATTTCATAATTTAAATATTTGCGAGGTTATTTGCGTTCAATTTAAATTAATTTGTTTATAAAATAACAAATAGTGAAAGATACCTGTGGTATCAGTGACCTTACGGTCAATGATAACGGTTAACACTCGTATTACAGCCGACACTTATCGCTGACGTTCTTTACGCTTCGAAAGTCAAGCGCGAACAAATTAGGATTTGTAATTTGGAATATGTATAAAATGACTCGTAATTCTAATTATAATAGAAATTATAGGCCTGACCTTAGCAGTAGGTAGAGAGTTTTGAGGCACTTATTATCGGAGCGTGGCATTCGACCGTCCGCTCCGAAGTACAAGCGCGGAATTATTTTTATCCTGTAAATTCAGATAATATAGCTTGTAAAATATATTTCGAAAATGAAAAAGTTACAATCACCCGAGTAACTAAAAAGACGGGAATTTATTCCTCTGTGTTTGTAGAATCGCTCGAGCGTACAGTAAATTTGCATCAATAAAAATTGATGTTGAGTTACAGAATAAACCGGGGAGTCAAATTTTCTTGCGGATTCTTAAAACTGAAGGTCCAAGGAACATTTTGCGTCCAAAATCAGAAGAATCGAATCATGATAACATTACTAAAAATTCAATTGTTTATTAAATTGTTATAAATAAAGTGGTAATTAAATAAATAATTGTTTATTTCATTTGAAAATATAAATTTTCAAGTCTCTCATAAAATTTTCATAACATTTCGTTTAAAAGTACCCGAGTAATTAATTTTTAATTAAAAATGATTAAAATATTCAAACATCTGTATAAATATAAAAAAATAAAATCCTTTGGAGGTATCTTTAGTATTGATATAGGCATTCATTTGACCCATTTTTTTATTAAAATCGACGACCTACTGGTTTTTAGGGGTGCTCACTTGACGTGTTTTGTCTCTTAAGATAAGTCGCTTAGATAAAACTGTACAGGTATTACCCGCAAAATATTACCTTTTATTAGCATATTACAAAAATAATTAGGAAACAATAAAATAAAACACGTCTCTCAAAGCATGAGGTGTTCTTTTTTTTGGATCGGACTATCTAAATTTGTTTATATTGTCATCAAGTTCGGTTCGTGCCTTCAAACATAGTGGACGTGTTTACGTTCTGTATGATAAGTGTCAAACTTTGTGTACGGCCTGCGTTGTGAAAGCTATGGACAATTTTTACGAGCTCCAATTCTATTACAATATAAAATCTAATTAAAAAGAAGTGGTATTTTATTGTTATACGCCAAAATAATTTTAATCAAATAATAAAATCAATTTTTCTCTTTTGTCTTCTCGCGAAACGAGTTATAATTTCCTTCAATTGAATGGGTATGCTTTTATGAAGAGTAGAAAAGGGCCTTTCTGCCGTCGCTACACTAACTGGTAGTGTAGCAAGGATACATAAAAATTTTCTTACATTGGGATACATTTCATAATTTTATAAGATTAAAAATCGACCGCGGAATATTTTGATTCCGCTGCCATTTCACCTTCCACAGCCGATACTCGTTTATAATTATTGAAACTGGATTGTCGTCTATTGGCAGTTTATAGTCGTTTGCGAGTTGTTTAACAGTTTCAATGTCTTCATCTTTATTAGTATAAGTATAATCGACTTTTGGAATAAAAACGCCCAGTTGAAATAAATTAAGATAGGCGGTCCTCTAGGTCATTTATTACAAAATCTAGAAGAGGGATGTATACAGCCCTGCGGAAATACTCTTTAACAGATTGAGAGGTTGGTTATTGGCTCTGTGTGTTTGTCTTGATACTATTCTGGGGCATTTAATTTTTACATCTAGTTGCTCAGCTACTTTTTTTGCCTCTTCAAAAAGCTATAGAAAAACTGTAGTTTGTAGGACACTCATTGTATTATTTATAGCGACCGTAGCCCTTTTTAAATCAATTGAGCTCGTTTGCAATACTCTGCTCAAGGATACAGTTGTATCCGAAAAATACAATAAATTATATTTAAACTATAGTTCGGGTCTTTACGTGATATAAACGGTAATTTAAATAACCTTTGTTGAAATACGCAAATGTTACTAATAAAATAAATTATTCAGTTCTTGCGTTCATGAATTACTACCTAAGAATAAGAAAAAAAAATTTAGGTACCTAAAACATCACTCAAGCAGATAGATGATATAGTAAAGTCCAAACTGCGGAATGTTTACAGTAAGCAGTGCGCGTCATTAGCAGTTTTGTGATCTTGCCTAGTAGAAATCTTTTCCAAAGCGCTACAAATTTTCACTAAGTTGTCTCCTTGAAATTATAAATGCCCATCATGCCTCTCGACCTAACGCGTCTCACAGATACCTTCTATTGTAACTCTAAGTTTTTTTACAAAAATTCGATGCCTCTCAACGGATGCATTGGCAAATGTTACAACTTTTCTCATCGTGCCCGAGGTGTTGCGGCAAGAAATAGCTTTGGATGATATAACTAATGTATTATTAGGAACGTAATTGCTGCACAAGCAACATTTGGCATGTACAGCTTTTTTTGACAACTCTTGTACTGTACACTTTGTATCTGAAGCCATAACCGAGCAGCTGTCGGTCCCAATACCCACACACCATGTTAAATCTATATTAAATTTGAGACAGAGATTTTCAACGATGTTTGCCAGTGCTACACCTGTCAAGCGAGGTTCTATATCTAGTACTCTGGTAGCTGGTGAAACGTTGGGAGTGGCACTTATTCTGAGTGAGGGACCGGGCGTCTTGCAGAGACTAAATCAGGCTAAGCCAACTTGTTACGGTTGTTTCGACTGATTTTAATAATATTTACTAGGCAGAAATAACAGTCATCAAAGTGTTTTTGGGATTCTCTCCAAATTATTGGTACGCCGAATTTCAGACTTTTTCTTTTCCCGGTAGTTCACTGTTGTAAATGTTCTGTACAAGTTTTACAGACCTGATGCGGTGCCCAAATTTTATCCTGATCACTAAGCCTAACACCAAAGTATCCAAGATAAGCTCTCTTTACAAAGTCACTAACAATTTTTCTGTTTTTTTAACGCGTATTCTCTTCTCTGCATATGTAGCAAAATACATCAGGATGATTTACATAACTTCTACTTGAACTCATTTTATTTCTATTCAACAATACAACCACAATAATCTACAACACAGTATGTTTTAGGTTAACTTTATAACAACTCTTTTCAAAACACAAATATTATGTAAGGCCAACATTGATTTACTCTACACGACAACAACTCACAAACTAACCTCAACTCGATTGAAGCGTTGAAGGTCACTTCAGTTACGATCACGAACTTGTAAATTTTCTGTGAATTAGTCGTCTAAGTATACAAAACAATACAATTTTTAATTATTAGAAAGCATTTTTACTGATACAATGAAAAGACGCGTAATAGCACAAATATTTTTGGTTACCTGCTATATAATTTTTTGTTTATAAGTTAAAGAATTAACTATTGCGAATTAAACGTTTATTTAGAAGGGATAATATAATTACAAATAAATATAAAAGCACATACTTACTTAAATAAATAGATAGAATTTATATGTAATATACTAAATCAATATATTGTTAAAAAACGTAGTCCGTAGTAATATAAAATATCCTGTGTGTATCAAAAATTAAAAATGGAATAGCCCATTATTATCATAAACTATTAGTACATATATATCTAAGGATATATTAAAGTCTATAAAACAATAAAAAAGTCAGTTCTAAATGTTATAACATAATAAGTTACCATAACAAGGATGATAAAAAATTAGTAATGCAACCATATTTCAAAGTCAAAAGCACATTAAGTATAACATTCTATTGGCTTGCGCTGTGCATCTTTCATGGCACATGTGTAATAACGACTATTTTGCACAGTCAATTTGGATGATTAGCTTTCTAATTTTAGTTTACTGGTAGCAATCAAAATGGTCATTTATAACGCAATTGCTATTTAGAACTGCAGTAAAACATCCTTTATTAGAGTAAAGATAATGTAATTTGCTAAGACTTAGTTTATTGCAATTAGGGAACATAAATAAGTGCAGTTAAACGCTGCTTTACTGGCGGAGATGGTACTACATACGCTGCTGCGATTATCCACACAATTAGAAACTTAATTACATCGAAATGTTTTTTAACGGTAGAAATAAGCTTTGTTGTGTTACTTACAAATTATTACTATAAATATATAATATAAAATGTTATATTAATAAATATTAATAACTGAAAAAAAATTAAATTTAAAATTTTGTACAATTTGTCTATATATAACACATCGTTCAATAAGTCCCGGGACTAACTAAGAAAACAACATTTATTTCGCAAAATTCATTTTTATTCATCAACATAATCACCTTCAAGTGCGATACAATTACTCCAAGCTTTTCTAACTTTTCGATACCATGCTTGTAAAACGATTTGTCCATACCCTCAAAATAAGCTTTATTTGTAGCGATTACTTCATTCCTCATTCGAGCCAAATCTGTTTCCCTGGAGCATCTTTTTGAGATCAGCAAAGAGCCAGTAGTCGCTGAGGGCTAGATCTGGAGAGTATGATGGGTGGGGAACCAGATTGAAGCCCAACTCGTTTTCATTGACTTGTGGCACGGTGCATTGTCTTGATAAAAGATGATTTTTTTCTTCTTTATGTGCGGTTGTTTTATTGTGATTTCGCACTTCAAACGCACCAATAACTCAATGTAATAGTAACTGTTGATGGATTTTCCGTTTTTAAGGTAGTTGATGTAAATTATACCGTGCGCATCCCAAAAAAACTGACACCACGATTTTGCCAGCTGATTGTTGCGTTTTCGGGCACTTCGGAGGGCTTTCACCGCCTGCACGCCACTCAGCTGACTGCCGCTTCAACTCCGGAGTGAAATGGTGGATCCATGTTTCGTCCATTGCCACATACCGACGCAAAAAATCCCGTTTATTGCGAGTAAACAGTGACAAACAGTTCTCTGAATCGTCGACTCGTTGTTGCTCTTGTTCCATTGTGAGCAAACGCGGCACCCATTTGGGAAAGACCTTTTTAATGCCCAATTTTTTGTGTAAAATCGTAGACGCACTTCCAATTCATGTGTTTACCATCTCAGCAATCTCACGAACTTTCAATTTGCGGTCATCCATTACGATTTTCAAAACTTGCTTAATATTTTCCGGAGTTACTGCTTCATTTGGCCTACCCGAGCGTTCCGCATCATTTGTATCAGTGCGAACGCGTTTGAAATCAGCATACCACCGGAAAATCGTTTTCGACGGAGCACAGTCCGGATAACGTTTTTCAAGCCATTTCTGAGCTTGCACGGTATTTTTCCCCATTAAATAGCAATGTTTTATCAACACACAAAATTCGTTTTTTTCCATTTTTTTAAACAAATGCAAAGGTGGCGTCACTTTGACCACAGTAGCTTTGCTGTTTATGGTCGTATTGACGTGAAAATTAGACACGTGTCATTTGAAGGTTAGTTCTTTCGAAAAACGAAGTGGGCTTGATATTACTAACGCCATGTGTGAGTTAGTCCCGGGACTTATTGAACGATGTGTTACACACACACACACACACACACACACACACACACACACACACACACACACACACACACACACACACACACATCTCCTCCACACACACACACACACACACACACACACACACACACACACACACACACACACACACACACACACACACACACACACACACACACACACACACACAATATATATATATATATATATATATATATATATATATATATATATATATATATATATATATATATATATATATATATATATATATATATGTATATAGAGTCATAAGTCAGAATATTTAGAAAATGTATTTTAGTAAATTTCAGAAAAAATTTTAAAAATTTTATTGATTTTGTGCAGTTGTGTGGGAATGAGTCTTCTCGTGAAGCAAAATATCGTCTTGGAATAGAAACGTCAGTATTTTCTCACAATATGTGAGTCTCGTTATGTTTAAACTTTGACAGAAGTAACTACAGTTAATCTGCAATTATCTTCTTAAAGGTGGGGAATAATGCAAATATCATCTTGGCTGCATGTAAATTGCTCAGATTATAATTCCTTAATCCGAAATAACCCAAACTAGCTACCTGAAAAATGTGTAATTCCTCCGGGGCTATTTTCTTACCTGCGCAAGAAATGGTATATTCCTCCGATTGTAATCTTTTAATCTTATAAACTACCTGTTAACTAGAAAAGTTTGGAGGATAGGTAAAAATATTGTTTAAAAAAGTCTTATAAGGAAGTTTTTTATTATTGCTACCTACATATTATTCACCTTATTTGCTAAAATAATAAGAAACAATTTTTATAAATTGTAACCTAGTAGTAATAATCCCTGCTTTAAAATCATCAATTTTTTTAATAAACAATTTTTTTTCGTCACAGCGTTTTTAAAACACCATATTCTTCCGCTGTCAACTGTTTGTATTTATACCTATTTCGGGAAAAGGTACAGAAGAGAGATTAAGAGATAATGAGATTTTAATTTTTGCGGAGAAATTTACATTTCTACAAATTTGTTTACCTGGACGAAAGGAGCAATTTACATACAGGGATTAGTGACCTAGAGGATTATCGGAGCAATTTACAATCGCCCATCTTCTTTAGTCATGCTGTTATTTAATTTACGTTAATGCCTCAATTTTCAACTAACTTTTGTCTTCACTAAAATTGTTTTTGTCACGCATACACTTTGGTCTTCATAAAGGTGTTGTCCCCGAAATATGTTGTCCTTTTAAAATTTCGAACATTTTTACGGCTTTGTCGTGAAAAACTGAATATACCATTGTAGAATGGATGAGGACACCTCTGCCTTTGATATTGCGGAATTAATTAAAAGAGAGGTAATGTAAGTTACTTTATGAAAAAAAAATTCTGCGGGCACTTCTACTTACACGGATTACCTCATAAAATATAAAATTTTTTATTTTATTTGATTCATAACGCTGTAGACAGCGAGCGCGAGTGGATGTGCTATATCGTGTCCGATTAAGTTATCACTAGTGCCCGCTCTTGACCCTGCAACGATTTATATTTAATTCTGCCGAGTTTTACACCAAATGTGTAAGTTAAAGACTTTCACTACATTTTTAAATTTGATGATTAAAAACTCGCAAACATCATCACAATTTCTGTAAATACGTAATATGTACAACAATGGCTCAAATATGTATATACCCCAGTCACAAAAATTTATATAATCCACAACAACCTCAATTTGGAAATCAACAACCACTTCAATTCAATTATGCGTCGCTCCCGCAAACCAGTAATGTCATGCCGACGCCTCAACATCAGAGCCCTCTGCTACCACCACAAAATTATACTAATATAACATTCTTTTCTTCTGTCTCAACCTAATCAAAATCCAAACCCGCAACTAATAACAGAAGCAACAGAACAAATAGATATCGATGACTCCTCCGAAGAGTAAGTAACAGAAAATCAAAACCAACACAAATGGCAACAATACAAAAAACCATACAAAAAACGCAGAAGAACTACAACCGAACGAACACAACCAGAAAATTCAATCAACACTCAAAATCGATTTACTGTACTAGTTAGCGGTAGCACACAAGAGACCCAACAAGATTCTAGTGAAAGTTCCGTACAAAAAATTCCCAAGCCCTCGCCTGTATACCTATACGGTGTTACGAATTATGCCCAAATGATCGAAAATCTAACAAAAGTCACTTTCAAACAACACAATTAAAATAAATACTGATATTGCTGACTCCTATAGAAAACTAATCACCCATCTAAAAAATGAACGAATTATATACCATACCTATCAATTAAAGGATGAAAGAGCATACAGAGTGGTAATTCGAAATCTACATCACTCTGTTGACACCAAGAAAATTAAAGAAGAACTAAAAAAGGACGGCCACACTGTACGAAATCTCACCAACATCAGACACAGAGCAACTAAAGAGCTTCTACCTATGTTCTTTGTTGATTTAGAGCCGGTTCAGAATAATAAAAAAGTGTTTGAATTGAAGCACCTTAATTACCAACTAATAACCGTAAAACCGCCCAGAAAGAAAACCACAATAATACAGTGTACATGATGCCAGGCATATGGACATAGCAAAACTTACTGTACCAAACCCTTCCTCTGTGTAAAATGTGGAGGAGAACACAATACCACTGTCTGCAAGAAATCAAAAAAAAACTCCCACGCGATGTGCACTGTGTCAAGGCCCACACCCCGCCAACTATAAGGGTTGTTAAGTATATCAGCAACTACAAATAAATAGAGGTAAATTGTCTTGTCTTCCAAGAACATCTATTGTAAAGACATCGAATACACTAATAACTGCGGAGCATGCATACACCTTAAATTTAAACAATGCAAGTTATGCCCAAGCAGCATCACAGCACCGCACGAACAGCCTACTCGAAGATAACAACAACAATGACATCTCACTATCTCAGTTTTTAACTAAATTTGAAACAATGTTCACGCAGCTTATAAACCAGAACAACACGATGCTTAATCTGCTCACCATGTTAGTCAAAACATTGCAATAATGGATACTTTACGCATAGGATTATGGAATGCAAATGGACTAGCCCAACATCGCATTGAAGTCGAGCTCTTTCTTAAACAACATGAAATCGACATCCTACTGATCTCAGAAACCCACTTCACTGAATACAGTTACTTAAATATCCATAATTATTCAACATACTCTACAAATCACCCAGACGGCACAGCCCACGCTGGCCCAGCAGTAATTATCAGTAATAGAATCTCTCACCATATAATGGAAGAGTTCTAGTTACAAGGTACCATACTCAACGTCAAGAGTATTACCGGTCCGCTAGTGTTTGCAGCCATATATAGTCAACCCAGACATAATATTCGACAACACCAATACGAAACATTCTTTAAAAAATTAGGGAATAAATTTATAGTTGGGGGACTATAACGCCAAAAACCCACTTTGGGGATCCAGACTAACTACCACCAAAGGCCGAGAACTGTTTAAGACGCTGCAGACACACAACTATGGCTTATTGGCTACTGGTGAGCCCACATACTGGCCGTCAGATCCAAACAAGATTCCTGACACAGTGGACTTCTTTGTCACCAAAGACATCTCCTCAAATTACTGTAAAGTGGAAACCTGCTACGATCTTCTCTCTGATCATTCTTCCATAATCGTCACATTGAGCACATCAGTTATAACCAAACAAAAGAAACCCTCATTATACAATAGACACACGAACTGGAACATGTACAAAAAGTACCTCACTGCCAATATAGAAACTCCAGCTAATATAAAGACACCAGGCGAAGTGGACTTAGCCGTGGAACACTTTAACAATATCGTACATCAAGCAGCTCACATTTCTACGCCAACCGAACATCCCAAAGCAGAGCTTATTGAAAACTATCCCTTTTACATTAAATCCAAGCTTGCCGAGAAGAGGAAAGCTAGGAATGTTTGGCAACAAAACAAACATCCTGCGGACAAAACCAGACTAAATAGGCTAACCCGAGAACTCAAACAGGCACTTCAAGATTGGAAAAGTGAAACATTTAAAGAGTACGTAAGCAACCTTTCCCCATCTGCACATGATGAGTAAACAATATGGAGAGCTACTAGTAAATTTAAACGTCCAAAAGTGCATATACCATCGATTCGTAAAGATGATGACACATGGGTTCGAACAGATGATGAGAAGGCCGAGCTGTTCGCGAACCACCTCTCCGGTATCTTTCAACCTCACCCAATAGCAGTCCCTCATAAAGAAGAAACTGAGATTCTCGACTACCTACAGGCTCCTTGTCAATTAAGCCCGCCTATACAACACGTTATACCTGCTGAAATAAAACTTGTGATTAAACATTTACATAACGTTAAAGCACCGGCCTACGATTTAATTACTGCTAAAGTTCTTAAAGAATTACCTCATCTAGCCATAATGGCTCTCACGCATATATTTAATGCAACTTTACGATTGCAGTATTTTCCAATCCAGTGGAAATTTGGGCAAATCATTTTTATCCTTAAAACCCGATCACGAAGCCGCGTCCTACCGGCCGACATCAACATCAGTTCGGATTCAGACAGCAAAATGCTACCATAGAGCAGATACATAGAGTTGTAGATGTCATTGAGCAAGATATTGAAGAAACAGATACTGCGTGGCGGCCTTTCTTGATGTCAGCCAGGCATTCGATAGGGTCTGGCAGCCTGGCCTATTGTATAAAATCAAAAAAGTACTGCCCCACCAATACTACTTTCTTATCCGATCATATTTAAGTGAAAGGCACTTTCAAGTTAAACACAGCGACATCTTGTCCAGTTTCCATCAAATTAAAGCAGGAGTTCCCCAGGGCAGCGTCATGGGACCTACCCTATACTTAATTTATACGGCAGACCTCCCTCATCAAGACCAGGTTGCGGATGATATGGCATTATTATTATCACATAGCGATCCACATCAAGCCTCCGCCATACTTCAACGCTACCTCACCACACTGCAGGAATGGCTCTGCAAATGGCGCATAAAAATAAATGAAGCAAAATCGACCGCCATAACTTTCAACCACAAAGCACGGAACTGCTCCCCCCGTCTTCCTAAATGGCATCCAAATCCCAATCCAGGACGAAACAAAATACCTTGGCATGCATTTTGACAAAAAACTCACATGGAAAGCCCACATAGCTAAAAAGAGAAAGGAATTGCACATCAAAATGAAGAAAATGAGTTGGCTCCTTGGTCGAAGATCACATTTATCTTTAACTAACAAAGTGCTAGTGTATAAAACATGCTAATTCCAGTGTGGACTTACGGCATCTAACTGTGGGGCTGTGCAAAGCCGTCGAACACTGTAGTTATACAACGGTTTCAAAACAAAGCCCTCCGCACTCTAGCCAACGCAGAATGGTTTGTACCCAACCTAACACTTTATAACGACCTTAAAATACCCTGGGTCAAGGACGAAATCATCAGAAACATAAACTATGCTACCAGATTATCCAAACATCCCAATTATTTAGCACGCAACCTACTTGACAACGCCAATATTACCAGACGCCTAAATCGTTGTAAAACATTTGATCTTACCAACTAGTTTTAATATTTAGTTTATCGGGATCCGTCACTGGACGGTTTCCCGTCTCATGTCTTTGTAATTCTTCAATCACATTTGCTTGTTAGCCACTTCGCTAGTTGAAAATCTGCTGTTTACTAAATAAAATTTTTTTTTATTTGATTCACTCTTTATATAATTCTATTAAAGATTATGTCTTTTGTGGGAATAGATAAATTTTATATTGTAGAAGATACCGTAAGACCACAATACAACTTATTATTCAAAATAAATACAAAAACATTACAGGGGATGTACATAATTAAGGCTGGTGATTCGCCTTACGGTACTACACCAGCACTACCGCAACTAGTGTGGCCGCAAATTTTACCTGCCCCGGCATTCTTTTTAGTGCAGTATTCGGGAAAACCACAAAAAACCGAGTCAAGGCAAGCGACTTAAAACCGCTGATTGCTCCGAGTCCTCCTAGCTTTTACAATACTACGCAACGAAACAGACTAACTACCTTAACCTACGCCGCATTTAGTGTCTGTTAATTTGTCCAGAGTTCGCATCTTGCAACAGCACTTATTTTTCTAACCCCCGCGCGCCCATCACTAATTCGTGTCAACCCGTAATCTCGCGCACCTTTCCGCAAAAACCGCAAGAACTGTCCACCATTCGCGCACGTCCGAAAGTTTCTGAATCTCCTCCCGCGTTCGTGGCTATCTCTAGTCGCTCGTGATCAGGGTCCTTTCCGCCCTGGCCCTGGTCTCTTCCGAATTGCAGGTCAGCAGGACATGCATGGCGTCGTCGACTTCCCCACACGCGCATCTGCTTTGGTTCTCCACCAGCTTCCGGATTCAAATTAGGTAGGACCCGAAGTTGCCGTGCCCAGTGCTACGCTGGACGGTGTACCAGTTAAAGCTTGCCGCGCTGTGTCCACTGTGGGAGTAAATACCCGCGCATGTCGCCCCGTCGCCGCTGCTTGCCATCTCTGCTTCCACCTTGTTGTCGTTCTAGCTCGTAATCGTTTTTTACGAGCTCCATTGGTACCGTCTCGAACATAGACGGTCAATCTCCTGGTAAGACGACAGCAACACAAAAATATTTTGGTAATTCTGATGTTACCTTAGATTAGTGATTGGTTCTTAAGTGACTTAGGTGACTGCATCGTCATGTATAATTGCACACTTTGTCACAAAATGCAGTATGAGTAAATTTTGAAAACAACTGAAATGCAAATGTTACCATAGCCAAGAAACGAGAAGGTGTTTTTTGATTTAAATTTGTGATATTGACTAAAGAAAGGTAACGCTAGGTATATTACGGGAACCCCTTTTTAAACTAAAATGCTCAGAATCTGCTCTCTTCTTCGTTTATCTTACGGCACATAAAAAAATTTCGATTTATATTTGATTTGTTCTCATAATAGATGGGGAGACTTTTAAATTTGTTTTAACTCTTTGCTTGTCCTTTAAAAAGCATTAGACAGTAGGATGTGCTTATATTGTTTGATTTGATATATTTGATATTTTTTTAGATTTAAAGCAAAGCTTTAAATTTTTTATTCGTTAAGTATTTAAATTTATTACATACCATATGTGTATTACTTTAAATCGGTGGCTAGTGTAACGAGTAAAGAATAGATCAAAACATATTTTTTTAATAGCGGCGTTTTATGTTCAACCACAAGACACTGCGATTGTAGGGAATATAGTGATTATTTTATACTTTTAATGTCATCACATTAATAGAGTACTGGTGAGTTTTATTTAGATTTGGTATTTGCAAAGTATTGTTGAGGGAGTTAGACTGTTTTCTGTATTAGTTATTGTTACAAAGTCAGTCCTAGTTAAATTTGTTGATGAGGAATATATTGTTATTGGTAAATCGTTTAAAATTTTTTTTTGAGATTTTCTTTGGGTCATGCATCTCTTATTATTAGGAAAGTAATTTTTCCGCCCAAAGACATGGTGACGTTTTAGTTGTTTATTTTACATATCTTAGTTGTAGGTGCCATAAATTTTAAATATGCCTAAATTATTGATACCTTGCACATCAAGCAGTTTCTGTTTTGTGCTTTGATGGTGTTTGGTATTTCAAGTATTTGTAACAGAGTAACACAATTCTTCAATTTCTTTTTTTATTTTCCACTGTTGATGGAGTAAATGTTGTTCAATATAACTATACAGTTTGTTTCCTTTTTGTAAGTGTGACATATAGAGCGTGTAGCAACAATATTCTACAATTTTTAAATGTCAATAACTTGTTTCTTTATCTTATGATTTTTTATTTTTTATTTTGCAGTTAGAACTTGGAGAATTTAATATGGAGAGTTACATTATTACCCAGCGGACTCAAATATTGATATTTTATTTTGAAAACCAGCGGTCAGTAATTCTAACATATTGATCTTATTTTATAATGTACAGAAGCATCCTGTGGAAATATAATTAGAACAAATAGTTCAAAAATTTGTTAAAAAAGGAAACAATGATACTAGATACACAAAAAGGACACAAAATACTGGATTAGCAGCTAATATTAAGTTTATACGGCAAAGTGTTGCCGATCAACCCGGAACATCCACCAGTTCTTCTCAAATGGCATTCTCTCAACGTTCGCTTTCTATACAAAGTTCAGTTGATTCATGCTTTTCAGTATGAAGACCAATAAGCATATTTTAAATATGTTTAGGCGTTTTTAAATTTGCAGATAGTAATTCAAATTTTGTGAAAATTTAATAAGTGAAGAAGCTCATTTTCATCAATTTGTAATTGTTAATAGACAAAATTACGGATTTTTAGATAGAGTAAACCGCAAATTAACACAGAAGCCACTGAATGCAGTCCGTGTAACGATCTAATGTGCCATAAAATGTAATCGCGTTATTGGGTTATATTCTTTTAAAATAAAAAAGGGCGTTTAAACGATATATGAGGAACGCTATGGGGCAATACCTAAAATACTTTTCTTACCATAGTTATGTGATAACCATAATAACTTTTTTGTGTGTAATTACATTTCAGTTATTAAGACTTGTTTAAGAAGGAAACGCTGTATATTAAGTGCACTGAAAGCAAAAAATTAATTTTTATTTTTAAATACTAAACATTAAACTTCAGAGTCGTCACTGATATTTATGCAATAATTTGAGGTATTATTTGTGGAGTTACATTTCTCGAGGAGGCTGAACAAAGCTCTAACACTAAAGCTAAAACACAAAAATAAATGCAAAAAGCTATTTGCATTATGGCGAAATTACTTGATGCCATAGCACAAAAATAGATCGTCTTCCCTCGTTCAAATTCAAACGAAAACAAATACGTGATATATTACAGATTAAGTTAACAAAGAAAATAACACCTGATTTGTTTTTACTTGAAATAACTGGGCTGTTCGTGGCTGTGGGTATGGATCGTGCATCGGAGTTAATTCATTCGCTTTTCTACAGCACGTGCTTACACCACGACACGATGGCTAAGCAACTAAGTTCGCATACAACTTTGTAATGTAGTTTTTCTTACGTAGTTTGCAAAAGAAGTGTTTGTTCCAAGTTGAATTAATAATATTTAACCAAAACTTATTTATTTATTACAAATCTTTAAAACCTTAAATTTATCTTTTTTGAAATTATAAAAACCGATTTAAATTAGTTAGGACGACTGTTTCACCAGAAACTTTTCACTAAGAATGCATCATTAAGTTCTTTATAAAAATAATTAAAAATTGAAATAAAAGTTGTACAAGTTTCGTCCGGAAAGTAATGAGGGTGATTTTCTCAAGGCTCGGCGGTTGATATTGTCAGCGTCGATTAGCAAAACACTTTAAAATTAAGAAGAGTTAAATACGAATCAACTACTTTATAATAGTTATTATGTGCCTTTAATTTTGAATAACAGTCTTAGGTGTCACACTTTATTTTTCTTTTAAAAATACAGAAAAGCCTGTTTTTAGATGTTTTTTATGTCATTTAGTTATCTATGGTATAATGTATATAAAGATTTTGATAGGAAATAACACTTGTAGTGGTTCTAACAAAAGCATTTTCATTTACATACTTTGCAAAGAGTTTAATAATATTTGTTAAATTAAAAAATTATATTTTTATTTACAAATTTTTTAAATATTCCCTAATTGGTCTTGTTGTTATGGTTGTCATTATTTCTCATTTAAAACGATATTTAGTCACCAGATTTTGTTATAGTCAGTTGGTATTCCTGTAGATGCAAGAAAATGTCTTTTTTTGTCTTTAGTCCTCTTTTAGGTAGAATTACCTTTGAAAGAATGTGAAGGCTTTTAGTGCCAGTGTCTTGATGCATCGTATGGTTGGTTCTTGGGTTGTTAGGCCGTGGTCCGAGTTTGGAAACTCTTGAGACTATGGTCCACACGATTGTCACCAGAAGAAAAGAACACCAACACCTACGCCTCAATTAACCCGAAAAATCAATTGTTGCTGATTACAACATATAGTTAGGACAAATACAAATTGTGTCTAATTGAGGAACTATTACTTGAACTTTTACAGAGGGGCGGTGTAAATTTATAACTATAAGAATAATTTTAAGAGAAACGACATATTCTATTTACCTAAATCTCGGTTTTCAGTTCTTAAGGGAAAACAAACAAATCGCCATGCAGTAAAAAGTGACGTCAGCAAATGCCGAGATATTACTTGTAAACGACCCGATTTATGTTGTAATTAACCCGATTATGTCAACACTAGCTCCTCACCTAAATAAAAGTGAAAGAGAACTTTTAGATTTTTTACTGAAGATGTTCGCCGCAGTTGTAGACGAAACTTTGAAAGCTTCCAATCTCTACAGCCTAACAACTGGAGAACTAATAACACAATATATCAAATTAACTTCGATTCTCAATAAATATTATTATAACTATAAACTGCTATGCTAATATCTGAAACAATAGTTTTTAATGGATTTGGAAAAATGCTGACCTTGACGACGGTTGTCTGTTAGTCAATTGATTTCTGTTTAAATAATTTGTAAGGGTCGACAGTTTTTCTGATTAATATTGCTATGCAGCCATATGCAGTACCTTTCGGGTGATTAGTCTGATAAAACTGTAAATGTTATCATAAAAATATGTTTTTGAAGTTTAACATTTTGTTAATGTTGCCAAGTAAGAAATAGTTCTACTTCATTTTCATGCTAGTAAAAAAATCGACGTTTTACAGTCTAGAAGGAAGTATCCAGCCGTGATGTTATTATTTTATTTAACATAGTTGTCAGTAGATTTAAAAATTTCACTATTTTTTGTTCTAAGTTGTTTAGTTCCTTATTACTTGGGTTTTCGTCGTTGTTTTTTAATCGTAAGTATCTTAAAAATTAGAATAACTGGGCATATTTGGAACATTTTTAAGTTTTAAATGTATAACATTGTATTCGCATCCTCTTTTTGTAGGTTGGTACACAATGCACTATTTACAAATCATAATTGTGCTTTTTTATATAAAACATACTTGAGCAATGTATTTCTAGATTTTGTTTAAGTTGTTATGCAGTAAAGTTAAACATATTTAACAGTAAGATTTATTATGGGTGTGTAGTTGACATCGTATGCAGTGTTAAATATTGTTGTTTTTGGTGCATCGTGTGGTTGGTTCTCGGGTAATAAGGCCGTGGTCGGAGTTCAGAAACTCTTGACGTTTCGTTCACAACTGCGGCAGACATCTTCAGAAGAAAATCTTCTAAAAATTAAGTGACTGTCCCGTGCGCTTTCGCTTTTATACTTGTGCGAGTATGGTAGGGATGGTGTTGGGGACGCTCTCAAAAAAAGAGAGCGGTAAACCAAGAATGGTTTACTGCTCTCAAGGGCCAAAAAACAGACCGCGATACGGCGAAAGATCGAGTGACGTCAGAAATATTACCTGCAACGTCTTGATTGACGTCAGCAGCTATCCCGATCACGTCATCTACCATCCCGGTGACGTCAACCACGCCCCCCAATTTTTATTTCTATTTATTTATCATAAGGGCATTATTGTAAAGCAAGGCTACGCAACTGGATGATTGTTGGGTTAATGATCTTGTGTTACAAAAGCTTAGGGATCATTGAGTATTAATATATAATAATAGTTTTATATTTTTAAAGTTATTTTTATTTTTTATAATAAACTCTTAAAACTTCAATATATTTAGTTTAACGGTAATTTAAAACTACGGAAAAAGATTTTCTTTTAAGCATGTAACTTGATATTTTTATCGGATCAAAGCTTATGTCTATTTTGGAAATTGTAAGACAATGGTCATATTTAGTTAAAGAACGGTAAATCGGACAAGTAAGATGAGTGTGGTAATATACAATACTTTAGTTTATCAATGTTAATATATTATCATATTAAAAGTTTGATAAAAAAAACTTTATTAATCGCCACCTATATGCAAACTATTTAATTATTTTATTACTCCTATTGCTTCCTTTATTACTCCTATAATTTAATATTCAACATTATTTTAATGCAGAAAATGATTGTTTAGATAAACATAAAAAAATAATTATTTCAAACTTATTTCTTAGTTTGTAGCTTGATAATTTTTAGGTACATTTGTTTAAATCATAAACCACAATACTTTTCCAGTATCAGAACTATAAGATGATACCACACTTATCTATAGCTTTCTAAATACTATATCCAATGGCACCACCTTGTTTGCAAAAGTAAATTTATTGGCTATTATAATACTTTAGACTGGCACTGTTAATGAACAGCCACGTTTGATTTACTTCCTTTACCTCATAATATGATCCCGTATGTCCTAAATGGTTTATGAATACCTTTGTAAAACGTAACTTTATTTTCAAGCCACAGAGTTGATTTCTTTCCCCAGAATCAGAACATTTAACGGTTTTCAAATCTAACCACTTTCTTTTCTTATCGATTCGCAACTTAAAAATAAAATTTTTGTCTGTGTAGATAAAACTTCAAAAAGTGAACTACCATTCCTTAAGGTACGTTTATACTAATTATACACACTAATGACAGTTTTTTGTCTTCTGTTGAAAGTTATATGTGTTAATTTTAATTTGGCGTTTACTCATTTATTATTGCATTTTGTGTACTTTTACAAGTAGTTAATTCTTTTTAACAAGCTATTATAGAAGTATCATAAGTAAATGTACATACTATCGTTGTTGGGTATATAAAAATATCACCTGTATGTAACACGTAATATAAAAGTATTTAGTGCAGTTAGTTCACTTTAAAATTGAGAAGAGTTAAATACGAGTCAACTACATTATAATAGTAATTATGTGCCTTTAATTTTGAATAACAATCTTAGGTGTCGCACTTTATTTTACTTTTAAGAATACAGAAAAGCCTGTTTTTAGATGTTTTTTATGGCATTTGGTTATCTATGGTATAATGTATATAAAGATTTTGATAGGAAATAACACTTGTAGTGGTTATAACAAAAAAGAATTCATTTACATAATTTGCAAAGGGTTTAATAATATTTATTAAATTAAAAAATTATATTTTTGAAATATTCCCTAATTGGTCTTGTTGTTATGGTTGTCATTATTTCTCATTTAAAACGATATTTAGTCACGAGATAGTCTAACAGATTTTGTTATAGTCAGTTGGTATTCCTGTAGATGCAAGAAAATGCCTTTTTTCGTCTTTAGTCTTCTTTTAGGTAGAATTACCTTCGAAAGAATGTCAAGGCTTTTAGTTCCGGTGTCTTGATGCATCGTATGGTTGGTTCTCGGGTTAGGCCGTGGTCCGAGTTTGGAAACTGTTGAGACTATGGTCCACACGATTGTCACCAGAAGAAAAGAACACCAACATCTATGCCTCAATTAACACGAAAAATTAATTGTTGCTGATACAACATATACTTATGAAAAATACAAATTGTCTAATTGAGGAACTATTACTTGATTTTTACAGAGGGGTGGTGTAAATTTATAACTATAAGAATAATTTTAAGAGAAACGACAGATTCTATTTACCTAAATGTCGGTTTTCAGTTCTTAAGGAAAACAAACAAATCACCATGCAGTAAAAAACCAAGTGACGTCAGAAAATGCCGAGATATTACCTGTAAACGACCTGATTTCTGTCGTAATTAACCCGATTATGTCAACACTAGCTCCTCACCTAAATAAAAGTGAAAGAAAACTTTTAGATTTTTTACTGAAGATGTTCGCCGCAGTTGTAGACGAAACTTTGAAAGTTTCCAAGCTCTACAGCCTAACAACCGGAGAACTAATAACACAATATATCAAATTAACTTCGATTCTCAATAAATATTATTATAACTATAAACTGCTATGCTAATATCTGAAACAATAGTTTTTAATGGATTTGGAAAAATGCTGACCTTGACGACGGTTGTCTGTTAGTCAATTGATTTCTGTTTAAACAATTTGTAAGGGTCGACAGTTTTTCTGATTAATATTGCTATGCAGTCATATGCAGTACCTTTCGGGTGATTAGTCTGATAAAACTGTAATTGTTATCGTAAAATATGTTTTTGAAATTTAACATTGTGGTAATGTTGCCAAGTAAGAAATAGTTCTACTTCATTTTCATGCTAGTAAAAAAATTGACGTTTTACAGTCTAGAAGGAAGTATCCAGGCGTGATGTTATTATTTTATTTAACATAGTTGTAAGTAGATTTCAAAATTTCACTATTTTTTATTCTAAGTTGTTTAGTTTCTTATTACTTGGGTTTTCGTCGTTGTATTTAATCGTCAGTATCTTAAAAATTTGAATAACTGGGCATATTTGGAACATTTTTAAGTTTTAAATGTATAACATTGTATTCGCATCCTCTTTTTGTAGGTTGGTACACAATGCACTATTTACAAATCATAATTGTGCTTTTTTATATAAAACATACTTGAGCAATGTATTTCTAGATTTTGTTTGAGTTGTTATGCATTAAAGTTAAACATATTTAACAGTAAGATTTATTATAGGTGTGTAGTTGACATCGTATACAGTGTTAAATATTGTTGTTTTTGGTGCATCGTGTGGTTGGTTCTCGGGTTATAAGGCCGTGGTCGGAGTTCGGAAACTCATGACGTTTCGTCCACAACTGCGGCGGACATCTTCAGAAGAAAATCTTCTAAAAATTAAGTGACTGTCCCGTGCGTTTTCGCTTTTATACTTGTGCGAGTAGGGCAGGGATGGTGTTGGGGGCGCTCTCAAAAAAAGAGAGCGGTAAACCAAGAATGGTTTATTGCTCCCAAGGGGCAAAAAACAGACCGCGATACGGCGAAAGCTCAAGTGACGTCAGAAATATTACCTGCAACGTCCCGATTGACGTCAGCAGCTATCCCGATCACGTCATCTACCATCCCGGTGACGTCAACCACGCCCCCCAATTTATTTCTATTTATCATAAGGGCATTATTGTAAAAGAAAGGCTACGCAACTGGATGATTGTTGGGTTAATGAGATATAATACTGGGTATTATTGCGACTAGAGCCTGAGTACAATGAATATTGCTACGTATATATGGTTGGCTGCAGATGTGTCTTGTGTGTTTTGTAGTAGCAAAAAAAGAATTATTGAAACTTGGCGCACAATACTTACAAAAGACAACTGGTGAAGAATTTAGTTAGATTTGTTAAAAAAATTCCGTAATAAAATATTCTTATTAAATAATTAGAATTAAATAAATAAATAATATTTTATTAGAGTTAGCCTAGAAATATAAATAAATTTAAGGACATATTTCTTTTGTAATCTGACTCGCACTTTGCGTTCTCCATTTACCATAAACATAAAGACTCGGATAGTAGACAACTTCTGCTATGAAGAAAAATAAATAAAAATGAATTTTTAATATATTTAGGAGTAGGATTTAGTGTAGGACCGCATGTGCATATCATAATTTAGGAAAGTATTTAACGTCAGATAAGAAAAAATACTCTTACAGAGACAAAAGTTAAATCAAATCTAATCTTCAAGGCCTACCGTTGGTTAAAACATTTTAATATATTTTTTAACCATAATCTAAGGACTTGATCTTACTGCAATGTTGTATCTAGTAGAGTCATAATGGTTAATTATACTTCATTTTTTTATATCACTCAATAGGTTGTAACAAAAATATCCCTAAAAATAAATTAGTTATATTTTTCCTCTAATTATTAATAAAGCAAATTATAAGAAAAATATATATAAAAAACATGGAGCCGGCGAAGAGATTGCTCTATAAGCAATCCCAGAGCGAACTTAAAAATTCGTAATCGAATATCTCGAAAATTATTCGACATAGAATTTTTTCGATTTCATTTTCTAATTCAGCGTAAAATTTTCTATAAGAATCCATTTTCAAATTTTAAAAAATCTCAATTTTGTGACGGATCGACAGACCGACAGACAGACATATAGAATTCAGTAACGAACTTTTTAAGTTCGTTGAAAATTCATGTCAGAATGATATATTACCATAGAATATGTATTTATAAAAAGAAAATTATATTACCAGATATATATTTAACTCATTATAACATATATAATGTGTCAATAAATTTTTCACCATTTTATGTTTTGTTTTACTACTGATTCTTGTTAACAAAGCAAACAATAATAAATCGCCTTACTTAAAACATTTAAAGGAAAACTAGGTTTTTAAAAATAAACTTTACAGTTTTATTTAAATGTACTGTTCTTAATCCATATCAAAAAATCTAAAATTGAAAAAGCAGGTTAAACTAATTGGAATGCAAGAAACATTGTGTATTATTAAGTAGCTACAATATCAATGAAAATATGGTACAAAGGAGAACGCTACAGTTATTCTCAATAATTCAGACTATATTACTTTAAGTGACGATATACTAAAATCGTCGAAAAATTATCAAATACTCAACAACCAAACAACTTACCTTGAAAAGAAAATTTTAACCCTCATTACAAGTTAAAACTTATCACCCGATACTAAAATAATTCTTATACCTCGAGAAAAGTCTTCAAAGATATTAAAACTACAGGATATTCTAAAATTCATAAAGAAAATACTCTCTTATTATTTCGCCTGTTGACTACCAACTTTTAAATAAAAGCCTTCCCTTCTTTTCTCTTGAAACCTATGTGTTGAACACGGCATGTTGACAATACTTTTGTTATTTGAGTTTGTGTGCTTTTCCAATTTCTTTTACACCTAAACACATTTTACACTATATTTCAATGAAAGTCGAACAAAACAACTCTTTCTTTCCTATTTATCCTCATAACAAAAACTCCCCCTAATAACAGTTTCTATCATATTGTATCGCAGCAAGCTCAACCATACTAGCGCTTACTTAAATACTAAATTTCATCATCACCCTGTCTAGATCTACGCAGTTGCAAAGTCTTTTATTACCATGTACCTCAAACATTTTGAAATTAAGGACCGACAAAATAAAATTAAAGCCGTTATCCAAATCATGCAAAATAGATATATCAAATCATTGACCTACATCATCAAAAATATTAACCAAATCTTTATCCTTTCAGCTAAAGATCAGTACCTCCGTGAATCTTAATGGGCTTACAAAATACCTTATATTGATTGCAACAGAACCTGGCTAACCGAAATATTCAGGCAAGCTGCATTTATGAAAATTTTTGACTGTCTGGAACAGCGACAACTCTTCTATTTTCAAATATACTAATTTTTTCAAATCTGACACTCGCTTTCATTTTTCATAGCAACAGTAGAATCATTTGTAAGGCAATTGAATTAGAAGAGCATTATCATAGCCTTAATACTCGAGATATGGTCAACGTTTATCCATTATTCGGAAATCGTTAATTATTCCACGCCATTAGATACATAACTTATCTAAACAAACAAACTTTTTCTAACCCATTGTATTTCCTGCCAAAACAAGTTCTTGAAAAACTTTCTCTTTTATTTTGATAATTAGCAAAGTAGCGCACAAAGAAAACAGTCTTCTTCTATGACTGCTAGTTTTTGAGTTGCAGTTTTGCCGCCAACACAATTCTCATAATTTGCTTTATAAAATAATTTGTTGCTCGTGACAAAAAAAATATTATTTTCCCTAAGATAGATGTACAAGATGAATAGTGGCTAAATATAAATACCAAAACTAATTTCCTAACCAGGTGGAATACTAATAGATGTGATATATTTAGGAAATCTTTGAATGTCGTCCGAATGATCGTGGCGTGACTGCAGAACTTTACTTAACTATCTTGTCCTCATAATCAGAAAGTAGGTACCAGGATAACACTTCTCATCATCTAGTCCAAAAAATAACGAGCAAAATCGGGAAACTTAAAGCAATTGAACTATTATCTTACTTTTGTTTATGTTCTTGATTTCATCATACTTTATTCCAGTCAATAACTCTTTGTAGTGAGTAGTTTAAAAGAATTGAGAAAGTTTTTTTTATTGGTTTACCAGCAATTAACAATTAGAACTAAGTATAAATACAATATATTTTCTATTAGTTAATGTGATCACATTTATTGGCATGAGGGGGAATCCATCCATCGATGTTATCCCGATTCATTAGAGCTATCCTCCTTGTAGATCATTAAGCCATTTCTTCTTTTTTAGTTTTCTTGGAGGGGGTCCTGATACAGGTTGGAGACGAGACTATTTGGGTGGACTCGAAGTCGTAGGAAGCGACTGTTACTCCTTACTGTGCGCGTATTTTCTACCGTTGTTATGTTAAGATCATTATGCAATGTCAAATTGCTGAAGTACCACGAGGCAATTCGTAGGGTTTTGGACTATACTTGTTTGATAATATTGACATTTAACTTGCAGAAGCAACCCCAGAGTTCAATGCCGTAAGTCCAAATGGGCTTAATTACGACTTTATATAGAAGCAGCTTGTTTTCGAGAGAGAGACATGATCATCAGCCTAGCGACCAGTACATTTTTTTTATTCACAAATCAATTTCTTTCTTTTCTTTAGCATATGGGACTTTCACATGAGTCGTTTATCTAAGTGAAGACCTAGGTAACGGGCCTCATTTGCTTGTGGGATGGGTCCAATTCAGATACTCTGGTGGACACTGCACGATTTTGAATAAAGTTAACGTGAATGCTTTTCGTTTCGTTTACTTTGATTCGCCATTTATTTAGCCAGGTCTGTAGGATAGTCAAGTGGTTTTGCAGTTTTAAGGAACCTGTGTTAGGATTGGAGTGGCTAGAGAGGAGGACAGTGTCGTCAGCAAAAGTTGCAATGTATGTATCTGATGTTGTAGGTATATCTGCAGTGTATAATATATAGAGCAAAGGTCCAAGGACGCTTCCTTGTGGCACTCCAAATTTGATTGGGTGGAGGTTATAATACTCTTGTCCGTATTTTATTTGAAAATAGCGATCTGACGCGTAAGATCTAAAAAGAAGGTAGTATTCACTAGGAAGCAAGGTCTTGATCTTGTACAGTAGACCATCATGCCACACTTTATCAAAAGCTTGTTTTATATCAATAAATACTACTGGACAATAGGATTTAGAATCGAAAGCCGTGTTAATAATGCTTACAACTCGATGACATTGTTGTATGGTAGAGTGGTATCTCCTGAATCCAAATTGATGATCAGGGACTCAATTTTCCAATATATCGGTAATATATAATCTTCTAATTATAAGCTTTTTTAGTAGTTCAGACAACAAAGACAATAAACTTATGACCCTGTAAGATGAAACTTCTTCAGCGGGTTTTCCAGGTTTTAATGTTAAAATAATTTGAGCAAATTTTAGTGATGATGGCCAATAATAAAGTCGCAGTATAGAGTTAAGAAAGATTTTGTAAAAACAGTACGCCGCTTTTGGGTAGTTCAATAAGCACCTTTGCTGTTTTTAAGTCGTAACCAGGGGCTTTATTATTGTTTAAATGCCTAATTTCTTCAAGAACCTCGGTATAGGTAAATCATCTGGTTCACTGGAATGGGAAATAAAAACTTCAGTAAAATGTTGCAAGAACCGATCTGCCTTTTCCTGGTCTGTTCTTGCCCATTCATTATTTTGTTTTCTTATTGGCGGATTCACGGTCTGTGGCCTATTATTTGGTTTAGAAATTTTCCAGATGCTATTATCTGCGCGGGAGAGTGTAGTTAAGTAGTGTTGAAAAGTTTCTTGCTTCAACATTTTAATTCTTTTCTTTATGGTGTTGGTTAACCTGTTATATATATTTTTATCAGCAGGATTGTGCGTTCTGTGCTATTTGGATCTTGCCTGACGCTTTAGCCGTATTAGCTCAAGTATTCCTTTGGGAATATTTCCATCCTCACATATCATATTTGTAATCTTCGACGTTGAGTGCCAAGGTGCATATTGTACAGTTATGATAAAGTGTTTCGTCGCATCCTCTGTTTCTTGCGGGATATATAGATTAATACTGATTTGTAAGTCCCCTTACAGAAAACATCTATATGCCTCCCAGTCTGCTTTTGTGTTGTACAGTGGTGGCCTAGGTTGTTTTTTGATAATCGTGGTGCTTATTGTAGAGATGACTGGCGTATGGTCAGATGACAGGTCAAAGCTACTAGCTATACTCATATAGTTAGATAAAATACCATGTGTTACACCACCTTATCAGGGTCCGTGGGCCAATATGTAGACTCCCCAGTTGATAGATAGCCATAGTTTTTTTCACGTAAAAGTTTATATACTATATATATTGTGGTGATTAGTTGTGTACCCCAGTATGTATCTTTGCAGTTGTAGTCGCCACCACATATAAAATTGCTACCAAGTGACTGAAAGAATGGTTTGAGGTCTTTTGTGGTAATTTTATGTTTCGGTGGACAGCATACAGCTGATATTGTGATCGGATTTGGTAATTTGCAAACTTGGTTGCTTGTAGAAATAGTTCTTCGTGCTTTTCTAATTTATGATGGACAATTGAGCTCCTTATTAGAATAGCTGTGCCTCCATAATCTGTACCGTCAGGATGCTACGTATGATAACAAGTATAATAGTGTATTCTTAAGTAAAATTTGTTACTAAAGTGTGTTTCAGTTATAAGTAATATATCTATATTATTGAATTTTAAAAATAACTCGACTTCATAACTTCCATAAAGATATACGTAACGATAACTGTGGACAACATATTTATTACCATGTTGTTTTGTTGCATTAATTGAGCAAACGTGACTTTAAATTTTTTTTAGGAACTTTTGTAATGTTACATCCTGGTTTTGTACTTGCTCTGTATCTCTCTGCGCAGCCTGACTATATGTACGTCGAGTATACGGTGACTGTAGTGTATCATGATTTTGTGAGCATGGTTGGTCTTAATTTGTTGTGAAGTTCTTTATGTACAGTACAACCTCAATAATTTTCCGGATGATCTTCACCGCATAATCCGTATCTGGCTGGAGTTTCTTTGGTCTTCTTGCAAGTTTTAGTGTCATGAAAACCTCCACATTTTACGCATACGCACGGGCGACTACAATACGCTTTGGTATGGTTGCATTGTTGACACCTCATGCACTATACAATGGTTGTATTTCTGTGTGGCGGTTCAACCTTTATTACTTGATTATTTAAGTACTGTAGATTATAAATCTTCTTATTATTTACTGCAGGTTCCAAGTAAAACAGAGAACATTGGGAGAGACGTTTTATTAATTCTGTGCTTAATGCTTGTTATAGTTCTCACTTTGAATCTTTTCTCCTATAATGACTTAGCTATTTCTTCTGTGGTTACAGTGTAGTGTAGATTGCGGATTACCTCTCGATATGCTTTATTTTCCTTAATCTAGTATGTGTGATATATTACTTTAGAGTCTTTCATAAATATGATCAGTTTACGATATGTGTCAGCAGTATTAGGGGTCATTTTAACTACATTATCAGCCAATGTTTTTGTTTTGTATTGTTCTGCTTCTACAACAGTTGTTAGTGCATTTATCATTTTCTTGTAGTCCGTGACACCGTGTACAAATATTGGTGGTGGTTTAGGAACCCCGGTTTGTTATTGTGTATCATTTGTGTTGTCAGTAATATCTTCATTAAGATTAGAGAGGACAAGTATCTGCTATCTTGCGAAACATGCTCTGTATCGCTCTGTGTTGGGTGATTTGATGTTCTCCGCCTTTTTCTGGCTCTCACTCTTTGGCTTTGTCATTCATTATTTTGAGCTGTAGAAGAAGATTCATTATCAGTTTTATACAACATAATGCAAGTACACAGTACAATAATTTATCAAAAGATAAATGTAAGCTATAGATCGTAATAAAATTATTACTTTTCCCCTTTTTTGTCAACAAAAGTTATTCTTTCTATATACTATATTTCGATAGTCACATTACTACTCTTTGTAATTTTTTACGTTATTAAATTATTTCCAATCCTACTGTAAACAAATTGGTATGGAAAACTTGTCAGAGAAATTTAAGTCAAACTTTTTAACAAGCAGATTCAATGATTTTTTAATAACAATCTTTAGAAAGAAAGAAGAAAATTTTTTGTATAACTATTATTCGAATACAAATTGATGTTTCATTTTCATGCATCATTTATAAATAGTACGATTAAGATTATTATGATAGTGACTATGACAAATTGCCCCTATGTTTTGTGCCTCACGGCGCGCAAAAGTTAGGGAATACGATGCCGCCCAACGTTTCTTTACCATCTTACTACTGTCGACGTAGCAATTCGCGGTTTATGAGCGTGGTAAAGCTCTGGTATGATTCCGGTATAATTTTACAGTTAAAATATTAAGTGGCGTCTGGTGCACAATTACTTTGAGCCCAAACAATGGCCTTTTATACACAACTGCCGAGTCAGTAAGTGCAATTATACAAGCGAGTTAGATAAGATTATACTGTTATTAATGTACAAAAGGGCCGGCTATCTTGCTATCATCAAACGACAACAAATTGTTTCAAGGGACAAAAGCTGCTAGTAATGCGATAATCAATATTCACAGATTGTGTAACGATTTAATTAAGACCCCTGTAAACTGTCGAGATGTTCAATAACGGCGTTGCCTTCGACAGACAGCTGCACAAAACAACGCCAAGTTATAACTGTGACGAGAGTTGGCATCGATATGCACGTTACAAAATCTAATTTATTTACATGTATTTTTTTTAACTATTCTAATATTGCAAAACAGCAGTACATTGAGAGTTTGAACCCAAAATTCCATTTTTAAGAAATCATTTTTTTATCTTTATCTACAAAGTTCTTAGATACATTTATAAAAAATGTTTTAAAAATTTTGTAGTTTTTGAAAATGCTATACGATGTCTGCAATGCTTAGGTTTCTAATATATTTTCGAAAAAATTTCGATATGTTTGCCAAAAAGATTAAAATTGTGACATTGTGTTTGTTGAAAAAATTATTATTAATGAAACATTTGTAAGGTAATATTAGTGATATACTTAAAATTAATTCTGAGCCTTATTTAAAAATTCAAAAATATCTTGTGTTATTGCTAAATTTAAATTATTCTTGCAGGTTGTTTTAAAGGTATTTCTAAGAAAGGTTGTAAGCTAATTTGTTATGTTTGGTAAGTGCCGAACCATTGTTGCCTTTCCGTATGCCCAGAGAATGGCTGGATGTTTGCCGCCACACAGACGCGAAAAGTATTACCACTACTCTACTGTAAAATGGGTATTCCAACAAATTCTTAACTAATATAATCAAAAATATAAATGAAAACACTAACTTCCAATCCCAAAACACTCCTGACCAACAAAAAGAACTTCTATTTCCCATTTTACCAGCAGGATAGTACGTGAGGCAATTGCAATAGAAAAACGCCCACAATGCCTGAACACAAGAGATGGTAGCCAACGTTTACTCGTCATATTGAAATCCCTTATTACTCCGCGCCGTCAATTACGCAATATTGCTAAACCAACAAACTTTCCCCAACCCAATGTATCTCCCGCCAAACTTTCACTTCTAGCCCTGTAAATGACAAAGTAGGACACATAAAAGATCAGTCTTACTCAAAGACTCCTAGCTCTCCTTGGGAAGTAGGCAAATTGAAACCCCAAATGAAAAGCTAAACTCTTGAAAATGGCATCAAAACCGATGCCGAAACATCGAGAATTGTCTTAAATAAGACGCAGTTCAACCCGTGAACTAAGTTGTTTAAACATAGTTAACCTCGGAAAGCTATCCAAACATGTATATGTATGTATGCATGTATATATACATATATATATATATATATATATATATATATATATATATATATATATATATATATATATATATATATATATACGTATATATATAAGATGTGTCTACAGCTGACGCTGTCTATCTACTCTCAGCTTAAGTTCCATTCCTTCCTGTATTCTCAGTCTCTATCTATTAATTAATTTTTATTTATATTTTTTATTGTTATAATTTTAAAAAATGTTAAGATTTTAGGTTTTCCTATTTTTACTTCAGTACTGAAAACTACAGAGCAGTAAAAGCAACATTTTTTAATTTAGTTAGTACTATGCATAAATAACAAAACGTATCAATGGGAAAAAGTATGAAAAGTGAAACATACTCAAGTTATTCAGTCAAATTTATTAATCCCCAAAAGTAATTGCTAAATTCTTAAACCTTTTAGGTATTAGGCTCAACAATCACTTGAAGTAAAATTCTTCTACTTTTAAAACTCTCACTAATATGTGGACATCTTTCGAAATGTACCTGAAAATTTTCTAACGGGCGTTTTATCTATTTAATTAAAATTCCTATTATAAATGCGTTCATCTTTTCTTTTTAACCCTAACTTATAGTAAAATGTGTAGTAAAATACAGCAGATTTATTATGATGGTCAAAATGTTGATGGCTTAATGTATTTTTGGTTGGTTTCAAATAATTGCGCTATTAACTCTGATTGTAAATCAATTTAATTAGAGTAAATGTATACAGAATTGAGTCAGCTAATCTGAGAAATATTAATAGGGACCTTGTATAGTAATATTTATTTTACTTCATTTATTTAATTTTAGGTCTTTTGTACCCTTTTTATCCTCGAGTATAAAGTCAAGAGAATTACTATGTCCTTTATGTCTTTCTCTATACGTTTTTCCGTTTGCACCTTTCCACTCTACTTTTTTTAATGGCTGCGTTTCTATTTTCTTTACCGTAAGCTTATCTTTACTTTTTATACATTTGGTTGCAAATACTCCTCTTACAGTCTTATTTTCTCCAATATTTATTACATAACTTAGCCATTTTAACCGTCCTTGTATCATGTCTAGTATTTGTTTAATTTCCAGTATAGTAATACAATCTTTTTTATCACACCACCAAGCAAATAAAAAGATGTTTTTTTACGTAGATGCATCTTTGAGAATATAAAGCTTATACAGGTAAAATTTTTTTTTTCTTAGTTATTTGTCCTATTGTATCTACGTTTGAACACTTAGAAAAAGTTTTTCATCAGAAATAAGAATTTCTAAGATAATAAACAAACAATGTTAAGTAATGTACATTTCTTGGAGATCTCCAGATTGTAAATAAAAATAATCAACCTCATTTTATTTATGCTTAATTATAACTTTAAAAATTATATGGTTTTCTTAAGACTGCTAGCCAGAAGACGATTCGGTACTGTACAATTAAAGTTTTTTTTTGTATATTACATTTACTATTTTTATTTTCTTTACAATAGTCGTAATTGTAACAAATAAAAAAATAACTAGCTTTGATTGTAAACAATAATATACTTACCCTTATTAGTTTTAAAGCATTTGTTACTAATAGGTTTTTTATTATTATTATTTTAAAGTTATTTATTTATATTATTTATGTTTTAATGGTTTTCATTAACTAGGAAATAATTTTAATAATCTTAAGTAATATATCATTTCTTATAAAAAGCATCTATTGTAATTTTTTAATTATTATTTGTATAATATAAGTAAATTTGTTAAATTGTAATGATAGCATAGTGCATGGTGTATTAAATGCTGGATTTTATTATTTATGTATTTCATGTGCCCCCTTTTCTTCATCTAAATACATATTTGTGTTATTTTCCATTTTGTCATTATTTTTTTTACATTGGAAATCATCTACAGTTTTCTTTCCCATTTTAGCCGTTCTGAATTTTCGTGTAGGTGTACTTTAGCAGAGTAAATATTGACGTGTAAATATATATATATATATATATATCTGTTGATAACTTAATTTTTAATTTTAAAAATAACTACTTTATTAGTAGAAGAAAAGAGGGTATTATGGAATACCATTTACATTTCTAAAAATAACTTTACTGGTTTTGAAGAAAAATCCACAAAATCATCATGAGTACATACTATAACTAATCGTAATAAACTGTCACTTGAAAAAAATACTATTTATTTTGTTCTTATATAAAAAAATTATTTAAAAAAAGTTACAGAGAGGTTAATATGAAATAGTCGGGTAATATGGAATATGTGGTTTAAACCACTGAAAAACTAATTAGACTTCATAAAACACAGGTTATTTTAGAAGAAGATCCAGCTTTCTTTCCTCCATATGACTGAGTAGGACAAAATTTGTTGACTTAGACGTATCAGGGACAATCACATCAGGACTTTTGAAAGAACAGGGTTTAAGTGAATCAGAGCATGTAGACGAACATGGAAGTGATTGTTGGTGTCATAGTCTGAGGTCTAGTACCAGTGAGTGTAGAAGCAATAAAATTTTCACTGCTAAAAACATTTCTATTGACAGGATAAATACTAGTCACATTAAAGCCGCTTATTGCTATGTCCTTACTGTTGTACTTTAAAGTAGGACCTGACAAACACTTTTATTATATCAAAAATGCTCAAGGGCCTTGAGCTATACCTTAAAAAAGATCTCACATCCTCACTATAGTGAAACTTTAATGGACACATAATGGTTTTATCCAAGTGTTGGATTTTATGCAAACAGTGTGGAGATAAAATCATAACTTTCTCTTGATAAATGAATTACGTGAATGTTACGCTTGTGGGTGGTGTGTCTGTTAAGGAGAAGCAGGACAGGTGACTCAGTTGGGGATTTTGTTACAGCAATTAAATGTTTAAACCGTTTAGTAAAAATGTTTGTTTGTATCCACCATACGGGTGGCACAATGAGATGGTCCTTGGTGGAGCACCTCTAAGAAGCTGTTCATTCTTGTTCTTTCTCGGGAATATCACAAGAGGCGGGACAAAGTTACCTCCTGCACCCACACAAAGAATGATGGTAACGAGAGAATCTCTTTTAGCTGAAGTAAGGGACCTAATTTGTCTATTTTCTTATAGGCCTACTACATGAGGAACTTTACTTTGAACCACAGGCAAACCAGTTTTGTCTACATTAAATATCCTGTTAGGAGGATAGATGTTTTTTGAAAACAACATCGATTAGGTCAAAAAACTTGTCTACTTCTTCTTTATTAGATTCTCTGGCTCTGGCAAATAGATGTACCCATGGGTTTACGGCTGAAAGTTTCGAGTTCCTTTTTATAAAAGCGTAGAACCAGTCTTTGCCAGCAGTTTCGTCCTTCAATAAATGGGGTATGTTATTGCAAACTGCAAGCTTGCAGACATCCATTTTTGTGAGTCTATGGAACATAACCTCCATCTCAACTAAATATTTTTGTAATTCGTCTTCTAGCTCTTTTGAAAAAATTGGTTTATGGCCAAAAGTAGTTGAAACTGCTACCTTTGCATTTTTCTCCATATTGTTGACAAGGAGGAAGGGAGACGTTCTGGGAACCTGAAATTTCTTGGACGCCTTAAGGTGTTGCATCTTCTTCTCATAAACATCTTCTATAGTCTTAGCTACCTACCTTAGACACCAAATCTTTCGCTTCTTTTTCTCATCTTCCTTTTTTCTAAGTATATCTGAAAAAAAACACAGACTATTTAAAACTCTTTCAAATAAGGGGGGGGTAGGTTTAAATAGGCAAAACTGAAAATAAATTATTTATAGATCTGGATAATAGATCAATCCTTTGTTGCTTGCTTAATGTTTTTCAACATACGTTCTACCCAATAAGTTTTTACCTGTTAATCGCTAATTTTTGTACCACACTAGTTATGTTACATTCTTTTTGTTTGATTCTAATGTCATTTATGTTATTTATAAAGATTATAACGTGCTAGTTTATCTAAAACCGTTAGTTTTGAGCTCTAACAAATATATTTTTGAACATTTGGACTATATTTGTCTCTTAAATTTCTACTAGAAAATTCAGCCAGATACGCTTGGCTACTATAGAGAATGCAAGTGTAGCAATCATTACTATTCTGCAGCTATTTCTTTCGATGTTCTTTGAAAACGTCGCAGTCGCCTAGCTTGGTTTCTTGCTGCTATTTTTTCCGGGGTTCTTCGTAAACTTTGCTGTCGCCTTGCTTCGTTCTCTGCAGCTATTTCTTCGGTGTTCTTTGAGAACGTCGCAGTTGCTTTGCTTGATTTTCTACTTTAACTTTCTCCGGAGTTCTTTTGACACATATATACGTCGCTTCGCTTCATTTATTGCTATCCTTTCATCTGAAGTCTGCTCACTTCTTCGTTTCTCATGTAATTTCTGTGGTGCTCAGCAGTTTGTACCTGTTACATACCAAAGAATGCTTATTTGCAAAAAAGAACAGAAAAACTAAAACAATAGGATAAATATTTTAATTTTAATTTCATTTTTTAACATTTCAGTGTGCTTTAAAGATACCACGATCGTTCGTGTATTTTCGCATGGCAACCAATGCTTTCACATGGCAGCGGCCGGACGACCGGAGACCTCGAACTTCCCCACCGCGCTTTAAAGATATTAGATATTAGATTAGATAGTACACTTTCACTGCTTATAGCTATTTAATGATACTGGTAATTTTGAAGGTCTGTTATTTACATATGTCTTAATATTAATAATCATATATACAAAATTAACTATAAAAATTAAAAGAATTAAAAGTGCAGGCTTCTGCCGTCGCATTTTGCTTTTAACTGCGGTTTAGGACATTTTTTTATATTGAATGCTTTTGGTGTAATGTGTTTTCTCACTTTTCGAACATAAGATAATTAAATATCAATTTTTTGCTACATTTCGGACAAATAATAATGGGGTTTTTTAATGTATGTGAACTATTTTATTTTCTGACGTGAGTATACTAGTAGTGCCATTATTTGATTCCTCTTTCTTTCTCTAAATCGCTTTAAGATATTTGATATTGACTTTAATTATTTTGCATTTTCATTTTTGGATAACTTTTAGTTTTATTAATTAATTACTTTTCGGAAAGCTTCTTTACAATACTATGCTTTTATATAAATGGAAATTTTAAAAACAGACTATGTATCCGCAGTACATTAATCTAAAATAATTTTTAGAGGTTCAGTAAACTTTATTATTGTTTAGTCTTTTTACGAAGTAAGTTCTAAGGTCTCCAATTTTTGTTTGAAAAAATACTTATCTAAGAAAGTTAAAAATTTATGTTACTTCTCGACGTAATCTCCGTCTAGACGTACACATTTTTCACAATGTTGTCGCCATGTCATTCTTTAGGGGTGTTTTTCCCATTGAAAAATCGTTGATGCAACAGTGGTTCGATTGGAAAATGAGCGACCACTAAGAGTGCTTTTTATTATGGAAATTCATGATGGAATCACGTGCCAACATTCCCTGGGCCATCCGCGCAGCTTTGTGTTCGTCGATCAGTATTCGTTGGACCCACCTTGAAGAAATTCTCGACATTTTTACGTCATCATGCAAAATAGACTCCACACACCCTATGTGAAATGCCAAGTTTAGAGGCAATATCACACACATTTAATTGACTCTTTTCCTCAACAACTTGTTCCAATTGCGCAATTATGTGTTCGGTCCGGCTGGTTCGTGGCTGCTTCGGGCCATTGTCACACAACTCTCTACTTTCTTTAAACTTTCGCACCCACAAACGCACATTTTTAATATTCATAACGCTTTCACTGCATATCTCACACAATTGAAGATGAATTTCGATGGGCGTTTTACCACGAAAGATAAGAAAACAGATGATTACACGTTGTTTTTGAATACTAAACTTTGCCATTTTAACTATACAAAATAACATGTATTGCAATGGCTGTAATTCGACCTATATATATTTTATGAAGACACGTCAAGTGAGCACCCCTAAAAACCAGTAGGTGGTCGATTTTTATAAAAAAATGGGTCAAATGAATGCCTATATCAATACTAAAGATACATACAAAGGATTTTGCGAAATTTCAGTTTTTATTGTTTATACGAATGTTTGAATATTTTAATCATTTTTAATTAAAAAATTAATTACTCGGGCACTTTTAAACGAAACGTTATGAAAATTATATGACAGATACTTGAAAATTTATATTTTCAAATGAAATGAACAAAACTCGTAAATTCATTTAATTACCACTTTATTTATAACAATTTAATAAACAATTGAATTTTTGATAATGGTCTCATGCTTCGATTCTTCTGATTTTGGACGCAAAATGTTCCTTGGACCTTTAGCTTTAAGAATCTGCAAGAAAATTTTACTCCCCGACACTCGTTTGTTTACAAACATAGATAGGAAAAAAACTCAAACCTTCTGCCGCGATCCTGCGTCAAGACGCAACCTGCCGCTGGCTGCACATTGCGTCTTGTATGCAGCCTAGCAGATCTCGCTTAGCATGTCGTAGTAGACTTATTGTTTTTTAGTTCACAAATGTACTAATCGCATGTGTAGAGTTTTTCAGAACAGTTTGATATGCACGATGGGACGTATCAATGAGTCTTGTAATCCTTTGAAAAAAGCAAAGCACAATCACGTGCGATCGAATTTAATACTGATACAGAAGAAACGAAACACTAAGTTTAAGAAATTTATTAATTTGTACATGTATAAACCGTGTGATAAAGCAGTTTATAAGTTCAGTGAAAGTGAAGTGAATTTAATATCGAAAGAAAATGTAGTGAGAACGAAAGAGTCTAAAACCGTTGATGCGGATGTTTGTGACGAGGAAGTAGTAAGCGACCCGGAGGATTTTTCTAACGCTGATGATGCAATTCTTGATTCGAATTTTGAAGTTGATGATGCACGAAAGAACCTGACACAGATTAAGAAAATCAACGAAATTTTGAGCGAACTCGGCAAACCACCGATAAAAAAACGTCATTCAGATCAACTTACTGAAGTGGATAAACAATCTATCAAGACAGCAATAAATAATTTGATTGATGGACGTACCGCAAGTACTGCTGCTTCTGAAGATCCGAATCAGGCCTACGTGAATGTTATTAAGGAAGCTCTTTCAAAAGAAGAAACTCGATCCGGAAAATTTAAAGTGCTGACCACTTTACCGGCTGATTGGACTACGAAAAAAAATCGTCCAAAATCAATGTTTCACGTCGCATGGTCCCTCTAGCTAAAGTTTTGGCAGCAAATTCTGGATTTGCTTTAGAACTTTCGAAGAAAAAAGGAAAGAAACTTTCAGAGTCAACAAAAGAGAACATAGTGAGTTTCTTTCTTTCAGATGATATTAGTCGCGTAATGCCTGGCATGAGAGATTGTGTTTCCGTTGTCAAAGATGTCAAAAAATTCGAGTTCAAAAAAGACCATTATTATTTAATCTGAAAAATCTCCATAAACAATATCTAGAAAAATTTTCGGAGGCTAAGATAGGTCTCACAAGATTTCAAAAACTTAAACCACCTGAATGCATCGCAGCCGGTCAAAGCGGTACTCACAACATCTGTGTTTGTAAGATACATCAGAATATTAGACTCAAGTTATTCGGATTGGAAAAAGAATTAAAAAAACATGAAATATCTTTCGTTCAAAAATGCGATGACTTGATAAAAGTTTCAGTATGTGAAGTTTCAACGCCTGCTTTTTATCGACTTGCCGCTGTTTGTCCAGGGATACAAGTTATTATTGACCGGATAGAAAAAGAACTAAATGACAATTATATTGAAGAAATCGCCTACACCCAATGGACTAGTACCGATAGGTATAGAACATTTAATTTTCTCCTCATTTCATGTATGTTTGTCGAATTTTTAAATATCACGATGAAATTTTTATTTCAGATGTGACATTACCGAACAAGTCGTGAGTAGTAAGGAATTTCTCGAATTTTTTAAAAAAGATTGGCCAAATCTTTTGAAGCATGATTTCTTAGCCAAGTCACAAGCTGCTTATTTTAATAAGAAGAAAGAATCGGTGTGTAATGGTGAATTCGTCGTTTGTTTAGATTTTGCTGAAAACTATACGTGCTACGTACAAAATGAAATACAATCGCACCACTAAGCAAGCAACCAAGTAACTTTGCATCCGTACGTGATATACTTCCGTAAAGATGGAAAGTGCAGCATATAAATCATGTTTTGATATCGGAAAAAGTTACACACGATGCCAATTCGGTTCATTTGTTTAATACAAAGCTAGTCGAATTTTTAATAAAAGAGTATGGGGTAGAAAATGTTAAAAAGCTATTTTATTTTTCTGACGGAGTAGGATCGCAGTACAAAAAACATGGGGCCGGCGAAGAGATTGCTCTGTAAACAATCCCAGAACGAACTTAAAAAAACCTTTCGATTTTGATTTCGAATTTCGGGAAAATTCGAAATCGAATATCTGGAAAATTATTCGACATAGAATTTTTTTCTTCATTTTCGAATTCAGCCTAAAATTTCCTATAAGAATCACATTTAAAATCGTAGTGTCGAAAATTTTCCCGAAATTCGAAGTCGAATATCTCGAAAACTATTCGACATAGAAACTTTTTGATTTCGATTTTGAAATCAGCGTAAAATTTCCTATAAGAATCCAAGATAAAATTTTAAAAAATCCATAATTTTGTGACGGGCCGACAGACCGACACATAGAATTCAGTAACAAACTTTTTAAGTTCGTTGATAAGTACAATTTCATGAATCTGATTTGCCACCATAGTGATTTTGGAGTCGATGCAGAGTGGAACTTCTTCGCAACGTAACACGGCAAAGGTGCGTGCGACGGTGTGGGTGGATGCGTCTTAGACACGCGTATCAAGCGAGCTTGCAACGTGTCAACGATAAACACATAACGAACGCGATAACATTATACGAATGGGCCAGCAGTTTCTTAAAAAAAATAAGTTTCAGCTTCTGCTCATAGTCGGATCATGATGCTAAAACTGTCAAGAATACGCGACAGTTTCACAATTTTTATCATGTAAATTCAGATAATATAGCTTGTAAAATATATTCCGAAGATGAAAAAGTTACAATCACCCGAGTAACTAAAAAGACGTGAATTTATTCCTCTGTGTTTGTAGAATCGCTCGAGCGTACAGTAAACTTGCATAAATAAAAATTGATGCTGAGTTACAGAATAAATTGGGGAGTAAAATTTTCTTGCGGATTCTTAAAGCTGAAGGTCCAAGGAACATTTTGCGTCCAAAATCAGAATAATCGAAGCATGAGAACATTATAAAAAATTCAATTGTTTATTAAATTACTATAAATAAAGTGGTAATTAAATGAATTTACGAGATTTGTTTATTTCATTTGAATATATAAATTTACAAGTATCCCTCATAAAATTTTCATAACGTTTCGTTTAAAAGTGCCCGAGTAATTAATTTTTCAATTAAAAATGATTAAAATATTCAAACATCTGTATAAACAATAAAAATTGAAATTTCGCAAAATCCTTTGTATGTATCTTTAGTATTTATATAGGCATTCATTTGACCCATTTTTTATAAAAATCGACGACCTACTGGTTTTTAGGGGTGCTCACTTGACGTGTTTTGTCTCTTGGTGCTTTCATCTATATTACAAATTCAGAAATATTTCCCGTATCTTTGCAATATAAATAGTTCTTATTTCGAATTTTTATGATTGCAGTATAAATTATATTACAAGCTTGCGTTCTTTTTTCTTGCCAATTGGAAGTAACAAAAGCCCAAATAAAATTAAACGATATTTAAACTTTGCAACTTTTCACAATTCGGCATTTAGTTAATACTCCTACATTAGCAAATCGTCTCAATTTTAAAACTACCATTTTAAGTAAAATAAAAGCCACATCGTGTTTTACATTTTGTTCTTTAACTTGCAAATTTAGTTTCGTGGAACACGGGCCACGCCAATACGAAAAACCCAAAGTTTTGATGACTGCGACGAACAGTGAATGTTTTTAAAACAAGGCAGATTTGAATAAACAGTCCACTTAGATAAAACTTTGCTTTTAAGTTACTTTACTGTAAGTGAAAAGAAACCATTATCTTAATTTTAAGTGTGCTGAAATGTTTTTTTAAACTGATTAAACAATTAAGTTTTTGTAGTTTAATTATTATGGTAATAACAGTTTGAAAGTTTGAAAGTATTTGCCTTATTGGTTGTCGGACAATTTTTGTCAAATGGTGGGGGTTTCTTACCGATTTCTAATGCTTATATTATGTCTATATTTAAAGGTTATTGTCAAAAAACATCTAAAACGGGGGACCCAGTGCTATTATAGAAATGTAAAATTTTTATTTTTATTTATTGAAAAATTATTGACTTGACTCGGTTACTTTGTAATTGTTAATTTAAATAAAAGAGTGCCAATTATTTCATGAATAAATGTCGATCTAATAATTTAAATACAATTTAAAAAGGAATTTCTAATTGTGCAAGTAATTGTAATTGAGGTAGTTAACAAAACAATTTTGTATGCATCTAATTCTTAGCGACCCTTCAATACAATAATATTAATGTAAACATTATCTCCCACTACTGTGTAAATATGCTGCTTTGAAACAAACCATTTGTCCTTCAGTGCTGTATTACAAAAAATAATGTTACCTTCCCTAAAAGCTGTTTACATATAATGTCAATGTTTTAAACTTCTCGAGTTCTTGTCGCATGCAAGACGAGCTGATACCAAATTTATTATTTACATATCTCTTTTTAAGTTTTATTTAAACAAACGTCATTTTTGCTAAAATGACATATTTCTGCTATGTGGATGCTCATGATTTCTTAATTTGTTGATTGTAATATGCGTGCATGTCAGTGTATAAGCGCACACATAAAATTATTTTTATTTTTCAATTATTGGAATAGTTATTCCTATGTTTCTATATTCCTATAATTATTCTTATTTTTGTGTTAGTACAGCTAACAATTTCATTTTTGTAAGTTTATGGAAATGCGTGTTATGTCAAACGAATATTGAAATTTGTTTTGAAAAGTAAAATAGGCATTGTTAGTAATAATTAATTAAGAAAAGGGTAACGTTGTTTAAAGTGCAAATAGATTTTAACAGTTACCGAATTCTGGGAGTTGAAATGTTACTAAATCAAAAAATTACATTAAAAACAGCGATATTTATGTATGGGAAAAGTGGTGTGAAAAAGTCCTGCATGTTCCCTGTAGAATTATGTTTTAGTTATAACATATCTTATGGATACTTTCTCTAAGTGTTGTTAATTATCTGGCAGTTGTTGTTGCATCAATGATATCTCTGCTTATTACGTTCTAAACAATTTTTGACACACTATGTAGTGAGCGCTTAAAAAAATTGTTTCGAGATGATGCTACCTTAATAAGTATGGGTTCGACCGATAAAAGTCTTAACTTCGCTAAATGAATTAAAATATGGTGTAAAGCTACCAACATTAGTGTGCACCTTGTCATAGGATAAAACTAATTTAAATCTGGATGACCACCAAAAAAATTAACAAAATCTCTGGATCTAAGTCTCATAAAAAACTTATGATAAGACATAGCAAACCTAGTGTTTACAGAAACTACAATAAAAATTAAATTAATCGAATACCTAATTTAAACAAAGTATCATTTTATTTCGAAAGAAGTATTTTATAACCCCATAAATTTCATAGCCAAAAGATGCAAAATAGATACTAGGAATAATAAAATATTAATATTAGATTAGATTTAAGTAACGTACTAGGTAAGTTGATATTTATCTTCTATTTTACTAATTAGCCTATATGATTTCCTAATTACTCATATTCGCTTTTTAAACAAAATTTGCGCTGTACTTCCTTTAAAAACATTTGACCAACTATCCATGTAACATACAAAACAACTAACCGAAAAATATTGCATATTCAATATTTCTTAATTTTCAAAGCGACATTAGATTTTTTCATATCACTGTAGTTAAGAAATAATAGGACCTTTGAAAGATGAACCTCATTTTGTAAGAGAATAACGGTTATTTTTCGTGTTACTTGCCTGTTATTTTGTACGCAGGAGAAATGAAAGTAGCGACTTTGTGTTGTAAGGGAGTGTTTTTGGGGACGCGGTGGCTCAGATAATTTAACCAGTTGGCTCTGTTCTCTAACCGGCGCGCGCGAGTTCGAGTCTCGCTCAACCCATCGGTGTGTGTGATGTTCTAGCATATTAAGAGTATGTTAGCGGACACAATAAGCCCTTGCGGTTGCGGTACCTGTAAGTGCCCCAATAAAAGGGGAGTGTTTTTAGTATGTTTTTTTGATACATAATTTAATTTTTAATGTGCTTTTTAAAACTGGGAAACGGACTCGGCGCGAATCACGGATAAGAATCGGAACATGGAATATAAACGGTATAAACGGAAAGGAAGTAGAAATAATAGAAGAAATGGCCAAATATAATATGGAGATGCTAGGGATAAGTGAAATAAAGAAGAAAGGAAACGGAAGACAACTATTAGATCAAGGTTACCAGCTTATATACTCAGGATCAGCAGGACGAGCTAAAGAGGGCGTAGGAATAATCCTAACTACACAGATGGCCCAACAAGTAAAACAATGGGAAGCGGTAAATGCAAGGATATTATATGTAGACCTAAAACTGCAAGAAGAAATAACCATAATACAGATCTACGCCCCCACAGAAAACTCCACAGAAGGAGAGAAAGAGACATTCTACGAAGAACTCCAAGTAGAAGTACAAATTATTATTAAATTAGAAGTACAAATAGATAAAGGGAGAGAAAGAAGCAGACACATATTAATAAATGGAGACTGGAATACCAGAATAGGAAATAGACAAGATATAGGATATGGCACGATAGGTAAATATGGAGGAGAATCTACCATAAATAATAACGGAAGAAGAATGATAGACTTTTGTGTTACCAATCAAATGTTAATCGGAAACAGCCACTTTAACCATAAGATAATACACAAAATTACTTTTGAGGCAGCAGGAAGAGAAGCGAAAAGCATTAACGACTATATAACATACAACAGAGAAGCGAAATATGCCATAACAGATGTAAAAGTAATAAGGGGGGCCGAACTGCATACAGACCACAGACTGCTAATAACAGACACCATGTTTTATAGCAGAGAACCCAGGAAACAAAGAGAATATCAGAAAATAAAAATATCAGTATTAAGAAAGCCAGGAAAAGCAAAAGAATTCAAAAGCAGATTAGAAGACACCCTAGAAGGATGGGAAGCGAAAGAAGCAGAAGAAGGAAACCAATGGCCCATGGAAAAGAAGTGGACAATACTAAAAACAGAAATAGTGGAACAGGCGGTAAAGACCTGCGGAAAGGTAACAGTAAAGGGAGATCAAAAAAGAACCCGGTGCTGGAACGAAGAAGTAAAAGATAAAGTAAAGATCAAAAAAAAAGCTTGGAAAAGGTATATACAAAGTAAGAAAGATTGCGATAAACAACACTATATAAATAAAAGAAATGAAGCCAAAGAACCGGTACATAGAGCAAAACAAGAAACTTGGGAGGAATTCGGAAAGAACTAGAGACGAAATTCAACGAAGATAACGGAAGACAGTTTTGGAAAGTAATCAGAGGGCTAAGAGGGAAATATGGAAAGCAAGTATGGAGTATAAGGAACAACAAAGGCATAGTAGAAACAGAAGAAGGAAGAATCTTGGAGGCATGGAGAGAGTATTACAACAACATATTTAAAAAAGATGATAATATCCGGGGCAGAGAGAGAAGAGGAACAGTTCCGGAAGAAGAAGAAGAAGTAGACATAGAAATAGAAGAGGTGATAGAAGCCGTAAAACATATTAAACAAGGAAAAGCAGGAGGTAGAGATGGCATAAATCCAGAAATGATAAAGAATGGGGGAGATAGAATATTAAAGTGGATAAAAGAGATATGTCAACTAGCCTGGAAAGGGGAAAAAATACCAGATGACTGGGAAGAGAACATAGTGGTACCTATACACAAGAAGGGAGATACAAACGATTGCGGCAACTACAGGGCAATATGCCTTCCTTCAATAGTACAGAAGATATATTCAAGAATACTAGAAAGAAGATTACGAGAAGAAGTTGAAGAAAAACTATGTGAAGAACAAGCCGCTTACAGGCCACAGAGGCAAACACAAGATCATATCTTTGTACTAAGAACAGTTACAGAAAAGAGATTAGAAAGGGGAAACCCTTTGTATCTAGCATTCATAGATATAAAATCAGCATTTGACACAGTACACAAACAAACAATATGGAATGCGCTAGCAGAACTAAATGTATCATACCCACTACAACAGGCCATAAAAAGAGTATACGTTAATGCAAAAGGAAGAGTGCGAATTAAAGGGAAAGAATCTCAAAGCTTTGAAATGGAAAAGGGGATCAAACAAGGAGACTCACTGAGCCCCCTACTGTTCCTAATAGTAATGAATCAGATTATTCAGGAAGCAAAAGAACCACGATTCAATGTGAAGGTAGGAAATTTTTAATTTAGAGCCCTTATATATACAATGCCTCATATATGCAGACGACATCGTGCTTCTAGCAGACTCAACTAGAAAACTACAACTAGCAATAAACAAATGGAATAGAGCGATAGAAAGAAGAGGTATGAAAATAAACACAAACAAGACTAAAATTATGAAAATCGAGAAAAATGATACAAACGAAAACACAAGAATAATATGCAATGGGGAAGAACTAGAATGGGTCAATAACTATGAATATTTAGGAACGATAATAAATAAAACTGGCACGATAGAACAGGAGATTCTGAATAGAAGAGATAAAGCAAGCAAAGTATATTATGCGATTAACAAAGCTTAGGGTATACAAAAGCATATACACACCAGTATTAACGTATGGGGCGGAGAGCTGGACAATACAAGATAAAACCAGAAGCAAAATTACGGCGAGTGAAATGAAATATCTAAGAAGACTAGTAGGTAGAACAAAAAGAGATCGCATACGAAATACAATAACCAGAGAAGAAGTAGGTCAGCAACCGCTAATACAAGAGGTAGAGAAGAGACAATTACAGTGGTATGGGCACATAGTGAGGATGTCAAGAAATAGAGACCCCAGAAGAATCCTAGAAGCAAAGCCAGAGGGAACAAGAAGCAGGGGAAGGCCACGAGAAACATGGGAACAGAGCTTAGAAAAGAGGGTAGAACAGAGAGGAAAACACCTAAGAGAAGTAAAAAAGAATGGCAGCCAACCGGGACAGCTTCCGGAAGTGGTTAGAGGACCCGACGCTTTAGGGCATAAGGGAGAAGGAAAAGAGAAAGAAGAGAAGGTGCTTTTTAATATTAAAGAATAGATTTACGTTCGTAATAAATGTCTGATTTATTTTTGGGCTATTTTTTATTTATCTCTTTTAACTGTTTCGCCCTTAGTTTTTATTTTTGTCTATCACTTAGTAGTTAATTTTTTAATGCAAATTTGCTATTTTTATTACATTTTCTTTATTGCGCAGACTATAGATTTTGATGTTTATTTATGTTATAGGTATTTCTGTGTGTATTTTTACACTTCAAATTTATTTGAATAATTTTTTCTTTGTTTTTATTAATTTTTATTTTATAAATTATTCGTAACAATTTATTTTAAATAATTAGTGTTTAATTGTCCTAATTTTTTAATTTAACATATTTTTAATCCACACAAGCATTTGTTTTATTTTTTTTTTATTATACGTAATATAACAAATTTCTGAACATCCTTCGTAGAATATTGTTTTCCGTGGCCGCAGTTTTTGTTGCTCCCCGACACTCTCGGGCAGCCGATATAATGTCTTCCAGGAATCCAATTCTCACTTGCACACGTGCGGGGATTTAAATAAGGTAAATTTTCCTGGTAGATCTAGTCCTGCATTTTCAGGTGTTTCGTAGCCCGTTTGTATTTCAAATACGCATAATTATATAGCGCATCGGCACCCACGAGGAATTAAAGTACTGACAGCAAAGTGAAGCGAATTTCAGTATCAGAAGCTATGCGCCTCGATATAAATAAAGTTACTAATAAATACAATGTAATTTTACGATAACTGTTGTATATGTGTATAAATAAATAGCAGTAAGTAATTCTAATCATTTGTAAGTAAAATAAATAAATAGTGTTAGTAAATATGCACGTTTTATTCACCGCTGTAAAGAGCGAAAACGTTACATTTTACATTTTTAATTTTATATTTGTACTTTTCTGTTGAAATTAATTTATTTCTAACAGCTTATAATTTCTATTCGAATTTTCTAGATGTTGCTTTAAATTTTATTTTTGAGATGTTGGTATTTTATCTAGCAGCACTTTTGTATGCTATCTACTTCATACTACTGAAACTAGATAACTATAAAGTCTTTTTTTTGACATATAAATACGTAGTTATAATAATTTTATTGTATAAAGTATTTTTAAAAATTACTTCTTCTTTCTCGTGCTATCCGTTTCGGATGTTTGCGATCAATGTGGCGATTTTTATTTTATTAACAGCTGCTCGAAAAAGTCCAGTGGTCGTCATCGAAAACCAAGATCTTAAGTTTTTGAGCCATGAAATGCGTGGTCTTCCGGGTCTCCGCTTTCCTTCTACTTTGCCTTGAAGTATTTGTTGAAGTAAGCCAGAACGTTCTTCATTTCTGCTAATGTGTCCAAGATATTGTAATTTCCTGATTTTAACTGTATTTATTACTTCAGTTGTTTTGTTAACTCTGCGTAAAACTTCCACATTTGTCACATGATCAACCCATGGTATTCTCAATAAACGTCTATATAGCCACATTTCGAATGCCTCTAACTTTTTCATTGTAGCTGCAGTCAACGTCCAGGACTCTACTCCGTATAACAAGACTGAGAATACGTAACACCTTAACAGTCTTATTTTTAACTCGATATTTAAATCTCGGTTTTGAATAGTTTTGCATTCTAATATATGAGCTTCTGGCTTTTCTATTCTACACTTGATCTCTACTGAATGATCCCACTGATCATTGACTGAAGTGCCTAGATAGATAATTGATTTTACTCTTTCAATCTTTTCGCCGTTTATTATTAAGGGTTCAGGTGGAATATTGTTTTACTTATAATCATATATTTGGTTTTCTTTGCATTTAACTTTAACTCGTACTGTTGACTGATAGTCATGATGTTAGTCATAATATCTTGCAAGCCTTTTAAATTGTCCGCGAATATGACTGTGTCGTCCGCGTACCTTATGTTATTCAACTTTACTCCGTTTACTGAAATGCCTTCTGTCGCATCTTGCAGAGCTTCGTTAAATATTTGTTCCGAGTAGACGTTGAACAATAAAGGCGATAGAATGCAACCTTGTCTCACTCCGCGTCTTATTTCTACATCATCTGACAGCTCTCCTTCAATTTTGATGTTTGCAGATTGATTCCAATACAAATTAATTATAATTCGAAGATCTTTGTCGTCAATACCAGTGTTTTTCAGTATTTGTATGAGTTTATCATGTTTAACGCTGTCGAATGCTTTATGATAATCTATAAAGCATGTATAGATATCAATGTTAACATCTCTGCAACGTTGAAATAATACTTGTAGAGCAAATAGCGCTTCTCTTGTGCCTAGGGCATTACGAAATCCAAATTGGGTTTGGCTCAATTGTTCTTCACAAAGTCTGAAGATGCGTTTATGTATTATTTTCAAAAACATTTTTAGTAGGTGGCTCATGAGACTAATCAATCGGTAGTCGCTACAACATTTGGCACTAGATTTTTTTGGTATAGCAATAAACCCCGCACTTCATCTTTCATAATGTCCGGGCCCGTGGTGCATGGCTCTGATTTTATGACTTTTCGCTGTTTATCCTCAAAAAGTTCTTTAACGTATTTCTTCCATACTTCTAGTCTTGTTATTTTGTCTACAATGACATTTCCTGCATCATCTCTCATGCAACCTGTTGTTTTGGACTTAAAAAGTCCTGCGGCATCTTTAACTTTTTTGTACATGTTAAAATTGTCATATTTTCTTTCTAGTGACTCAATTTCAGCACATTGTTTTTTTATATTTTTAAATAAGTTTCTTTAGCAGCCTTTATAACTTTATTAATGTTGTTGTGAATGGTATTATAAGTTTTTATATCTCCATTCTTATTTCTTCTTCTTTCTTCCATCATTTCTAAAATCTCGTCCGTCATCCATGCCTGTTTTTTTGATTTAGTTGGTTTTAGATACTCATTACTTACTTCTTCTAGTTTTGTCTTGAATTTTGTCAATTCCGCGTCAACGTTGTCTGTTGCAGAGTATTTTAGAAAACCTTTTAATTGTTGTTCCACTTGTAATTTGATGTTTTGGTTCTTTAGCTAATTTAAGTCATATTTTTTTGTCGTTTTACTTTTTATAACTTTCTTCAGTTTTATGCACATTTTAGCTAATAATGGGACGTGATCAGACCTTATGTCCGCACTAGGGTATGTTTTAACTGATTTTATAGAGTTCCTAAATCTTTGACTTACTAGCATGTAATCTATCTTACTTAGTTTGATATTAAAGGCAATAGTTTGAGTATTATTAATTTCTTTAATTTTTTGTATTTGCATTATATATTTTTTCTTTGGTTAAATTTTTTTTACACAAGAAAGCTTTGAATACTGAAAATAAATGGTAATTCTAAAGAGGTAGGTTGAGCGAATAAGTAAACAGCTAAAAATTGTAAAGTTTAGTTTGGTTCATTTTTGCTCAGTGGCACGACTTAATAGACATATGTTGTTGCAGTGAAACAATAGTGTTTTGGCCATCTTTTGTAAGTACCCTATAGAATTTAACAATAATAGTTTTTCGCTATTTAAGGAAGTTAGTCAAAAAAATCTCTCTCTTGTAACAAAACAGAGTGCCATCTACTGGATAGTACATTTTATGCCTTATTGGAAACAGATTAGCCTTTTTTTTTCAAGAAACGAAATTTTAATTTTATCTATTTTGGGGTGTCATTAAAAACACTTGTATTTAATAAAGTATTTAACTAATTAGCATTAGAACGGTTTGCAACCAAAAAAGATTTACCTGTAGGAAGAAAAATTTGTGACCACACATATATGGTTATTGATGTACAGTAACATACTTATCAAACCACTCTTTAACTAATTTTTATATAAATATTAAACTTTTTAGTGTTTGCTAACTAGAAAATATTTGTGTATTAATAACTTTAGAATAGTACACAACAGAACAACAAATTGCTTCTTTGCTTTTTTTAATAGATCTTTGAAATCCCTATACATTATGATGTAATTTGAGGTTTAAGGCTCCAAAAAACTACTAACCTACTTAATGAACTGAAAACAATATAATGCATATTATAAAGCATAACTGGAAAGTACAAAAATTCTTTGACTTGTAAATAGCGAAAATATGCTTTACAGGAAACTAAACTATAGGGTTTAATAGAATTTTACTGAAACAAATGACAGTGAATTATATTCAAATGAAAGTAAATAGCGGCAAACATTTAGCGGCCGGAATCAAAAAATTTGCGGCCACTTCCGGTCAAACCGATCTTGAAATTTTTCGATCAGACTGATTTTTGGCGTCTGGACTTGACTTATGGTCGTTAGTTGAATACTGAAAACATTATTTTTTTATCTATCACAGATCAAAAATTTTAAGGCATGACAGATGTCAGAAATGACAGAAATAGAAACTTGGTCTCCAGCTTGGAAGCTGCCTTGATCAAAAGTTATAAGGCGTGACAGACGATAGACATGACAATAGTAGAGCTGGTCTCCAGATTTCAAAGCTGGGTCCTTTAAAACTGAGAGTCATATTGTTAAAATAAGAACACGTGTATATGTAATTAAGATAAATAAGATTCAGACCTCTGTAAAGCAAAATTGGCTTAAAAAAATACGCTACCGCTCAAAAGTATCTGGACACTTAGTAATTTCCAATTTAAAGAAAATGATATGTACACCTACACATAAAATGTAGTTTAAAGTAGTAATAATTATATGAAATAAATGTAAATTCATTTAAAACAAAAACATTAAATAGAATAGTTTAAATTTTTATAGAATTTTGAATCTTACAAATTGTAATAGTTCCAAAGTAGCACAATCGCATCATTCTCTCCATAAGTTTATTCAAGTCTTACTTTCCACTTGCTTCCATATTTCTGCGAGATATTTAATAACTAAAAGATATTTATTAATTGTTTTTTTATGTAATTTGATTTACTGCGCATTACTTTACTGGAACAAAATTTAAAGATTACGAGACTATTTCATTATTCATCAAGATTACTGTTTTTTCCTATATTTTAAAAATATATGGTACGTTCTAAATTGAACTTTAAGGTGTTTTTCTTGAATAAAACAAAATATTGGAACCATTTGAATTTAATTGCTATCAGAGTAAAATACAGATTTGACAGTTACGTATGGAATATAGTGTGTTGGCCAAATGCATTCCATGAATCCGTTACCTTGCAACCACTCTTCTAGCAAGGTTTTTTGTAGTACTTTCTTATAAACGCTGCTTTAGTTTAGCAATTACAAGTCTAATGGTCTCTTTGATACCTAGAATGGTAACCGGTTTGTTGAAGTAAATCTTTTCTTTTAAATATCCCCAGAGGGAAAAGTTAATAGGGTTAAATTGCAACCCAGCCAATCGAGGCTATCTATTTACGAGATAACACGACCAGAAAATATGGTTTGAAATAAAGTAGAAGTAAGTGTTTTACGTGGCGTGTGACATGTAGCTTTATCATGTTAAAACCACATATCATTCAAGTTCACATTGTTGGTTTTATTGGAAGAAAGTAGCTTATCATCTCTGGATAGCGCACAACATTGATAGTAATTGTCCTCTAAAACCTAGTTTATAGATGTATGACACATCTGGTGTAATCTGTTTCTTTAAATTCTTGAGTCAATTGTTATGATGTGCTGTGTAGTTCCGTATAAAAGATTTAATTGCTGTGAACAAAAACGAACTGATGTGCTTGATTCATTATGCAGACTATCACGTACTCGAGTAACATGGTCATACGAATGACCATAGCGTTAATATAAAATCCTAGTTTTGTTTCAGACTTTTGCGTTTATTTGGCTCGTTATTGCATCCAAATGATGATAAAAGTTTTCCTTGTATATTCATAATTGCTTCCCTATTTTTATAATAAACTTTAACGATGTTGATGTCTTATTGCACAGTATATAACGCAATAATGACTTTGCTACGTGTTTAAACACCAACTCTATAAATGTAAACTTCCAACATTCATCGAAAGCAAGTGGCGCGCCATTCAAATCTTAAAGTTCAATTTAGATGACTCTATACAATATAGTATAGAAGAGTGTTTAGAAATGTTATTTGCTTAACGAAGAAAATTTCTACTTTGTTAGTATTAACCTGCACGGTCTTCATGTATTTTACATGTGAATTTGAACTTCCTAGAATAGCGTGTGCCGTAAAGTCTAATATTTTACAACTAGTAGACTTCATAATCTTTGCTTTTCGGCAATTTTATGCGCAAAACAGTTTTTTCTTAATATATTGCGATAGCAGAACACTACGTTAATCTTATTTTTTATTAATGTATGTTAATAACATTAATATTGATTTTATGACTTTTCAGTTAAACTTTCATTAAATATAAAATTATTCTAATTCATTATAGAATATTAACCGCACATTAAAAAGCCAAAATCGTTTATTAGTATGTAGCTCAATCATTACAGTGTTTTGTGGCAAAATTGTTGATAGGTAACCACTAACGCCGTCGTTCAAAATAAATTGCATATTCTAAAATCAAGTTTTTTTATTATTATTTTGTAATCCCACATCTAGGTTATTGGAATATGCATTTGCACCAAAAAAGTAGAATAATACGTCTTCATTATCATATTATTAAAAATTATTATTTGTGTTAACATCTGTTGACAAAATATTTAACATTTTTATTATAAAATAGCAGCGTATTAAAATAAGTTTCTGTGCAGTTAACTAGTCTATGCCCGACTCCATACTTAGAAATAACTCGTCGAGTTACCCCAAATCAAAAGAATACGTCTAGATGCAAACATTGGTTGTGGAGATGAATAGTATATCAATTTGAAGACGCGCAATAGCAGCTAAGCATTGGCGGCTCGCTATCCCCACATTCACCACCAAGCAACTTCTCTCCTAGTTGTTCTCCTGTTCTAATTAAAATTTATTATAGTAAACGATTCACTGTTTGTCTACCTTATCGCGTTGTTTTATCTCTTAGTGTAAATAAATAAGGTCGTGGTGACTTTTTGAAAAACAAATAGTAAGTAGGTCCCCATGCATTTAAACAAACAATTAAAAAAATGCACAATCAAGGCAAGCAAAAAGCTTTATTTTACAATAATTTGTTTATAAAAAAATTTTGATTTATTTTCATTGGCATTTTTCGATAGCTTGATGGCAAAATTTAAAGTTGATAATTTGTATTACAACATATCTAGTTTCTAAAAATGTTTTTAAAATACCTCTAGGACTATATCCCAAACAAGTTCAGAATTAGAAAATTTTTTTTAAAAAGATTAAAAGTTGAATAAATCAATAATTGTTGCACCTACAGAACCCAATTTCAAGTTATGTGTTAAGTATATTAAAGTGCATTTTCTATGTAATACCAAGCTGTATGTTATAAATTTGCATTATTGTTAGTTCAATAAAAGGCCATTTTAACGGTTTTTCGCATTTTGGAGCAAGAAATTAACTAATTTTAGCGCTTCACAGCTCATTTAATAGATATTTTTGTTCTCTATGTAAAATTCCCGTGGAATACTAATGTCAGATTATTATTTATTTTTATATAAGTAGAAAAACAAATCGCCATCTTTGATCATTGTTTGAAAATACTTATCTAAAAATGTTTTTTTTGCTTTAATGATTAGCCTAATACACAATTAAAGAGAAAACTACTATTAAAATAGCCAAAAATACACTATATTAGAATATTCATTTTTGTGTTCAAAACTCTTCTATAATATACACTTTTTTGTTTTTATACAGTGTTGATAAATAAAAGCAATACAAACATTATTATAATAAAATGCTACGTAAAAGGTTTTTTGCTATATAAATACATCTGAAGATATTCAGAGGGGTAACGTGTGTATGTGCGTGCAATTGGACATATATTTCTTCTAAATGAGCATTATTACTTACCTCCGAAAGTAAGAAAAAACAAAAATTTATGAAAAGATATGTATAGCAGAAGTACTGATTTTTAAAATATTGGTTTAGCCAAAGTTTTAAATGACATTTTTGTGCTACATATTTATTGTACACTCTCTGTCACATTACTACTTTGTTGCTATTTAAAACCTCGATTTGTTCCATGAAGTTGTTTATGGTTTGTCACGATTTAGCTATTATATTTAAACTGCTAATAGATTTAGCTTAAGATACCATTTATTAAAGGAGCTATTCAATTTTCTTTTATACTATATTTGCAAGTTAAGGCCATAATGGTAAACAACCAAGGTTTATTTTTACGTTTGTACATCAAGCGCTCTCTCCAAGATGTACGTTTTTCGTTTGATATTAAAACTTTTGGAATAAATTTTTACTGTTATCTAAATATAGTGTCATATTAATTTTAAAATTTTCTTTAAAATTTTTATAGTAAATACAACAATAAGATACTGAAAGAATAATACGAAGACATACTTTAAAAATATTTTCAATTACAAATTTATATCAGATATAATATAAAAATTCTGCTTTTTTCGTTTTATATTTTATAATCTAATTCTCATTGTTTATATACGTAACAACAAATATTATATTTTCATTAAAACTTATTTTAAAATATATATAATTTTTAAGTATAACCAAAAATAGCAATATTTTTAAAATAATATCAAAAGTAATACTTACAATAGGTTACTTTAGCTAAAAGAATTATCTAAAATTATTATTATCTTAAAATGAGTGAATAAAGACTGGGAGTTTTTTTAAGTTTGACAATTTATTGGTGTGTGATTTTTGACTAAAGTGGGTTGTTAGTAAATAAATGCATAAAAGTAAAGTAAAATATGTTTGGGTAGAAGCCTTTAACTACAAAATAAAACAAATAAAAATAAAAAAAATATTTTGATTATTGTGGAATAATATAATTTTATTTTAGTATTCAGGTTGTCAAAAATTGTAATAGAGTGAGTTTTTGATTTCTGTCGTAAGAATTGGTGACAAAATATTTTGATTAATTAGAAACTATAAGCGTCGAAAATTTGTTAAAAATCGGTGCCTTGAACTCATGTTTATTTTTTTTCATTTGCGGAAAACTTTCTGAACATAACTTAACAATTAGGTTCATCGGCTGAACATCGTCGTTTTTTGGAAAATAAACATAAAGAAAGCCTACACAAAATTTAGTTATTGAATTTAACATTCTCTCTCATCTCCTATATCATTAACATAATCATCCGTAAAGCTATTAAAATAAGTAAATGGTCCCAATACTTTAATGTTTAAAGCAATGGTCAAAGTATGCATATTATTTTGAAACCATAAATTATCCTACATCACTAGTTGCATAATTTTTCCAAACAAACAAAATTTTTCCAAATCAACCCATTCCCCTCCAAAACTTGTTCACATCAAACTTCCACTTCTATTTCAAAAACCATTTCTCTTCTATGACTCATAGTTTTTCTTGGGGAGTAGACAAATTGACAGCCTAAGTAAAGAATTAACTTCATCAAAAGTGGATGTCAAAACGTAGAACATTATATATATATATATATATATATATATATATATATATATATATATATATATATATATATAAATTTTGAACATGTTTTGATAATGCAATAAATACAAATGCGTATAGGTTGACTAAACTACAATCTACAGCTCCAAAATTTGAGAAACGCAAAATTTTGAGTTAAGTAAACAAAAAAAAACTAAATCACAGAAAGTTTGAATGGATTATAACTATTAAAACTTTGAAATTCTGTAGTTATTGAATATTTATATTTCAATAGCAATAACATATCCAAAAAAATTATTCAACAGTTTTCTAGAATGGTCGATCACCGTTCACGTTTTTTTTTAAATTACAGAATTACCTTCTGATCAGTTCTAGAAACGCACGTTTGAATATAAGGTGGAACAGATGGACATTCGCAGAAAACGAATACGAGAAGCCAAACAATAGTAATGCAAATAAATTAGTGTTGTTATAATATTATAATTATAATTATAATCCACAATTAAAGTGCAGCAATGCAGCTTTTGTGAATAAAGATAGTTTTAAATTAAATAATCGCTTACTTTACATTTTATTTGCCATAAAGGCTGGAAAATGAGTGGCACAGATGACCGAGCTTTGTTAAAATTATCAAGGGGAGCAGAATTCAAGAAACTCAAAAAATCGCCTTGAAGGACAGGATGCTATGATCAAGGAAATACCAAAAGACAATTACAATTCTCGTCATCGTCTGCAGAACCTTCAGGCCCAAATTTCAGTGCAACATATGTAGTTTTAGATGAGAAATTATATCACTCGATTACTAGGCATTATTGTGCGTATACGATGAACTTCGTGGGTTAGTGGCCCTCATTGGCATTCAGCAAAATAGTGACTCCGATTTAAAAAATCTGACAGACAGCCCCTAAAAAAGATTTTGTACCAATCAGTTGCACTATAAAAAGTTAAGTAATGGAGAACGGAGAGAGTATTTTGTGAATCGTGCAAAATCTGTGGAGGTACGTCGTTCTTAGCAACTAAAGGGTTTGGTGGTTGGAAAAATAATCATATAATAAACAATCATGACAATAACCCTGATCCCAGAAATTACATTGCAAAATTTATTAGTAGACGTCGAGTCTCACAAAGAGCAAAATAGCAAAATAGTATTGGTGAAATGTTCTCTTGTAAGTTGTTGAAGTTTTTAGCTTTCCAAATATTAAGCTCTGTAAGAAACGGTAATTTTCTTGGTTGTGCAGAAACGATTCCAAAGCGTTTTGAGTTGGAACAGGTACCAAAATTTGTAAATAAGAAAAAAATGTGTTTCCTAATAGTTATCGAGTCCAACTGTCAATAAATTCATTATACAGTTAGCGGACTAAGTTAAGGTAGAGATTTATCTAAGAAACTGTAAATACCAAGTACTGTTCTATGCATCCGCACATGGAGCAACTAGCTTTTGTGGTACGATATGTGCTATCTTCGAAAACTCCTGTAGAACGATTGTTCTGATGATTGTTTTGATGTTTATTCTTAAGTGCGGACATAAAAGTGAAGAGATGATAAATGATTTAATTTTATCCACAGATTTTGTAGATATTAATCTAAATAACTGTAGAAGGCAAAGAATATTTACATTACTGAACAAGAAGCATCACTCACGTAGGTGGAAGAATTACGTTTTCTAGTGCGCAGGTTCGCCAAGCATTTTCAAATTTTGTTAACCTCAAAAAGTTAGCATACGGACGTTAACATTCAGTAGTGAATACTCGTATTTATTCATCAAGATTACATCTGATATTACTTATTATACATAGATATTGGGGCGATTTTGTGTCGTGTTGAAAGTTTTCTGTATTATTTCATGTAACTGTAAGTAGTGTATTGTGAGACATTCGTCATTAGACAAAATAAGCAAAACACTTAAACGCGGTTATAACTGTACAGTTAGCCAGTGTTATAGTTTCCCGTCACAGGCCATGAAGCCCTATGGGGTCGTAACAGGATAGGTCTGCTACAATCTAGAGCCTGCGGTACACAAGGGTAGTAACGTGGCTAGCGCTCCATACCGACCGCCTATTATTACCCCAGAGTTTGACCTCCAGGTACTCATTTATTGCAGCCTCAGTCGAGTTGGGCCGTAAAAATGCCAGCGATTGAATTGGCAAGAGCGGAATTTGAACCCGCAACTCTTCGCCAGTGTTAAGTATTGAAAATGTCACCATTTATATGATTAAACATTTTGTAGAACATGTGCTTCTCCAATGATGAGTGGAGTGACCCAAACCTCACAAGATCTTAGTAATAATTTTAAGACTGTCTAGAACACAGAAAAAAATTGCTCATATTTTACATTTGTAATCCCTTAATTTGTAATTATATTATTTTTATCACGATGCTTGTTTTGTAATTTTTTTCTTCAATAAACATTTCGCTTTCCAAAAATAGTTTTTTTTTAGTACGCCAATGCAAATACATTACAATTAAACTTTAAGCGCTGATGGCATCGACTTTAATAACATAAAAATAATTTCGAAATTACCGCATTCTATACCCCAGGAAAATGGCGTTCATGTCTCAAGGTTCCTCAGAATTCACATCTGAAATACAATGGTATTAAGCGAGAGTGTCGCTTCTTGTTCAGTAATGTAAATATTTTTTGGTAGTGCTACGACAATGCTAGCAACAAGTCTGGGTGCTACAGGCTAGAATAAAAGAAGTAAATTTTCTGGCCACAAAATTCCTTTTACAACTAATTGGTTCTGCGGAGGACAGCAAGTACTCTATTAAATTTTCTTATTTAGAACAAGTCTATAATTTTTTTAGTTCTTCAACCAAAAGATGGAATATCTTGCAGCCTTACTTAAAAAGTATTTATTTATTTTTAAAAACTTTGTCGACTGCTCGACGCGGTGCTCGTGCTGATGCCAATCAAGCATTATACAAATTGTACAAAAAAGTTACTGATGCTATGACATGTATTACCCCTGATAGTGGTCAGACTAAGGACGCACAGTATAAAGCAAATGTGATATTGGAAAAATTTAAGAGCCTTTAAATGGCATTAATGGTATTTCTGGATCAATGTATTTGCAAAGTTTCGGGGATTAAGTGAAAGGCTTCACGGAGAAAGTACACACAACAAAATTCATTACTCTATACAGTACTTTAGAAGCTTATACAGACACCCTTCGAAACAAAGATAAGTTTTCAAACTTAAAAAAAGCAAAATTTATTTATAAAACTGAAAACTTTGTTCACAAAACAGAAATTACAAGGAGGAAGCCAAAGGTTCCTTTTGGTAAAAGCAAAGATGAAAATTTCAAGTTTTCTAGACGACAATTTTCTCGGCAGAAACTTGGTACAAAAAGAATAATTTATACAGAAATAGAAAAAGATGTTGGATTTTTATGGAAAATTAGTCGAGTGGAAAATGACAACAGAGAGTATGAGATTAGTTATTGAAAACGTACGATATAAATAGATAAAACATTATCTTAAGAATGTGTGCATTTAGTAGTATTTTTAAGAAATAATAAAATTATTTACAAAGAAGACGGGAATAGCAACGTAAAAAACTAAGATTTTTCTACGTATGAGATATGCTAACTGCATTGGAGAACAACCCTTTTCGGCTCTCAAGAGAGCGAGGAATTTTATGAAATTACTGTTAAAACAAGAAAAAGTAATTAATATTTATTTATTTTTAAAAGTAATATATTAATTAATATAATAAGTGTAAACTAAGCTCATTAAAGTTATTTTTTATCTATTGCATTATGCATAGTAATAAAACATTAAGTTTATTATGCTGATACTTTAATAACACAGCATAAGCAGATTTATTCGCTGGATTGTGCAATTTAATTAATATTATTTTCTCATTTGACTTTGATACGGTCAGGTTCTAACAAGGCATATGCTGGAATACCCTAGCAGGAAACTTTGTTGCTGCATTAGAGGGGAACTACTAGGCTACTGTGTCAAGAAACTGATCCTTTGTAATAAATCGTGCAGTAGCTAAAACATTTAGTATCAGAAAGTTTACAGTATAATTAATATTCATTCTTGATATGTTTTAAAGGTTAATCCTAAGTCAGTTTTATTATACATATATTAAGTAAGAAATAGTACATAAAGTGTTATATATTTTTCAAAGCTGTGTTATATGTCTTATTGTAAACCACTGGCATAGCATAAAATATATAATGTGTGTATACACACATAAACACACACACACACATACACACACGCGCGCGCGCGCACGCACGCACACACACGCATATATATATATACACGAGGTGTGGCAGAAAAGTAATAAAACTGGTAACACTGCAAGCGATCTGGCAACGCTACGCTTGATAGAGCATGTGTATAAATACCCTCCCATAGCTCAGTGCGAGTTTCAACTCGTTCCGTTAACTACGTGATTTTTGTGACTGCTATTAGTGAAGTTGTATTTTGGTTGTGCGTCATACAAAATGGAACAGTGGAATTTCAGGGAAGCCTTCAACTTCGAAAACCGACGAAAACATCGAACGTGTGAACACTTTGTGAGATCAGACCGTCGTTTAACATTAAGAATGTTGAGTGAACAATTAAATTTGAACAGATTTACCGTTCATCAAGTTTTGACTGGACATTTGCACATGCGAAAGGAACCTCAAAAGGCATTTCTGTAGTTTCCCAGCCCCCCTATTTACCTGACCTCAGTCCCTGTGACCTTTTCCTTAATCCTAAACTGAAAAATGTCCTCAAAGGATTTCATTTTGGGACTTTAGAAAACACCCAAAAGAGTCTAATGGACATGCTGAAGACCATACCGGTTGAAGACTTCCAGCGCTGCTACCAACAGTGGGAACAACGTCTCGATCGGTGTGTAGCTGTTCAAGGGAACTACTTTGAAGGGGATAACATTGATGTTTGAAAAAAATTAAAACTTTTGGTAATTAAAAAATCAGTCTCATTACTTTTCTGCCACATCTCGTATATATATATAATACTTTTATAACAAACAAATTACGGTCTACATTTTTTTATTAGAGAATAATTCACACCTATTGTTTATCCGAGTATTATTTACAAGATTAGTTCTAAATAAAAACTAAGATTTTTATATTGGGTGGAAGAAGTTAGTTATAGTAAATAAGAAAATTTATGCAATTAATCGTGAGGTAAAAATTCTGTTGTGGTCTGCCAAGTAACAAAAGTAATAATATGAAAAATATAAACGACCTGCTGCTTGCTGAAGTGGTAGATGATAACGAATGGTGTAAAGATATTCCAGATATTCTAGATTTCAATTTAGATAAATTCATTGGTGGTGTGAATATTGAATATGATATAAATAATTCTACAAATAAATCATATTGTGTAAATTGTGGGATAAAGAGATTATGGAATAATGCAATTCTTTGTAAAACGTAATTAGGCTACATACATATTTTTTTGTTATTTATATTTGGTAAGGACAAAAAAGGATACCACATTTATAAAAACTTGGTCTATGGATTTTTATGTATCTAGGTAGAAAATCTGAAGAGATACTAAGGTATTACAGTAGTTGTTATGGCAAAATGTACATTAACGCAAAAATTCTATCATATTCAATATTTTCGATTGCTTCCGAACGAAGAGGACACTTGGAGAAACTATTTTTGGGGTTGTTTTCTAGATTCAAGAAGAAAAACACCAAAGTTACCAGAAATTTCCATCACAGTCGTCGACCAGAAAATCAGTAAATGTAAAAATCTCAAGTCAATAAATCGAACAAACAATTTTATCTTTATACTCATCCAAACATAACAAATTGTTATAAGAACATAACAACAACTCAAATACATCAATATTTGGTAACATATCCCTTGTTCCTAATAACAGTTTCGCACCTACGAGGCATCGAATCGAGGAGGTTGTCGATGGTAGACTGATAAATTTTCTTTCATTCCTCCTGCAGCTCTGAGAACTTGTTATCCGCTTTTCAATCCGCGAAAACGGATCCTTTTTCGCTTGAACCAGTCCTTGGTGTCTCGTGTTTAGGGTTATTGTCCTGTTAAAATATTAAGGTTCTGCTGTAGATACGTGCATGCGTAGGGGAGCATAACATCCTCCAGAATGCCCTTGTAGATATGGCGGTCTATTATTCCCGTGATACGTAGAGGGACCGACTCTCTTGGATGAGAACGCACCCCATACAATCACCGGCCCTTTTCCGTGCTTCAAAGTGGGAATCTTGTATAGGGAGCACATGGGACGTCATACTTAACGTACCCATTCTATTCGAACAGTGAGAACTTGCTTTTATCGCTGACGATTACTTTGTTCCACTGCTGATAGGTCTAGTGCAGGTGCTCCCTTGCGAACTTAAATTCACGAGGGTTTTTTTAGCTAGCCGTCTCCCATACAATTCAAATGCTTACAGTCGGGATTGGACAGTGCGTATGCACGGGCTGGGATTGGTGGGAGGGAAGATACTGGCTCTGATGTCTACGGTGATGCAACGAGGGTCGGCCTGAGACTCATGCCAGATGGATTTGTTGGTATATGGAGACGTGCAACGGGGTCTGCCGCTCTTTTTGAGAGGGGAGAGTTCGGTAGTGCGGTCGAGCTTGAGGGTCCGGAATATCCTAGACTGGACGAGTTGGAACAGCGATCAGGTGGGCTCTAAGTCAGTCTCCGACGATAGTCTGGCGTGTCTGGAGAGTCTGTTTCTTGGAACCTCTTGTCTTCGGCATCTACAGCAACAAATGTTAGCACAGAAAATAGCACATGGTAACAAGAAAAATAAATTAAATCCATTAAAAGCTTCAATGCTGGAAACCGCTTTTATGAGAAATCTAATTTTTCTGGAATATTCTGGAAACAAAGATCGATAAATTTTTGGTTTTCCAGTAGAAACTTTGAGAGCCATATTTAATAAACATAGTATCTGGGTCGTAATGATTTCCCAAGTTTTCTGGGAAAAAAGTTGAATTTTAATGAATATGATAGAATTTTTGCCGGTAGAATAAAAAAGTCTTGCCTTGCTTTTAAATTAAGGCAAGGTTGGTGTTTAATGCACTAATGACAAATATTTTTTAGTCTTTTGCTCTTTTGTTGCCAGGGTAAATGTTACAGTAAATTTATACAAAAAACAACAGATAGTATAACTAAAAATAACTATAATTGGAAAATAAATGTATTTCTAGTTAATTGATTATACATAGACGTGGATAAGAAACGATTCTTCAATATTACATAATGTTTTCTAAGTCTATACTATTTCTAATATCTTATTGGTCATCCTTTGTTTTTGATAATCAATTTATATCTCTCAGGTATGTAATTTACTAGGTTTCCTAATTCTTCTTTTGAAATACAGCGATTTTAAGTTTGAATTAAGAACTGGATTATTTGTTGATATCCTTTGCTATAAGTTTTTTATGGGACTAAGATCAAAAGATTATGTTGATCAGTCCATTTTGTCCTAATAACTTCTGAGTTTTTTAAATGTGTTTTCCTTAGGTACGTTTATGAAACATTTAGTATAAATTTATATGCAAATAAACTGTCATACAGCATCAGCTGTTTTTTTTGTTTCTCGAACAAAGCTTAAGTACTTAAAGAGTTGAAAGAAACTGGAACTTTGGGTAACAACAAAAATCCAGTAACGTATTTAGATGAAAGTTATATTTATTTTGCATATAGCGTTAATAAATTCTGGCAATCTTACACAGAATATGGTGTTTATACATCTAAATTAGCTGATTATAAGCATCTTGTAGTTTATGCTGGCGATTCGTACAGTCTTGTAAAGAATATACTGTTATTTTTTAAATAAAAGGGTAGGTCTGGTGATTATCAGAATGACATGAATTTAGAAATAAATGCACTGTAAATAAAAGTAGTCTAATTAAGATTTATTTTCTTATACATCGTAAAATTTTATTAATGTTTGTAATAAGTAAACAATTTCCACACATAAATACCTAATTCTGGAACAATTTTATAAAAAAATTTCTAATGTTTTCAAATTTACCGTCAAAACACTTTTGGTGGTAACTGCACTACATAAATTTGTAACGCTCCCATACATGCTCAACGCTTGGTCGCACTCTAACTCGATTTGTTATTGAAGACAACAATTTAAGTATTATAAAATACTTTCTGTTTCGATATAATCTTAAAGTTTAATGCACTAACTTTTCTCACAATTTGTAGTTCCTTCACAGAAGTATATTTCTTTAAAGGCCTCAAAATATTTCATGCTCTATATCATCTCTTGGTTTTTCAAATTTTTATTTAGATGGGAGTGTTTTAAGTTTTGAGAACAGAAGGTAATTCCAGAAAGCTAAATAGTGTATTAAAAGGATTTAAAAACTTCAATTTCTTTAATTTGCCACACCACCCTTGTTACTTCTTTCCTTATCTACTATATTTCTTCTGGGGATAAATATAATTTTTAGGTACCGTATTGCGCATTTTTAAAATTGTAAATTACATGTTTGAAGCACTAAATGCATTGTAACAAATATTTTTAACTTTCTGTAACATCCATTGTGAAAGATCAGTGAATTTCTAATTAGTCTTTCATTGTTATAGTAAATTGATTATACACAGATTTATATATTTATAACTTTGGCCTCCTATCTGTACAACCGTTCCTTATATTATCATCTCTATAGTGAAAAAGGAATATTTTTGTCAAGCTTGTCAATTGTAAACAAGTGTGCTATTTTGAGCGTTTAAGGGATTATTCAAACATAAGGACTATGGCTATTAATAGATGTAGCGTTATCTCTATATTTCTGGTTGGTTCAACCACCGCTCTCTCTCTAGTTTGGCAAAAACAGATAATGTATGTTGTACAGATATAGAAATTTGTGCTGTATTTGTTATGTATATGAGGAAACTAGCCCTATATTAGTTCCTGGTGTAAAATTTGTTTAGAGTTTAGTTGAGTTCTGCCTTTTTTAGGTTATATTGAATTATAGCGATGTTTTATTTTACATAGTGATTATAAGGAGGATATACGTGGTGAAGTTGCACCATTTCAAGTTGTAAGGACATGACTTGAGATATGTCCCCCGGTGGCGGTTAATATAACATTTGTAGGTATAGGAATATAAGGAATATTTGGGTACTGATTTACGTCAATCACCTTTAGTGGTAAATAAATATTAAGTATAAAAGAATTTAAAGTACTACTAATTTAATAAAAACAAATAAAAAGCTCCTTATGGGTCGTAGTTTCCTTGGAGATTTAGTAAGCTCATTCTAACCAAATGCAGGTACCGGTCTCGGGTAATCAGATAATGCTTTTTTGCACTCTTCCAGTTTTGTTTTGATGCGTATAGCGACGACACTTTTACAAAACGTTTTACATATTACAGTGTTTATTAATTTTTATCAAGGGGAACCTGCTTTATTGAAAAAAATTTAATGGTAACTCGCTGATGAAGTGAAGCATCAATATCGGCTATTTTATATCAATTATCTGTGGTTAAGCAATAAATGCTAATGATATCATGAATTCTTTAAGATAATGTGTGCAGTTTGTAGGCTAGAGTGATGTATTTGGATTTTATTGATAAAATAAACATATATTACATATTATATAATATTTTGAGAGTAACTCTTTTGGTTAGTTACATTATAAGAATATCCAATTATATACTTTTAATATGATACAGTTATTGTTAAAATTTTGTTTTAAATATGAAATATTCCAATAGTAACTACGGCATAGATAAAAGTAAATGTGCACAGAGACCTAACAACTGTTTTGCATATCTTGATAGTGATGTAAAGCGACGCATACTAAATCTGTTTTCAGCAGCATACCAACGAAATTTGCATTCAACGTGCATTACCCAAAAATATGTTCTGCGACTGCTCGTAATTATACACGATATCATTAGATAACCAAATAAATTCCTAAAATTAATGTTGGTCACCAACAGTAACTGCGTGTGCGAAAATTGCGCTCGTTGGAAATAAATTTCTTCGACGCACGCGATAATCTACTAATTTAAGGTCTATAACGTTAAGCTGATGAGAGTGCTGTTATTTTTAATGTTATAGATTTATCACTTCGAATGCTATATGTTGTATAAATATCGACTGCGACAAAATTAACGCCAATATACTGCAGGAGTAATAAGTTATTAAAATGCAACAGTAAGTATTGTTATGAACTGTTTCAAATAGATTAGCTGTATCTATATATAAACAAATTTATAGTTCTTTGCTAGTTTAATGTCTAACTAGTTATTCCGCATAGTAAATAAATAAAATTATATAAAATAAAGCTTAATTACTTTGTTATTACATTTTAAGCAGTAAATAAGTTTGCCTACAATGCTCAATTATTAATTCCAATAAATCGAAGTTTATAAAGCCTCAAGGAGCTTTCTATAACAGAAATTGAGGGTCCGTACAATGTTTCTTGTAAATTGTACTATTTTTACTAAGTATATAGATTTTTGTTATTGTAAGTTTATTTTTTGTCTTATAAATTTCGGGAAAAACCATGTACTTTGAGGGGTATTGATATATTTATGCATTAGTGTCCACCACTTTCTCTTACCTTTCTTATATTTTTGGATAATTGAAACCAAATCATGAACTTTTGTTGTGGTGATTTTCATCTGATGTTTCTTTAGAAGCTTCTCTATCCGGTCTATAGTTTTGTCAATATAAGAAGACAGGTTTTACCAATTTGGATTGTAGTTTCTGGTTTGCATGTATTGCCCTTTTTAGCTCCACTTTCAAATAACCGTTCTCTTGTAAGATTTGTTCCATATGCTTTAACTCCCCATGCAAGAGCTGAGGTTGACATATTCACTATGCATGATTTACAGAAATAATCACAGTTTTGTGATAAAGTACATTTATTTAGATATATCAAAGCAGAACATTTCAAATTTCTTCATGTAGTAATTGGCGATTGTATGGCGGAGCCGACCACAAGACTTAATAAACCGAAAACAGATAATACGATGTATCAAAACGCTAGTCTTGAAAGCCTTTGCATTTATTGTATGTCTCCTAGTTTTTCCTACCACCATTACCTTCTGCATGAAATCGTTCTATCTAACTGTATGTCGGAAGAAAATTAGGTATAGCTAAGTTATTTTTTTTATAGAATTTGATGTTTAAGATATTTACTTTTTTTATTTTTAATTTATTGCTGGACTAACAAATATTCATTTGTGAAATATATATGACATAAATGTAATATAAAAAGACTAAATATCGACGTCAACAAAAAATAATTAATATTTGTTTAGAATAGTTTATAGTTGCACCTGAGTTAGTGAATCGGACTGCGATACGGACGGTTTCATTTCCGGAGCTCTCTGAAGCCTGGTGGGTGGCCTACTATGTCACTAAAAATAATTGAGTACTTGGGCTTACTCGAACAAAGGGTAATAATGGCGGTCGTCTAAGGCGCGGTGCTTGCCACATCGCTCCACATTAGACTTGGTGCGCGACGACCGGGCAGTAAAGTCGGTCATATGAGAGCTTTAACCTCTCAATTCGTAGGCCGTGATCCCACGCGGGGCGTTAGAGCCTTACCAGTATTACCATTATTACTTGAGTTAGTAGTCAAATTATTAGTACATTTTTAAATAACCTATTCCACGGATACGGTGCCTAGCTCTTGGTACAGTTGTGGGTTACGAATATTTTTAAAATCTTGTTTTGGGATCACTATAGCTTTTGTATGCTACTTTTAGAGTTATTGCACAACAAGGGCGAATTGTATAGCGCTAGAGCTCGTAGCTTTTATATAGTAATACAGTAAATTTCGTGCTGATTTTCGATTTATTAACAAGTACAATTGCCTGAGCCTGTTATAGCTCTCCATTAATTTATGACTTAGCCAAGTATTAAACTTTTTTTATTTATTTTAATTAAACTAGCTCAGTATCTTATTTGCTATACGTGATTTAGTTGTATGTTGCACTTAACTTAAACTAACATAGAGAGGATTATTGAAATACTTGTATTTTACATTGTACGTTAAACTTAGTACATGTAATTCATGTTTGTGAATACAAATTGTGTATTTATTGTAATAAGTTGTGGGAGTCTTCTTTTTAATCTTTGGTGTTTGTCTTTTGTCCGAGGTTATACGTCACTGCAGTAGGCCACTCATTGATCGTATCGAAAAACTTAGTACATTATTTATTTGTGTTGTCTAATATCAGCAGTAAATTAAGCTCTTTCTATAGTTTGTGTTCACTGCTATACGAGTAACTTTGTTTTGCAATACTTTGCAATACAAAGTTCTTGAGGTGTGTGTTTGATGTGTTCCTCCACATAGTGCATGCGTAAGTCAAGATGAGTTTTAGTATTATTTGATAGATTAATGATATGCAAGTCTGGCGTAATTCTCACTTAACTGTTTTTCACATGCCATCACAATAATCCAAGTCTGTAATCTAACTGACACCTAAGTATTTAATTGCTGAGTCCTTGTTGTTCCGCTCGATTCTGCTTTGATTTAATCTTATAAAAGGTTAAGTTTTTAATTTGCTTCAAAGTGAAGATTTTTGCTCTAGTTTTTGTTGTATTAATTATGATTTTCCAATTTTCAAACTATTTGCTCATCTAGTCTAAGGCACTGATTAACAGCTATTTGAAGATTTACGTTTTGAGGTAGGACAGCGGTATCATTCGCAAACGTAGCCAAGGTACTGTTGTTGGTGGTTTTCAAGTCTTGCATGTAAATGTTTAACAAGATTGGCCCCAATATACCACTTGCGGTACTCTCGCTGAAATTGACCTGAAATTGAATATTGTGGTAAACACCCTCAGTGAAAATGTCCTGTCTCTTAAGAATTATGAGATTATATTAATAAGGTAGTCAGGGGTTCCCAGTTTTATTATTTTATATTTCAGTCCTAGATGCCAAACTTTGCCGAAGGCATTTTGAAGATCAGTGGAGGCTACTACAGTGTATTTCTTGTTCTCAAAGCCTATCTTAATTGATTTGGTAATTCTTATTAACTGGTGCATTGTCGAATTCTTCTTTCTGAATCGCATTTGGTGATGGAGTATGATATCAATATCAATATCTTTTGAATCCGATTGTGTACAACTTTTTCAAGTAGTTAGGAGAGTGATGACAATAAACATATAGGTAGATAACTTTCTGGTCCGCGTTTATCTTTGCCGAATTTATGAAACGGAAGTATGTGGACATGTTTACGTTTATTATGGATAAAATATGCACGCATTAAAAATAGTTGCTAGAATAGCTAAAGACTTTTAGTTAGTTGCTTTAGTATGCTGTTTGTTATTAAGTCTGGGCCAGGTGATCTTTTGTTGTGTCGTTTTGAAATGAATTCATTGATTTCAGCCGGTGATGTCGGTTCGATCTCAATTTGGTGCCGACTATTGAAATTATTGTTTGTTTTAATTACTTTCTGCAATCGGTTTAATGTGATGTTTGTGTAATTGGGTGCGAATACTTTTTTGAGATGCGATGCAAGCAAATTGACTTTATCTTCATCGGTTACGTGTGAGTTCCCATTATCAGTTAGCGGATAAATAATATTTGGTTCTCTTAATATTTTCTTAGTAGTCTGCCACATAGTTGCATCTCTTGGTTGAAGTTCTTTAATGTATTTGTTGCATAAATTACCTATATTGGTACAGTTGCATTTTGACTTGATGAATAAGCTGGTTAGTTAGTGTTTTAAAATGTGGCCGTCTAGTTATTTGTCATTTGCGTCTAATCTTGTTTTTAGTTTAATTCAGTTTACTATAATATTTCAAGTTATGCGTGAAGACATTTACCCTTTTTTTGTTTCCACTGTGTTGAGGCTGGTTGAACGCTAGTTTTCACTGCTTCTGTGTACTAACTGACAGCCTCGTCTATAACACTGGTCGAATGAATAGGACTACGGTTTTTTATGTTTTTGTCTAGTTCGCGTCGAAACTTGTTTCAGTCTATTCTGCCTTCTATTAGTTTAGGTAATGCGGGTATTTACTGTGGTTCGTTGTGGAAGGATATAATGATTTGAGTCTAATTTATACAGGACAGTTTGATAAATAGGTTTTTGAAAGTTTTTGAGTAAGACGACCTCTAAAATATCCGATTTGTAAAATGGTCTATAGGGATAGTACGTATAATCGTTGGGGATCGATATTTGTATGTTTTGGTTAGTCAATATTGAGATTAGCCTGATACCATTTGGGTTGTTAGCTTTGGATCCCTAATATTTACGTTTGCAATTCAGATCACCAATTAATAATATTGGTATATTTGTATAAAATATTTTAATAATATCTTCTTCAAGTATTTCTTTGTTCGTTTGTTTATAAGCTGCATAAAGTAAAATTTTAGCTTTATTATTTAATGTCATATTTATAGCTACTGTTTTAACGTTTTCAAAATTTAGATTTGTTAACGAATGATGAGGTAATTTTTGTTGCATTACGATTGCCACACTTTCAGATGCGTCCGCGTTTCTCTGTTGTACCTATATACCTTGTAATGGTTCAGGAAACATAGCCTCCAGCTTGCATGAAAAGCTAACAGGCTGCAAACTTGATATTTTATGTTTTTGACGTCGCTGATCACGGGAAATATTATAAAATAATACGTAATGAATAATTTTTTATTAATGAAATAAACAATAATGTCCAATGCGATTATGGCAATAATTATTTTGTTTGTAAAAAATATGACAAAATTAGACAACAATTTTCTGACAACTTAGCATAATTTTAGTCGCTATCTATGTCCATAGCTATAGTTTCCACTTCTTCGTTTTCCTCGAAAATTGTGTCATCGTTGACTTCATTCCTTGTCTCAATAACTTGTTTTGGTTTCTGCATTGCATTATCGCAATTTTCACAGTTGCAGTTTTTACACAATGAGGTACATGAGAGGCCAGCTTTTTTGCAAGTACACCTTCCTGTTTTAAAATGTGTTATGCAACTGCAGAATGCCTAAAAAATAAAACAGAAATTTTGAAGTGTGTTATTCTTTGGGATGTGTAGTGTATAATCCAAATAGTTTTATGTTAAAGAGCTCGATTTCAAGAGTAAAAAATAATTTTTAATAATTTTAATATTCAAAACAAAAGCAGTATTTTAAAAACCATAAAATATTACCAATTCCAACAATTCGTCAGGTGCAGCTGCTTTCGCTGTCAACATTGGAACGAGCATAAAATTAGTTCTTTGCCAACCCCACTCTTCTGCATTTAATGTATTGTTCAGCCATAGTTGTATTTGGTAATACACTCGTTTTGCATGCTCCAGTAATGCTGCGTCGGTTGGTGGTAGCGATGATAAAAACTATTTCGTCCTAGATTTTGATATAAAATTTATAAACATCTTGTAGCGCAGGTCGTTCACGGAACTTGCACTTTGAGACTGGTTTTTATATAGGTTAACAGTAAGCTTTAAAAAGCTTTAAAAAGTTCTTCGATTGTTTTATATTTTTCGATAAAAATTTTAGCCACATCTTGCAGTGCAGGATTTGTTTTTAGGAAGGACAAAATTTTCTTCTTTCCTTTTTTGAAAAAAGAATTCGTGGAATCACAACCACCGAATGCGTGGGCAATCATTACATAAGGCTTTAAATTGGTATGTGTTCTTGTTTCGCAAAGTACGTTTTCCTGTTTTCCTGCTACGATTTTACGGAAATATATATTAGTTATGTCCTTCGTTAGTCCAAGCGCGATCACAAACAAATCGACGTCATTTCCGACTATTGCAACAGGACTCGCTACTTCTTCGGTCAATTCGATCGCACGTCTTACTATATCTGCATCTGCCTCCTCTGTAGCAACGATTGTCTCTATATTTTTATCTTTCAAATATTTTGATAGCAATTGAACAAATTTGAATTTATTAACGACGTTCGACAAAAACTTTGCTTAACTAAATGGCACTACATTTTCGGGATCTATCTGAACATCTGCGGCTACAGATCTTTCTTTTCGACGATACCGTTCGTAAGATTTCACTCCTATAACTTCACTGTTGTATCCATCGAAAACAACCACACAATTTTCTTTAAAATTGCGTGTTAAGTAAGCGAAGTACTATGTGGCCACACGACATGGTGAAGTAGCCATCCCCCATCAACAACATATCGAAAACTTTGCAGTAATTCATACGACTGAAGAGATGTTTTGAACATTTTGTAAAGTTCAGATTTCGCAGATTTCCTCATTAGGCCAGATTCATCGAACATGCTGAGAGGGTAGGGCGATAACTCATACGCCAAGGCGTTGCGTGTTTTTTCTTCGTCCCCCTGAAAAATGTAGGCAATCCTTTGAAAAAGTTTGGAAGAGTCGATGGTACTTATTTTTTCATTTTTATTCCCGATTTCATGGGCAGACGACAACGGTTTAACTGCGTGTACATTCGATAGCGAAATGTTATTGGCACTTTTTCCTATCATTACTGGCATTGCTCGGCTACCTTTCTCAAAAGCCATGTGACAATCGATCGTTTGCCCCCACCCCCTCCCCCGTCACATCAGTAGAAAGCGATACTAGATTTGCTCTGTTTTTAAAAGGTTCGTGTTCTCTTATTTAGAATAGAAATTTTTTTAAATGTTCGGCATCCTTGGCAATGCGCCCACATTTCAGATCAACGTGTTGCTCGCTTGATTCTGATTTCAAACCGCAATATTCCTCCAATGATTCCATTGTATTAACGGCAGCAGGCATAGCTTGTAAGTAACGAGCCACCACACTACCTGTGACACCACGCCCATGCACCAAATCCGTACCGAAAAATCGATTCAGAGTCTGTTCAATAACCATGTCAGGTGATAGTCCGGAAAAAGGTTTATCGGTTCGACGTATAGAGAAGAAACCCTCCGTGGAAAATTTGTGAAACTCATCTGGGTCCATTCTTGATTCCAAATGTACTAAATCTTGTAAAAAAATTTGCGCATTTTTGCATACGGAAAATGTCCAGAAGCATAAAATATTGGTAACATTGATGCGATAGTCTGTAAATACAGTTTCCAGTCTGCAAGTCGTTCTGCTTCAATAAATTGCAAAATTAGAATGACACATCTCGCGTACTGCGCCCATAATTTTGCAGTTGGACTCTCCTTTTCGATGCAATGAAGACGTCGGACGAATTCTTCATTTAGTTGAACCATTAACTGACTTGCGTTAAAATCCCCGAGTTCCGGGGGCTCAGTCGACCAAGTGTTAAAAATCTTCTATAAATTGTTTACATGGGAGACTTTCATTAATATCTTCACATATTTTCAAACCAAGAGTTGTAAAAGACAAAATGTGGGCACGGACTGACCTAGCGAACGCGTGGAGCAACATCATTTGTTTCACATACTCTGGCGCATATACAGTGGCCCATAATTCTTCCAGACCCGAGCCACTCATTATTTTTCCAACGGAACCCAAGAATGACATGAGCAAGTGGAATCCTCCCAAACGGACGAAAACGTTCTCATTTTCCTGTATCAAAGAGCGGGTCTTCCAATATAAAGGCTGGTCAAACGTAATGAAGGCCATTTTTGACCTAATTTTTTTGTTTCACTAACTGTGTACGTCAGAGCAGTATTTAAAGTCGACAATTTTGATGGGGGTTCATTAATAAACGGCAAACACATTATGCGTGAAGTATGATACGTTGAAAAATAAGAAATATTTTCCATGAAGCCTTTCCATAATGGAAAGTCTGCTATGTGAAAATAATGACCGAACAAATAGCCAGTATAATGTGGCTTAAGGGCGCTGATACCGAGATTGAGTGTGGCTACAGATGAAGAAATTATATCTTTTAATGCACATGTAGATTTACTGTCAAATGGTGCAAAGGGAAATTTACATTTTTCTGGTACTGCACTAGCAAGCGGCTTCTTAGTGCATCTCGAAGAGCCTTCCTCGTACGATACCGAATAGCTAGGCGTATACACTGCTATTACTCCCAGGCAGTGAAAGGTTTCATGGCCATCTATAGTTGCGACGTTATGGTCGGTGTTGTCCCAGACGAACTGTATGAAGATACCTTCAAATTTGCATATTTCTGGATCTTCGATTGTCGATTCGTATTGTTGCACATTGTGGGAACAAAACCCCAACTTCGACAATAGATCTATTATTAACCGAGAACCACATTTTCGCCGAATGTATGTAGCTCCGGATAATTGTAAATTTGATATAAACGATTTGGGTTTAATCACAGAAATTATTGCATGTGCTATACTATCCCGTTTAATGAAATTTTCGTCTTCATAATTACTGTCACGAACTAAAAGTTTTCCTAAAAATAATTTCAATAGCGGAGGAATAACGGTCGTCACGTCTTGTAAGAACGCACTAGATGGAGGGTAGGATTCGTTTTTGAATTTAGTACCTTCTACCTCTTTGCGTAGAATTTCTGCAGCAATAGCTAAAATATGTTTTTTATGGCTTTCAGAGATATCATCGCCACATAACCAATCGTGACACGCTGAAGGTATATCATCTGATTTATAGTAGAAAGTAGGCGGTTTCGTGGGTCGTTGAACAACTTTAACATCTTCCTTGTAAGTACTTTTTAATTTTTTATTAAAGTTCTCGTGCCCATTACATAAGTACCCATCGCCTGTCTCAACTCCTCTAAAGAGAACTTAAAATTTTTTGAATTTTCTATGTATTCGCAGACATTGCGAAAACTAAATTCTAAATCACTGTCTGTGTGAGTTTCATTACGATTAGAACCAACATTTCTGGTAAAAACGGAATAGCATGATCTGTGATATGATGCTGCGATGTCTGGGCGACTTAATAAAATATTCAATCTGTCAATCAACCCTTTATGTTGATTCTCTTCCAGTATAGCGGTATCTCGAATATTCAATAACGTTTGTCGTAGGTTATTGTACTTATCTTCTTGTGAGAACCACGAAGGGCTTTCTCAAAAAGACAGTTTTTTGTTAAATCAAAATAGTTACTTGATGAATTAGCCGGTGCTGCGACAGCTGTACTTGTAGATGGAGATGCTGATTGTCCTTCGCACTGTTGCTGTTTAGCCGTACTTTTACGTGCTAGATATCGCTTTCTACACTTTTCGTGAACTTGTACAGAAGTCAGACCTTGTAATGCTACCCACTTATCGTTTTTTAGTTTCAAACTTTTAGCAATAAAGGTATTCAAACCACGTTCGTTGACAGTAGTCACTTTTTCCTCTGCCGTACTAGCATTGCTCGATTCATCATGAAGTTCATTACAGCAAATGAAGCACAATTCTTGTTCCTCCATTGCAATAATGTGAAAATTGAACATCATTTCATTACATTTTTTTGTGAACAATGTGCCATAAACCACATTCAAGTATACTTTATAAATAAATATTATAAAGTAATTTAAAACATCTCTCTAATTCCACTCTATGGATGTTCAAAAATTGTTAGTTTTACTTTGAATTGCAGACCCGCTTAAGTTAACAATAATTTCAATGAAATAATTATCGAACAAGCAAAATTAGATTAATGTATGAAACATTGATCATACAGAATTCGAGAGAGAAATTAACGTAAACCGGTAAAACATTAATGTATGAATGAAAAATATATGTATATATAGCATATCATACATATATACATATATATATATATATATATATATATATATATATATATATATATATATATATATATATATATATATGCACTTACACGTTAAAATATTTAATGAAAAATTAAAAAACAGTCTGCTAACACGTGCATCCACGATATTTTTCAAAAACACATGTGTATAACTACAGTTGCTTTGACGAGCAGTCGACAACAACATACCCCACGCTGCTTGGCTTGGACTGAGATCTTCCCCTCTCTCTCTCTCTCTCTCTCTCTCTCTCTCTCTCTCTCTCTCTCTCTCTCTCTCTCTCTCTCTCTCTCTCTCTCTCTCACTCTCTCTCTCTCCCGCCCGCCGCTGAGTGGGAATAACTAGGGACTTCTCTCAGCCGCCAGTTGATTTTGACACACTTTCTTCGCGGCTATTTTTCGCAACATTTCACGCTTATTAAAGTCGAACAAAGCATTGATTCTTATGCATTTTTTGACGCTCTTTCGATTGGTAATAAGCGTTTTTCTAAAAATTTTGCACAAAAACGCGATTTTCGCATAGAGGGGAGGCTTTGCGAATTTTTTTACAATTTTTCCCGTGATCAGCGACGTCGAAAACATAAGATATCAAGTTTGCAGCCTGTTAGCTTTTCATGTAAGCTGGAGGCTACATTTCCTGGACTATAACCTAGTAGTTTGAAGGTTTCTGTACTTAAAAGATGTATCTCTGAGATGCATGCCACGTCCACGTTATGCCTAGACAAGACATAAATACCTTGCGCTATCTCTTTATGGCATCGGAGTTCCAAGTAAGGACCGTTATGTCATTAATTGTGTGTTTTATATGTGGATCTATAGTAGAATTGTAGTGGTATTAGTGTTGTAAAAAAAGGAATAATTTTATCAAGGTGTGATAATATTATTTCGATTATTTTTGTGACGTTGCTGGTCAGTAACTTCGGTTTTCCTGATTAAAGTCGTGGTTTACATTAGATTTAGTTAGTAGTCTAGAAAATAATCTATTGTAAACTTGTTGACCTTGTAAGTTCAGTATGTTTTGGCTGTTAGATGCTTTTGTTGGGTTTGGTGTTCATTTTTTATTTTGATTTGGTGGATTTTATTAACGATTGACTTTTTGGTAGTAATTACATCATTTGAAGTTAGCAGGATAAAGTTCTTTACAATTAACACATTGAGGTGGATTAGCAGATATTTTTGGATTTTTATTATACTTATAGTTATTTATACACTTGACGCATCGAGTCTTAATTTGGCAGTAATTCGTGTATGTCTATAAATTTGGCATTTTTTACATTGTGGTATGTCTTCAGATTTTCTTCTTGCTTTAACTTCTGTTGTGCTATTGCATTTTTTAAGTTCATAATTCCTTTAGCAGTTTCAGAGTTTCTCAGGTGCACCGCACATATCGGTATGGGCCTTCTGTCTTTATTATAAAGATGTACAACTCTAAATCACTAGGTATTTTAGGTTATTTAACTCTTCTAATACTTTCTTTTTAGTGATTTAGACCGGTAAGTTAGGAATTATAACTGATAATTGGTTCTTTTTAGAGTCCTTAAACATGTGATCGTTTAATTTATTATTGGCATAGCGTTTAGTAATTTTTCTGTAGTCTTTTATTGTGTTTAGATTAATTCTTAGCTTATCTCCTTTTTGTACTGTTTCAAATTCTTTTAGGGTTTCTTTAAGATTCTTTATAATTTCTTGATGTTTTAAGTGAGAAACATAGTGTAAAAATGTAGATGATATTTTTACTTTAATTTTTTGTGTTGAAGTTGAAGGATTATTTTGTTCGAGTACTGCAACGTATTTCTCTTGATAGATAATGTTTGTAGCGTTTTGAATGCTATCGCTCGATAAGAGTAATATATGTTGGCTTGATTAGAAAATTACTTTCAAAGTAGTATTTTTTATTTAGTACAGCTGGAGGTGAAAGATTATCATTGTTCCTCTTACCCATCAATTTATTATAGGAAACCCCACGCATGGGTTGGTTTGTTGCGCTAATATATTTACAGTTAGCACGAGTTTATTTAAGTAGTGATAACTTTGCACTTATGATATGCATTGGCCTTAGGTTAGCTCACACACACGTTGATTTATCAGCAGGTGGAGCGTTTTGGACACTTACACATCGGAGCATGGCATACGGCCGTTCGCTCCGAAACATAAGAGCGGAATCGGGTATCGAACTAAAATCAGGTATTTTATTGCAAAATTTTATTTTATCTTAATTATACTATTATTTATATGTACTCCAATTAGCGTTGTGAATTCTTTGTGGCGCAAATCTTTTGCTTGGTACTTATCTGGGTTAATTTCAATATTTCAGTATTTCAACCGAGAGGAAAATTTGTTTGGTGCTAGTTTAGCTCCTTGGATGAAAATCGCCGTATTATTGGCGAATATTGTTAACGTTGTATTAATTTCAGAAAGATCTTATGTATATTTATTAAAAACATGGGCTACACTTTGCTGACATGTAAATTCAGACAATGTTGAGTTGATTTTAATTACGAAAGTTTGATTTTCCAAAAAGGGGAAGATAATAGCTTTGAGATTAGATGGTATGATGATATCTAAAACCATATTTTTAAAACCTTCAGCCCACATTTTATCAAGGGCCCGTGCTACGTTGAAAAATGTTGCTGTAACATATTGTTTGTTTTCAAAGACACGTTCGACTAATTATTTGTAATTGATAGCAGTTGAATGACTTTTTTGGAAACCAATTTGAAAGGTGGACACTATGCTGAATTTTTTGACGTTGTAAATTAGACGTTTTTAAAAGCACTTTGGATGCTAAAATCAGTAGACTTATTGATTTGTAATTGTTTAATTTTTTTCCTTTATCTTAGTTTTGTGAATATGTGCATGCATATTTCCATAATCTAGAGAAGTTTCGTACGAGAATTATGTCATAATTAAGTAAACAACTACTTTTTTAACAGGAATTTATGTTTGTGATGAGGTAGTGGTAAGAAGAATTATTTTTAAGTAGTTTATCTTTATATTTTTAAATTCTTTAGCATAAGTTACTTTTATGTAATTTTTCCAAGTTGTTATATACTTATATGAAATAATTTGTGTAGGTGATTACAAAAGTACAAGTCCTTTTATAATGAAGAGCAAACGCGGAAGCTTTTTCTGTGTTGAAATTTTTCTTCTCTTTGCTTTAATATATTTCTTGTTATTTCTCTCAGATTAGTTACCTATCTGCACTTTATAAGAATTTATTTTTATGTTCAGTTTTCCTTTTATTGGATGTATAATATTGTTTAGTTGATTTTTGGTTATGCGATTCTTTTGTCCGATTTAGACTTACTTTTAGTTAACACGATTATATGTATTTGAAAATTGGATTATACTCCTTCAGCAAGGTCCTTTGTTTTCACTGGATGAAGATTTTTGGGATTCTGCAGATTGTAGTCAGTACATTTTTAAATCGATATCAATACATTTTTCATCAATGAGTTTTGATATAGAATTATTTGACGGATAAAGTGTTTGCAAAAGTAGAAGTTACTAGAAGATGGTTAAAATTAAGTTTTGTTATAACACTTTAAAAAACATATTTAAAAAAATTTTCTGCGGGACTATGTCTAAAATATTGGGTAATAGATATTCTAATTGGGCGTCAGAATTTTGAATAAAATTGGCATCGAAAATTTTAAAGTTTGATTCCTTCTGAGTTTATTGCTCTGCAATCTTACAATGTATTTTGGAGTTTATATCGTCGATGACTAGCAATGCTTCAGTTATATCAAGGATTTCTTTATATCTTCTTCCATTAGTTTTTTATTTGGTTGCCTGTAAGGGCTTGTTATTGTAATATAGCTCTAGTCAGTCAAGTTTATTGTGTTACTTCAATTCCCAGATTGCTGGTTTCTGGAAGTCGTGCGTGTTCGAACTTTTTGTTTTGATGCTATTCGATACTTTTTTTGAGGTTCATTACAATAGATATGATACTCTAAAATTATAAATTTGCTAGTCTCATTGAACATGGGTGTTAGTTATGTAGACGATATTTACATTATATATAGCTAGAACAGCTATGAATAATAAATAATGATGGTTAATTCCTTTGGGTTTAATTAAAAAGTAGCGATAACAAAGTCTTTGTAATAAAACATTTGATTTGGCTTAAGTAAGGTGGTTTTAGTACCAAAAAGTGTTGTTTAAAATTTTTAGGGTATTATTGTTCGAATTTAATTTGCTTTTAAATTTTTTTTTGCAAATGTTTGAGTACTGTTTGCATAAGAATTCCCGGTTGGGTTCTAGCTCGTTGCTTTAGTAGCTCAATGTAATGTGAAGAATCACAAATTGTACATGTTCATGAGTTATTAAACTTAGTGTGTAAGTGATTATCTGCATATTTAACACATACTGGTTTTAAACTATAATAATTTTTAGTTAACTGTACTGTTGACAGTCATGTTGAACACACTATTAATTACACCGTGGTATATTCTACAATTTTATTTTAATTTTTACTATTACTCTTGAGTGATATAGTAAGGTTTTTTTAATATATAAGGTCCCCTCCACTGAGAATGGGCCACCCGCCGCTCGCGCGTATTTTTCATCCGAGCGCGCTGATTCAACTGGCTCGTACTCGTAGGAAAGAGGCTAGAAAAATAATTAAAAAATACAAATCGATAGATTTTGATCTGCTCTTCCCGATACTGCCATTAGTTTTTGTCCAAAACCCTGTTTTTGTAATGAAAAATGAGTTTGAAATTCGGAATGTTTCTCTGAAATTGGCCACAACTTTTCATAGTAGAAGTTATATGAATATAAAAACAACTCTTTGTCAATAACTCCATAAATTTTCAGAGTGCGAGAACAACAAATACGTAAATGACAAGCAAATAAAGACGGCGGTATGCAGACAGACTCGCGCGGGGTGTGGATTATCACCGACGTGCGGCGCGAGCGCAAGTACATAGCCGTTTACGAATATAAATTAATCGCAGACTTACTCGTATTGTATCCTTCGCAAGTCTAACTGTTATTTGATAATGTTATTTGATAATCGAGCATAGTTTCGGATGTTCTTTTTCTGTTAACTTCACATCGAAACGAAGTTGTGTCGTGAAAACAAAGTGAGGTGATACGTAAAAAAGCACGTGAATTAAGATCTAATTAGCTGTTATGTGGCATCGCGAGTTTTAACAGTGCCGAGCTAAAGTGAATTAGTATTGAGTGCTAATGCATACATAAATTAAAGATGAATTAGATTCGAAATGCATGATATCAAGAAACTTCGAGTTTTCGGCGTTCCATAAGTAATTATTTTATTTCAAGATGTAACGAAAAATTCAAGTGTTAACGGTAAGTCTTCAAAGCGCTGTTTTAATCCGTTTGAGGGTACCGTAAAGCATTCAAAAAATTTGAAGGCTGTTCCTAAACTTGTACATAATTATTTGTATAATATTGTAACATAAAATGTATAGCTTTATTTTAAGTTTTAATTTATTGATTACTTAATTTTTTTCATGCATGATAATTTGTTTTTACAAGTTTCATTAAATATCCTACATCGGCAAAATACATTTATATTTTCCATCACGATCTTAAAATACCTGACCAAAAAATGTATGGCACAACTAGCCTCAATGTTAAATGCATGCCTCCGCACTGGGTACTTTCCCCGCGACTGAAACACGCACACATCCTTATGTTCGCCAAGCCCGGGAAAAACAAAGGAGACATTAAGAACTGTCGACCAATAAGCCTACTTACTACACTGTCCAAGATCTTAGAAAAAAATATTTACATTAGATTACTAGAATTCGTCGAAATCCAAAACATAGTACCACCATTTCAATATGGCTTCAAGAGAGGACACTCAACTTATCATCAGCTCCAGCGAATTACTGAAATAATAGAAAAAGGATACCATACCAAATACTATACTACAGTCCTCTTTTTTGGATGTTGCTCAGGCCTTCGATAAGGTGTGGATCGAAGGCCTAAAGAAAAAGCTCCTTAACATAAATGCTCCCAACTATTTGTTAGCACTTACCTTCTCATTTCTAGAAGATAGAACGTTTGCGGTTAAGATCAACTCTTGTATATCTGAGACTAAACAAGTGCATGCTGGAGTCCCACAAGGCAGCATACCAGGACCTCTGCTATTTACCATCTACACATCCGATCTCCCGGTAACTACAGCATCCATAGCCGCATTTGTAGACGACACAGCAATTATCACTCAAAATGCCAATCTACAAGAGGCTGTGTATCAATTACAAAAATCCGCAGACAAGATCACTAACTGGTTTAAAAATTGGAATATTCAAATTAACCCCACGAAATGTCAGACTAAAATCTTTACTTTAAGAAAAATAGCTAACGTACCTAATATCATCATTGACGGCAATCCCATACAATGGAATCCAACGGACTCGGCAGTCAGATATTTCGGAGTATACTTACATGGACGCGCGCCTAACCTGGAGCTTTCATCTCAATCACAAGCTATTACAGGGTAACAATAGGTTAAGGCAAGTTTATCCATTGATAAATCACAAGTCAACATTAAAGCCTGAATGCACTATCTTAATGTACAAAGCGCTACTACGCCCATTAATTCTCTATGCCTGTCCAGTCTGGTGTAGTACATCCCAAACGAACATCAATAAACTACAACGATTCCAAAACAAAGTTCTACGAATAGCAGTGAACGCACCGTGGTATATTCGTAACAACCAGTTGCATTACGAGCTAGGTGTATCTCATGTGAACGAATTCATTCGTCAAACTACTAAAAAGTTTTTACAAAACGCGAAAACATATAGTGATGTCCTTCACTATAACTTGTGCCAGTTGAACATACATGGTAGATTAAAACGAAAACTACCACAGGATCTAGTAGCCTCTGACGAAAATAGTGATTAACGCAATAATTTCCCTAAGTCTTCAATTATTGTCAATTTCTCATACTTAATCAACTTTTAATTGCAACATTTATTATTGTAATTATTGTAAACAAGACGTTATAAATAGTCTTGCCAAGCCATTTATTGTTATTGTTAGTCTATATTACATATGTCATGTATAACAATTTCCTTTGTTGATCTGACAATAACTTGTAAATAAAAAAAAACATATATGTTTAATATCATACCGACGTCTTTATTTACTTGTCATTTAGGCATTTGTTGCTCTCCCACTCTAAAAATTTATAAAAATGTTGCCGAAGAGTTACTCTTTCGACGTACATAAATTTTACTATAAAAAGTTGTGGCGAATTTAGGAGAAACATCCCGAACTTCAAACTCATTTACATTACAAAAACAGGGCTTTGGGCAAAAATTAATGGCAGCATCGGTAAGAGCAAATTAAAATCTATCGATTTCTATTTTTTTTAAATTATTTTTCTAGCCTCCTTCCTACGAGTACGAGCGAGTTGAACACAGCGCGCTCGGACGAAAATGCGCCGCGAGCGGCGGTGGCCCGTTCTCAGTGGACGCGCCCATACAAGCAAGTTATTTTTGTAACTGACTAATTCTTGATTAGTTATTCTTTTATTTTCTGATTGTTGAAAGAAATCGCCACAATTAATACTTTGTTGTATAGGTTTTAGTACGTACGATATTGTATTTCATTTGTGGCAAAAAAATCGAATAATGTTTTTAAACAGATAAATACGTAGTATGGAAGTATTATAAGACATTTTAAAAGTTCAAATTGCGAGTGTTTGGATATCTGCTATTAGGGTTTTATGATTAAGTGCGTTGTACAGACATATTGGTGAAACTTTAATTTTGGTGTATTTGATTATACTTATTGCGAGCTATTTATTGCTTTTTTGCTATAACAGTTTACAGCGATGGGAATAAGTAATATTTATTGCTAGTTAAAAAAACTGAATAATTAGAGCTTACGGTTTTTACAGTTCGTGATGATAAACTATCTGCAATTGTTAATTCATTTTTAAATCATGACTGAAAATTATGTCCAATGTTTTTTACACTTTCTTTATTATCATTTGCAGATTTATAATTTACTCTTTACAATATATGAGTATTAAGTAAATGATATCGCAGAAGTGTTATGATGAGCGCAGTACTAATTCCCTATCTCTTTGGGGAGCTGCAGAGTGGCCAGGTTCGCTTTAGCCGTTTTGTAACATCCGGTTAGTAGGCTAGTTATTCGATGGGGAATTAGGGCGTTTGACGTGATTGGCGTTGCATGTGGTCGAAAGCCTTTTTTAGTGTGCGATGGTTTAGCGTAACCTTAGATCTAAATCCCATAGACCTAAACTGGGCCTATATAAATATATATAAAATAGTTTTTAAAGTAGTTTTTTATTTGACAGGGTTAGCTGAGATCGTTTTCCAAGTAACGAAGTCATTTTCTTGCATTTTAGATCTAGCTGATTCAGTTTTGTTTTAATGTGTGCACCTAAATGAGTTTATGGTCGAGCTGCAGATATTTTACCTCAGTTTTTATCGGGACTAAGGCGTTGTTGATTCGGGATTGTAGACATTTAATTCGTCTGGTCATAAAGGTTGCTCGTGCAGATTTGTCGGTGTTAACTGTAATTTTTCTCTTAAGGAACCAGTCTTGTAGAGAGTCGAGGTGTCTATAAGATGTTTCGCTGCTGTTTCTGGCGATTTAATAATCGACAAGATGGCTGTGTCATTAGCAAATGTGGCAAGTACAGCAGTATCCATGGTTGATGTATTCGAGGTGTATAGTAGGTACAATATGACGCTGCCTTGCGGAACACTATCGGTTATTGGATGGTAGTCGAACAATGCATTGTTTACTTTAGCTTAATAAAATAAGTCTGTAAAATATTACTTCAATAAGGAGTAGAACTAGCTGGAAAGATGTAGACAAATCAATGGCTTTAATGTATAGTTAAGTGGTACTCCCAAAATACGAACTGTTGCAATGGGGTAAAATGATCAAAGTCTACGGTGTCTTTAATTTGTTGTAATAAGAGTCATTCAAGGATCTTCGAGAGTAGGTGGAGGAGACTTGATTTACTTGGTGTGGTGATCATAATAATCTGAGTGAATTTTCACTAAGCGGAAAAGTAACAAAATCGAAGTATACTGTTATAGATGATAGTAAGGAGAAACAGAGCTTATCGAGGAAGGTTTTTAACTACTTCGCTTACTATGAGATCGTATCTAGGGCCTTTTCGTGTATTTGTTATTTGAAGTTGCTGAGGGGAGTTTGAAAGATAGTGACAGTTGACATGGTACATCAAGAAATGCAAATTCAATGTCTTTATCGCTGTCATCATTGTGAGTTTGCGTTGTTGTAAAGAGGTTTGCAAGATGTTGAGCAAACAAGGATGGTTTTTCTGAGTCCGACCTTGACCACGTGCCGTCTGGGTTTTTAATAGGAGGAATCATTGTAGTTCGCCGATTACATTTTTTTGTTACCTTCTATATATAGTTGTCATGGAGTAAAAGCTTTCAAAGATAAGATTTCATGCAGCTGGTGGTTAAAGCTATTATAGTAGTGTTTGTTTTGACTATCCTAGTTCTCTGTCATTGTCTTCTCATCGTATGTTCCTCAGTGATGAAATCATATATACACATATACATATACATATACATATACATGTACATTACAAGTTTATTAGAAATAAGTAAAACCAATTTACTGTGTTTGCTATTATTGTTAAAGTCAATATACTGTTATCGGGCAGCACACCAATTAGCTTCTTGTACTCGACGCTGAAGAAACTTTGTACACCTTTTTTAGAATCTTAATCTGCTTTTTAATACTTTTTATTTGCTCAATATTATTATTAATAAAGTAAAACGTATTTATATAATCAAAACAATAGTATAATAATCTGTATCAATATAAACCATTGTCGTTATTTATAACACAAGAAAATATTTCAAAACATCGTTTATAATGTATGAAACATTGCTAGCATGTAGGTTGGAAACAATTATTTTAAAAAATTTCTTACCAGCACAGCGTTAAAATTTAATTTTGTAATAAAAAGCCTTACTCTGCGTTAGCAATACATAGGTAGTAAGTGTGGTTAAATTAGAATGGCAAAAAGCAAAACATTTTTACTGAACTTAAAACAATTAAAATCCCAGTAGACTTAGAACTGAAAAAAAGGAAAATATTAACAGAGCAAATAAGTATATTTCAAAAGTATTCGGGTGTTCTTGGAATACTTAAATTGTTTTTGTAAATTATTTACATAAGTCTCATACATTAAAAGTGATTATCAAATAATACATAGGTTTATCAGCCGTAAGAATTATATTTGCAAGATTAGTGGCATGAGAAATAGCGACCTTCACTCCCGTTAAAGCCTTCAACTAGCGTGATTTAGCCACTTAACATGCAACGTTACCACTTAACAGGTTTTGTTGATAATTTATGTGCTACAGAATTAATAAATAGGGCTTGTTAAAAGCGGTAATTCTATGAATCTTAATAAATAAATTATGCACCGTTCAAGGGTCAGCCATGCCGATTACAATACATCGAGCCAGGATGTGCTTAACATTAATGTTTACATGCAGATGCTTCGTTCTCGAAAAGTTAATGTTGTACAAGGTGATCTAAGCAAAATGTAAATAAAAGCAATTTTCTCCGCGATAGATTCTCCGCCCCGCTCCAAGCTCTATTCAAACATGGCTTTTATCATTTCGCGTGAGGGTGATGTAGATTGTAATTCAATTAAGTGATTGCAGCTGTTCAAATAAAACCTTTGCGGAGTTTATTCGCGTAGCACGCCTAAAGCCTTAAAAACACTTTTGCTATTAAAGTTTTTGTGCATTTCAATTAGATTTTTATATATCTTTTTAATTAGAAAGTTTATACTATATCAAAATGCTGCAATATGCTTATAACATAAAGTAACAGAAGTTAGTTTTAAAATCAAATTAGAGCATATTGAGTTCATTGATTTAATAATTTTTACATAAATACAGTCTAAATTAATAATCAAAATAGAACATATAGCTTATGTTGGATAATACAAAGCCCATCTAGTCATAAAACGATCCTAATAATATTTTATTACATTTAAAATAATACTTATAATTTATTTTTAACAATAATATTAATATTAATTTAATTTTTATTATAATTAAAATGAATCGTGCCCAGCGAAATCAAACATAGATAATAACATTCTATATCTAAATATTACCAAATTTATAATTATTTTCCGATATAACATTCAAAAATTGTTTAAGGAAATGATTGCTATCTTTATTTTTTTATAATTTACATACTACGTAGTAAAGCACCCAGAGGATATACGGTAATCAATGTAATAACGATAGATGTACTTCCATTTTTAATTTTGCTTTTTGGAATGTTAAATACGAGTGCTGGTCCGCAAAAAGATGTTTTTTACGTCCTAGGCTGACAATTTTTTACCCGTCTTCCCTGAAATTGTTGCCAATTGGGAACATATAAATTTTTAACTAGATCGGCTTTTTTCCCTGGAAATGTGGAATAATTTAACTTACCATCGAAGTTCCATCCGGGAGAAGCAAACCAAATGGCCGTGGCAAACGTGCTTTTTGCGTTCGACAATGATTGCGTGTGCGTTCCCAATTTGCAGACCACACAATTGTATTGTGCGAGCCAAAAAAATATGTACCCAGTCGAGCCTCCCAAATGTTTAATACGCATTTCTTATCTAATGAACAACGATCAAAAGCAGCGGCCTAATGACACAGCCGTGGCTGCCCGGTTCCAGATGCACCGCGGATTGATGGTCCATTCGACAAGGAGCGAGAGTAGCCCAGACGTGCGTGCACAAACCATAGACCTCTCGTGTAAATCAAAAGGTCAGAGCTCGACCACACCACATTTTATATCAGCTGTCTTTATTTTCCGTTTAAATGTATGGTTTTTGTTTGTTTACTTTTTGTTCAAACGTATAAATAGAAGATATAAAAATGCATTTCTTATCTAATGATGACGATCAGAAGCAGTGGCCCGATGACTCAGACGCGGCCTTCCGGCTCTAGATGCACCGCGGAGCGAGAGCGGCCCTGACGTTCGAGCACGAACAAATGGATCTCCTCATGTAAATGAAGAGGTGAGGTTACGCACATTTCTTTTTTTACCTTCTGTACTCCAGAAAAGCTCCTAATCGTTTTATTTCAGACCATAGAATTTTTTAATATGCTGGGATATTTTGATATAAAACCACTTTTCTATATCCCGGTAATAAATCCAAAATCGTACAAGTCATGAAAAAACTCAATATGTCCTGCTCTTAGAAGATTATAGTAAAACGAGAGGTATGTGATGGAGTGTTGTTTAGCTCAAATATTTTGTGAAGAAACGTCTATACAGAGATGTGCGATTTTACTTGGAGTGTTTTATCCAAAAATTTATTCCAAAATATGTATTAATTTTACCTAATTTGTAGTTAAAATTGGAGATTTGCTCATATGCTTTTTGTTTTCCATTTATAAGGCATTGTAATTTCTTATTGCATCACTTTTAAATAACCAAGTACCTAGTTTAAGCATTTATCTCTCTCTCTTTCCACCCTGTATGTACTTTACTGGTATTTACGCTGCTCTTATGATTTTGCTCAGCATTATAAATAAGAATATATTTGTAATTAAGATCAATTGCACATGTCTTTTATACTTATATCCTTATTTTTTTTAATGTTAAAATTTACCTATTATTAAAATATCTTTATGTTAGGTAGATTTTATAAAAATACTACTTATTACAGAAGCTTTTATTTTACTGTAGTTTTTTGTGATGTATTTCACGGCCCTCAAAATCACATCTGACCAAAAATTGGCGGAAACAACTTTTATTTTTTTTGTAATTTTTACATTTTCCACCATATTTAGATCAGGTTTGGAATAAAAGACAACCTACCAGCCTCTTGAAAGCCTTGTCGATTTTTTTTATTATTATAACTTCAGTAGAAAAAGTTTTTTATTTATTATTTGTTAACAATCAGAATTACAATGTTATTCTTTATGTTAATGCGTCGGTTTAAGGACTGGGTAGTTTTTTATTGACGTGGTGAAGTCTTCTCTACTGACAAGTCTTCCTAATTGTTCTTCAGATCACTTGATCATTGTCTTTTAAACCTTCTTGTATTTCGCGTGAAGGTGTGGCTTTCTAATTTGTGTGGTGGTTAATACGTTTTTGTTATGACAACTTTGACGTATGACACTTTTAGGTCTTTATGATATGTGTCCTTAGAGACACACAATGGAGCAGCAGAAAACATACGTAATATTTTTGATTGATTTCTCTGCATTATTGCCATATTTGACTTGCTAGTGCATCCCCAGAGTTCAAAATCATATACTCATATTGGTTTAAAAATTGTCTTGTATATTAGTAGTTTATTTTTAAGTATCAATTTAGATTTCTCACAAATTAACCGTTATATTTTTTTGATTTTTAAATATGTCTGCTTATGTTTTTTAATTACATGTTGTTTGCATGTTAATCTGCCATCTAAATGCATCCCTAGGTATTTTATACTAGTTGATACAGGTATTTGAATGTTATTTAGACATTCAGAGCAATGGACGCTAGTTGTGGGTTTTCGTTAGTTGAGAGAATGACAGTATCGTCAGAAAATAATAAATATGCAATGTGTATAGGTAGGAAACCCAGAACACTTACTTGCGGTACTCCAGATTTAATTGGTTTCATGTCAGATACTTCTTCATTGTCTCTAGTTCATTTCCTGTCATATAAGTAGGAATTGATAAGATTACTATAACACGTTTTCGGCAAAAGTGTTTTAATTTTGTACAGTAATCCCGAGTGTCAGACTTTGTCAAACGCTCGACTTACATCGAGGAAACCCAATGTATAATTTTTTTTGTCTTCTAATGCTTGATTAATTTTGTGACAGATTCTGTGGGTTTGTTGCATCATAGAATAATTTCGGATGATGCGGGGGTATTCATGCTTTACTTAGGATTAGCAGCTATTCTTTGCAGTAGAAGTTTTTCTAATAGTTTTGAAATGATGGACAAGCTCATTGAACGATAGGATGATGCTTTATTTAAATGTTTGTCAGACTTTAGAGCTAATATAATTTCGGCAATTTTTAGTTGCTTAGGCTAATAATTGTGAACAATGTGAAAAACTGGTTATGTCAAATTTCCGCCGATTACATTACTTTCCTTATTATAGGATAAGGAAAGTAAAAAATCTGGTGTGAACATCACACGACTTTCCTTATCCTGTTATTATATATTATACCGGGTCCATCGTCTCGGCCCTGCGCTGTTTTCCTCCCGGAACTTATTATTTTTAAAAAAGGACGAGGCGCGAGTCCAACATTCGAAAGCTGATTAAAATAAACAGTACAAGACAATAATTGACTCGTACTTAAAATTTTGCTACGTCACTGAAGGTAACCGTGCGAGCTCGGCCGCACGGCCTTCCCCATTATCGCCTGCGTGCTCCCTCCTAGCGGCCAAGCGCTCCCCCCCCCCCCCGTCCTCCCACAGTCGACCATAAAGCTCTCCGAGCGCGCTGTGATTGGTCCGTTTAATTAATCTTTAATCGGCTATAACTTTTTTATTTGACCTCAGATCAAAAAATTTCATTGTAATTTTTTGTTCGTCTCGGTTGGATCTATCCGGTAATATAAATTTCCCGAAACATTTTATGAATACTCGGTATATTAAAAATCCTGAGCTTCAATTTTTTTCGAGTTCCTATTTTAACAACTTTTATTTTAAATTAATGTTTATCTCATGATAACAAATCATTTTTATTCTCATGAATTTTTTGTATCTTCAGCCGTTTAGAATCGCGACCGCTTTGCGGCCAATTTTGCGACCTTGCAACCAAACTACTCGGCCGATTTTTACCAAAAGCTTCGCACTGCGTCTTCTACCTACAAGTAACTTGCATACCAAATTTCAAGTCTCTATCTCTTACGGTTCTCGAGATATCCTGTTTACTGACAGACCGACACACACACGCACACACACACACGAACCAATAGCTCAAACCAACTTTTTTGGTGTCCTGAGGCTATATTTCGCCTAGAAATGTGAAAAACTGGGTAGTTAAAATTTCCGCCGATTACATTACTTTCCTTATTATAGGATAAGGAAAGTAATATGTAAAAAATAATATAATTTTTAATTAATAATGTTTTAAATATTTCTATAAGAAAGGGATACTGTACGCCTAAATCGATAGGCAAATTTTAATAATAAGGAAAAAAATAGTACCCGGTAATTATAAAACATACGAAATTAATAAAAAGACTAACTAATGAACTAGCAAAATAGAAGAAACTTAGATTTCAGATAAAACTAGAAAGTTAGAATCTAAAACTTTGACAGATATGTAAAAATCCAACAGCAGAATGACAAAAGGAAGCATACAATTAATAAAAAGAAAATTAATAAAACACTAAGAAATTATAATATGAAAAAAAGATAGAAAAGGAAAAATTGTTTAAAGTAACCGATAAGGAACGTTTGATTTTGTTAAGGATGGTAACAAAACAAAACAAAATATTAATAAATACTTAAAACACTAAAATTGTAAAAATCAAAAGACGATATCTTAAATATTTAGAAAATAAATTATATTTAACTAAAACTAATTCACACAAACACGAAGAAAAAAGTATGAGTATAATAAACAAAATATTGATTATTATAGTTAGATGATAAAAAGAAAATAGGGCATGGTAAAATACTATATATTTAAATTAAAAATAATAAAATAGGAAAAACAATATATACTGAAGATTGATTATTGATGCAATAAAGAATATAAACACTTCAAATATTCCAAAAATTTCATTTCAAAAAATAATGACAAAAATGTTTTTGTAATTTCACATCAAAACAAAGAATGGGAAAAAGATTAAAAAGACGAATTACAAATATTAACGTCATCATCATCATTAGCCATCTTCGGTCCATTTCTGAACATAGGCCTCTTTCATGTTTCTCCAGTGTTCACGATTTTGAGCCTCTCTGATCCATGCTAACCCGGCCGTTTTCTTTAGGTCGTCGGTCCAGCGCATTGGGGGTCGTCCTCTGTTTCTTCTTCCTAGGTATGGTCTCCATTTTAATAAATTGTTAGACCATCTTCCATCTTGGTATCTAGCAACATGTCCTGCGTAACCCCACTTCAGTTCTGTCACTGCCTCCACAACATCTTTAACTTTCGTGATGCTTCGAATCCATGTATTCCTTCTACGATCTTTTAGGGATATTCCTAACATCTGACGCTCCATTGCTCTTTGCGTCACTTTCAATTGGCTCATTGACTGTTTGGTGAGGGTCCATGTTTGTACTCCGTAGATCAACACCGGTAATATGCACTGATCAAATAGTCTGCTACGTAAACGCATAGGCATATTTTTATTTTTTAGTGTTTTACTTAGTTTTCCGAACGCGCTCCATGCTAGTCTTTTCCTGCGGTTTATTTCTATTTTTTGATTAGGCCTTCCTAACGTTATCATATTTCCAAGATATATATAGCTTTCTACATTTTCGATTTCTATGTTTCTTACATTTATTCTTGGATTTTCTGGGCACATTACTTTTGTTTTTTGTAAATTCATATTTAAACCAACTTTAGATGCTTGCTGTTCTAAATCAGTTAACATATTCTGTAGCTCCTCAGAGTTTTCTGTGATAAGTACTACGTCGTCTGCATATATGAGATGGTTTAGACGTTTTCCATTTATTAGTATGCCTCTGTTGTCCCAGTTAAGTTGTCTGAATATATCTTCGATAACTAAAGTAAATAATTTGGGAGATAACGTATCTCCTTGTCTTATGCCGCATTTAATTGGGATAGGTTTAGTATGTTCATGAAGTTGTATTGTCGACGTTGCATGTTCATATATATATGATAAAAGCATCGAGTACCGATGATCTACCCTTGCATTATTTAGCGACCTTTTGATTGCCCAGTGCTCTACGCTGTCAAAGGCCTTCTTAAAATCAACAAAGGCCATATGTACATTCAGATTATATTCTACTGATTTTTCTAGGAGAATTCGCATATTTAATAGATTTTCATGTGTACTGTAGTTTGTTCTAAATCCAGCCTGCTCTACTGTCAAATACTGTTCTATTTTATTATTAAGTCTATTTGTAATAATTTTTGTCAATAGTTTATATACCTGTGAGAGTAGACTGATTGGTCTATAATTCTCCAAACCCGCCTTGTTTCCCTTCTTATATAAAACAATTACCGCATTGTTGAAACTTTCGGGTACTCGTCCTTCCATGAGACATTTATTGTAAAGATCACATAGCTTTGATATTATGGGTTTTCCTCCTGCTTTTATCATCTCTGTCAAAATTCCATCTTCTCCTGGCGCCTTGTTATTCTTCATCTGCCTGAGTGAGTGGTATACTTCTTCTATTGTTATTTCGGGCATCTCCTCTGATCCTATGTTGGTTATTTTTTGTTTTGTATTCTCTCCCTGTTCTTCTTGTTTCTTTGAACTGCACAAGTTTTTATAAAACTTTTCTGTTATTTCTAGCATAGTTTCTCGTTGTCGTATCTCTTGTCCTCTCTCATCTTTTAATACCACTATTTGTTGTTTTCTATTACTTCTTAAGCTTTTCAATCCCTGTTATTTTCTATTATTTTTCTACTTCTATTTCATAGTAGTTTTCGAGATCCTTTCTTACTAATCTTCTCGTTTCTTTAGCCATTTCTCTAAATTCGTCATATTTACCTTCTCTAAATAACTTTCTCTTTTGTTCTATTTTAATCTTAGTTGTTTGCTTTAGTTTCTCTACTTTTTGTTTTTCCTGGTGCAACTTTATCAGCGGTATCTTTCATTATTTCGTTCAGTATGGTACTTTGATCACTAAGTTTTTACTATTCCATGTCTCTTCTATTTGTTGCAGTGCATTTTGTAGATCTTGCTGATATTCGTCCGTTTCTCCATTAATCGTTGAGTGTCTGGTTGATTATATTTTCTTTTCTTTTCTTTTTTGTTATTTTGCTATTAATATTTATTTTAGCTCTAACCATTCTATGATCACTGCCTATGTTAAAAGAATTTAGCGTTGTTACATCTTTTACTATATGCTTATCCTTTGAGAGAATATAGTCTATTTCGTTCTTTGTTCGGGTGTCCGGAGATATCCACGTCCATTTACGTTGTTTTTTCTTTTTGAAAAATGAATTCATTGCATAGATCTTGTGGCGTGTTAAAAATTCAAGCATCATTGTTCCGCGTTCGTTGCTTTCATCATAACTGTAGGGTCCTATATATTCTTCGTTTTCTTCTTGTTTATTGCCTAGCTTTGAATTAAAATCGCCTATGATGAGGGTATAATTAGTATTTTCTTTGGATAGATTATCATTGATGCATTCGTAGAAGCTTTCCATTTCTTCATCATCGTGGGCAGTTGTTGGGGCATAACATTCTATTATTTTTAATATTATTTAAATATTAACGTACCTAGTAAAAATTATAGAGTTGAGCATAAAACTTTAATTATATTATTAATACAAATACTAGAGCGTAAACATACAAAAGTGAAATAAAAATAAATAGCAGATTTGTAACTCGTAGAAAAAAGTAGAAACTAAAAAAACGGAGGTTTCCAAAAAACAGATGTAAAAATAAAACGAAAAACTATTAGTAAAGTATTATTTTAATTTATTTTATAAAAAGAGAATAAATAGAAACATAAATATAACTAATGAAAAGAAAATTAATTATAAAAACTATTAAGGAGATGTAATACATTAAATACAATGAAAATAAAAAATTATATAAGAAATAAGATAACCAGAGCAGAAGTTTAGAAATACTATTTAGATTACAAACACAAGGGTAGTAAAGTGACTAGCGCTACGTACCGACCGCCTATTATTACCTCAGTTTGACCTCCAGGTACTCATTTATTGCAGCCTGAGTCGAGCTGGGCCGTAAAAATGTCAGTGACCGAATTTGCGAGAGCGGGGCTCGAACCCGCATCTCTGAGTGTCATAATCTAGCGACCTATCCACCAGACCACTACGGCTCTCCTAACGAAGGTATAACACCAAAAAAATAATTAATATAAAACAGGAAATTGTTTGTAATGAATAAAATATTTTTTAGTAATAAGTATAATAATTAGTAAATATATAACTTTTCTACTGAACAATTATACTTAGTTCTCGATTTATACGTACAATAAAAATTAGATAGAAGTTTGCAATGATAAATTGATAATTATTTGTGTTGTTTTGTAAAGATCATTAAATGACTAAATTCTTGTAAGATTGCGAAGTATGTTTAATATAAAAGTTTTTCTGAAATTTTCAGTAATCTAAGACAAAAAATTATTTTTAATATTGTTTATAAAATATGTTTCATTAAATCCTGTTCTTTTAGGTATTGATAACGTCGGTCTTAAGAACTTAAATCCCACTCTTCTTAAGTTAGTTCACAAACAAGATCTTGCACCTTTTATACTAGCATCGAAGTGCGAATCGTTCCTTACGCAATTATTGTAACCTTAAGTCTAGCAAATACTAAGTGGTAAAAACAAAATAATCTAGCAATTTTAACCTGGAAGTTTCTAAAAATGTTTGATGTGCATTATGACTTGATGCCTTGTCGTAGTGTAAAATATTTTACTTCTAATTCGCCATAGAGTATTTTGAATATAATCTGCAGATATACTATCGTGCGCTATTTTGTAATTACCGCATGGCTACTTTCAAGTACGATAGTTGCAATACATATATTTTTGAAATAAAACAAGGAATCATTTTCTTCTTAAAAGTTTGAGATGATTTTTAATTACATTAGAGTGATGGATACATTGTACCGATTACCGCCTCCATTCCAGTTAAAATAATTGTATCCAACTTTTTTCATTACTAGTAGTAATGTTGCTTACCTCCAACATATTTATTAAGAATTTTTTTCCAAAATAAATAATAGATCTTCATCTTAAAAAAAATGGCGTCCTATGCTGACGATTTTTCACCCGCCTTCCTTCACATTTTTGCAAGGTAGGAACGTATACATTTTTAATTGGATCGACTCTTTCTCTGGATCCAAAACATGGAACAATTTAACTCAACACCTATTCATAATGGACGTAAGCATAAGTCGCCAATAAGAAATATGTAATACGTAAAGTTGAACCAATGCTAAGCTTACGCGCTCGTTTATAATGCACTCTCGTAATTTTACGTTTTACGTTCATACGTAAGAAATCGGTTTAATTTTACGAATTTCTTACATTTATTTGCAGTAATTTTTAATTTTTTCCTTGATTAATGCTGGCAGCAGTGACAGAATGTTGGTTTGATTCTGAAATTGCATAACCTAATTTTAGTATTGTCGACATTTTGACTTTGTTAGTTAATGTGCATCTGTTTCTACATCACAAAAGGAATAACAGGTACAAAGGCAACTAAATTATGCAAAATCCCTGAAAGGACATTGCTGCCGCTACTGCGTTTGGGCATGCGCAAGTTTCAAATGTTTTCATGAGGTTTACTTGGATTATACGTATTTCTTATGAGCGACTCATGTTTATGACCATTATGAATTGGTGTTTACCTCCGCAAACTTTCGCTCGACGGAAGCAAATCAAGTGACCGTCGCAAACACGTTTTTTTCGCGGCCGCCCGAAGGAGCTAGAGCAGCCCCGACGTGCGTGCAGGAACGCATGGACCTATTGTAAATTAAATGCTCAGAGCGTGGCACGTTAAATTTCATGTCGGCTATCTTTGTTTACTTTCCGTTCAAATGTATAGGCTGTCTTTGTTTACTACGCACGGATCTCCACAGTGGTAATAATAGACTGGAAAAAAATCATTGCTGATCTTAGAAGTGTATTATTCTTTACGTCACAATAATAAACTGGAGCAATACGAACACTATTTCTAAACCTGGAGTCACAGATTCATCTCTGGTGATGATCGCAATGCGAAACATACTCACTAGGAAACTTTGTTAATCAAAAGAAGTAAGTTATTAAAAACTTTTACTAATAAAGGACTGTACACAGGCGAACTTATTCGCTGGGAATTAGATTCAGCAAAATTGCTTGATTACTGGATTTCTGTATTGTAAATCCAAATTACTTAAATATCGTATCTTGCCACTTTCTTTTCGGAAAGATAATTGACAAAACTCTACCTCTCAACGTATATCTAAAAACCAAAGGAGATTTATTTGCTACAATAAAACTATTTAATCAAACCTGTGTCAAGCTGTGTATAAAGGAACATCATAAAGCACCCAGAATACTGCTTTCATAGATGGTTCTAATATAGTACAAGGTTGGAGAAAAACGTAGGCTTCGAAGAAGACGGAAAACTACCAGGCACACCCTAATGACAAAAGAAGACTGAATAATAAAATATCAAACAAAACTACCTACAGCACTTGTTTACAACTGAGCCACAGAATACTCCCTTTGCATTTGCCAACCATTTGGAGCAATTTTTACACCATGTAATTTTAACATTACGTTCGAAAAAGAACAAGAAAACCAACACTATCTAGAAGAATTATTTTAACTGCACACCAATTTCAAAGTTCAAACCTACACAATTGTAGGCCACGCTCACGACAGAGTTCAAACAAACAAAACCTCCCGGTTACGACAACAGTGTTGAGAGAATTACTGAGAAAAGGGTTTGTGTTCATCACTTACCTCTTCAACGCAGTATTGCGATTGAGGCCTTATCCAGAATAATGGAAAATTGTTGAAATTATCTTAAAACCTAAACCTGAGAAACCACCTAATGGTCTGCCTCCGCACATATTAATTAGTCTGCTACCGCTTTTCCTAAGGATTTTAAAAAATTGTTTTTAAAGATTACCACTTATCACTTTAGTTAGCAACCTCATACTTGATCATTAGTTTCGTTTCCAAAAAAATTATGTTACTAGATACACCGTGTAATTGGCAAAATGACTAATGACAAATTCTACAAAGGCTCAACTATCGTTATAGATATGCCACAAGTTTTTAATAAAGTGTGACATTAGAAAACTATTCAAAATCAAAAGAATAATACCCTCTGACTATTACGAAATTCTCAAGTAGTACAGACAAGTATTTTCTCTTTAAATCTAGAGATAATCGCATATCCCTCTTCCCAATATTTTACGGCATACAACTCGGAAGAACAGTGAGCAACTCCAATATCGGCATATTAAGGCAATTTGTGGTAGATACATCCTGGTTTATCCTAACTAAAGTTATTCATCGTGATTAGGATATTCTCGCAATCACCGACAAAATCCAAAAATATAGTGTTCGTTACCCTTTTCACCTTAGTACTCACTAAAATGTGCTAATGTAGCTCCTTCTAGAGAAAGGCAAAGTCCAGCTTAGACTCAAAATGAATAAAACTTTCTGACTTCCCACATGATGTATAAATAAATGAATTTAGTGTAGACTTAGGAATCCAAAACTACTGAGTTACTAAATAAATTCTGATTGGTTTGTTTTCAACTTGTGTTTGTATTTTATTGTCATATCGCCTACTATATATCTTTGAGAGACAGAGTGTAGATAAACAAGTACATTAAAAAAGAGTTTTTTTAGCTATTCTTGCAGTTATCGTGAATCTTAAATTGTCAGATATCCGCTATTCCTCTTTTTGTGATAAATTCTGTTTATTGCAATCGTGCCAATGCCGAAAATTGTGCTATTAGTTCTGTATGCAGCTTAATTGTTCTCTTTATTAATTTCCTGTATGACGCTTTTTTTGATAACTGCTGAAATTGACCTACTTTTACAAAAATTACACTTAAAAAACTTGTTGCTTCAGCTTTAAAAATTCCAAGAAAAAGCATTTGTTTACTAAGTGCAACACGAAGTCATGATACAGTTTCCTTTAAAGACAAAAAAAAATTATAAAATTATAAGTTAGGCTATAATATATTTTAAAATAACTTGTATAATAAATGTTGCATTGATCTAGATTTACTGAAAATGTGACAACAATTATTAAAATTAATTAAAAGTGTTTTATTAATTGCAAATATTTTTCGTTTAAAAAACGCGTTATCAAAAAGAAGTCGAAAAAGATTCGTTATATTCATTATAATATGATACAACATTTGTCTATAATCTAGGATATTTGCTTGAACTTTTTAATTTTCTGAGTCAAATACACTTTACAGAAAAGGAGCAATGGCAAATACCTCTTCCATTTCATAGAATTTTATATTTCAGGTAGACGTTCATTAGTAAAGCGATACCTCTAGGATATGAGTATAAATTCCGCAGAAAGGATATCTCAGATCGAAATTCCACGTTGGTTTGAGATATTTTTGCAGCAATTTCCGCATCTCCAGTTCATTAGATTTGTTGCAGTATTTGAGTTGCAAGCGGTTTCAGATAAAGATGGCAGTTTGTTAAAACTACATTCATATTGCACAGTACGCACTGGCGTATTGTTCTTGCAATATAAATACAAGCGGTCGAGTCCTTTTAATTTTTATTGGCATGCTACATATTTAAATATTACGTCTACTTTAACTGGAACTTTAAAAATTACTGTATAATTAGGGTATTTAGATACACGCTGATAAGAGCTATTAACATTAATTTAATTAGTATTTTTGAGTTTTAAAGAAGACTTTAAATATTTCTCCTTTTAAATTTGTTAAAAATTCGGTTTGAAGTAAAGTGAGTATTTCACGTTTATGTGACATCCGACCCCATCTAGTTGAAACCATGTATTATTCAAATTGAAATAATTGGTTTTATTAAAAAAGTATCTCCTAATATTGTACATCATTGATGACAATAGTATTGCCAGATTCGTACTCAAAAACGTACGTACCAAAGATTCCATCAGCCTACAATGCACACCAAACGGTGCATTTTGTGAATATATTGGTTTTTTGTAAAAAGCGCGTAAATTTTCTTTCCCCCTTTGTGAAAGTTTTAACGATTTATAAAGCCATTTAATAAAAAATAATAGCTAAGGAAAAGTCCATATTAGTAAGAAAAATAAGCAATTGAGGCTTCAACATCTTAATGAAAAAAAAAACTTGCCTATGTTCTTTTTTTACTTACTGTAAAGTATAAAAATATTTTTTACATTCTTGCATTTTGTAAACACGTTAAGAATGTTGGTATTTACTTGCTGCGCCTCACAGTTAGACCCCATATGATCACACAGACTTCATGATTATCTTGTATATCAGAAATTTGTTTTCACATCTCATTTGGAATTTTCGGTAATCAGCTATTGTTTTATAAATAGGTGGTTTTTCTACGTTAAGCGTCTGTTTATATTTATAAAATGTTGTATTGTTTAAGTTTGTGCATAAGATCGTAATGTCAGACTTTGTCAAAAGCCTAGCTAATATGAACTATTCTATGTACTTAATTGATTATACCATGCTGATCGAACTGGTAATTTGGAATAAAGTTGTTGTTCTCTAAAAGAGATATCAGTTATTTTAAGACATCTTAGCTTAAAGACTTCTAGAGCTGTCGTGGAAAAAAGCTCTTTGTGATTGTGTTTCCACAAAAAGGTAATGCAAATATTTATAATTCTTTAAGTACAATGGTTACAAACGAGACAGATCATTTATTTGTACCGAAAAAGATATTCTACTTATAGTAAAAATTTTTATAAATATGTTCTGTAGAAAAATGCTAATTTTATTCATGAAAACGTGTTATTAGAGCATAATACCCTAGAAATTATTGTAAAAATTTATCTAAATAGATTAATCGAAAACAAATATTTTTATTAGTATTTCATCCAAGTTTTGCAGCAGCAATTTTTAAAAAAATAGTTTTAGAAACATACAAAAAGTAACTTGGCATTGCTCTTCGAAACATCGGCTAGGAGAAGTTTTTTTCACGACTTTAACGAGTTGGATAAAATCGGGTAACTTGACGATGTTAACATAACGAAAACTAAATTATTATAATTTTGCCAATTTTTGCAAGTAGTCGAAAGTTGTTCTCTAAAGTATACATTTTTATAACTTACTAAATAAATATTACATGCTTAGTTTTGTTAAAATGTATAATATATGTGTTAACAAGTTGTGTGTTACCACAGAATGCATTAGTTAAACAAATTCAAACGCGTAGATGTGAGCACCAAAGAATCTAGTACAACAATTAAGCACTGGTTTCTACGTGATAAGCACACCTAAAGCAAACATAACTAAACATATTTTTTTATTTTTATAAAAATTTACAATCTATTTACATTAATAATATTCAGTAAATAGATAACAATGAGATGTGACATGCAAGAGAGCTTACCAATGAAAGCACTTTTTCCTAAGATAACTAAATTTAGCTAATATTTTATAACAAGTAAATATAATTATTAATTATAAGTAATATTAAAATATAAATACAAAACGCACAAGCATATAACTAATTAAATCTAGCTGGTATAATGGATCAGATCTTTTTAATCTTTGAGTGTTTGTTATTTGTAGTGAATTTGTTGCCAGATTGTTGGAGTGACCTTGGAGTCTGTCTTGGTATTTTATGCTGTGTCTTTTATTTCTTCTCTGATAGTTGGTACAGAAATATCTTGTTGAATTAGCCAGTTTGGAACATAGCAAGGAGCGTTGACGATTACTTTGATATTATTTGGAATCTTTGTAGCATTTCCAGATTCCAATTGCTAGCTGACTCCCATAACTGGATGCCGTACCTCCAAATAGGTATACTTATGCATTTGTAGAGTAATAGTTTATTTTTATTGTTAGCTGACAATTTCTGCCGATTAACCAATATAATTGTTGAAATTTTAATCCTAATTGTAGTCTATTCTCCACATGTGGGTTTTCCAGGTAAGCCGCCGGTCTAAATGAATCCCGAGGTAGTTAACGCTACCCTGTTGGAGAATTGCTTTGCCGTTTAATATGACTAAGGTGCACGTTTATTTTTGTAACGTAAATGTGACACGAACTGATTTACTTTCGTTTACTTTTATGTGTCAAATCTTCAGCCAGTCTATCCTCTGTAAGGTCCTTTGAAGTATTTGAGAAACTGTGTTTGGGTCGTCATACAAAGCTAAAACTGCGATATTATCAGCGTAAATGGCTACTATTGTTTGCCTTATGGATGGCAGGTCTGTGGTATATAGTAGGTATAAAAATGGGGCGAAGAGATTGCTCTGTAAGCAATCCCAGAACGAACTTAAAAAACCTTTCGATTCGGGAAAATTCGAAATCGAATATCTCGAAAATGATTCGACATAGAATGTTTTCGACTTCATTTTCGAATTCAGCGTAAAATTTCCTATAAGAATCACATTTAAAATCGTAATGTCGAAAAATTTCCCGAAATTCGAAGTCGAATATCTCGAAAACTATTCGAGATAGAAACTTTTTGATTTCGATTTTGAAATCAGCGTAAAATTTCCTATAAGAATCCATTTTAAAATTTTAAAAAATCCATAATTTTGTGACAGCGACAGACAGACAGACAGACAGACAGACAGACAGACAGACCGACAGACCGACAGACCGACAGACCGACAGACATATAGAATTCAGTAACGAGCTTTTTAAGTTCGTTGAAAATGGTCCCAAAATACATACATATATATATATATATATATATATATATATATATATATATATATATATATATATATATATATATATATATATATATATATATAGGTGTATAAATAAGTTCTCATTTTATTTCTGCAAAATTAAAGTTTTATTTAAAAACAAACAAAAAAAGCTTAAGTATCAAAGTATTCTCCGTTGGCATCGATGACCTTTTGCCATCTTTCGGGTAGCTTGTGGATTCCCTGGTGATAGAAGCTCACCGGCTTCGAGACGATAAAGTTATCGATGTATTTTCGGACTTCTTCTGTTTTGACGTGCGTATCAGCCAAGTGATACTGTAACGACCGGAATAAATGATAATCGGAAGGAGCCATGTCTGGGCTATACGCCGCATGTGGGAGAAGTTCCCAGCCTAACGCGTCTGCAGGTCAACCGTGTCAAATGTTTGAGAGCGTACAGCGCGTGGTTGATCTTCAAGACTAAACTCTCCTCCGCGAAATCTTTGGTACCACTTTTTGCACGTTGCATGACTTACAGCATTCTCACCATATGCAGTACAAATCATTTCGGTGGCTTCAGCAGCGTTTTTCTTAAGATGAAACGCGAAGTGGATAGAAAATCGAATATGCTCTTTTGTGATTGCCATCGTGAACACAGCTGATTATTGAGGTTATGTGCATCAAACGCCAAATCGCATGATGTTTCGAAAGACCAAATGTCATTGCTTTAAAAACGCAAGAGGGCGGACTAATATGTTACATGTAAACGGTGATTCGCGTACTGTGAAATCTAAAGCTGAGAACTTATTTATACACATATTAAATACATATATTTATAATTTTTATACTTTTTTCTGGTAGTTCCTTCAGTGTTTTGGCAATAATTACATTGTGCACGGGGGGCTTTATTTACTTTTAACCTTTTTATAACGTCCTCGATTTCTTTGACTTTAAGAGGTTTGATGATCTGTATCAATGTGACATTTTTTCGACAAATTCGTGAACTTGACATTCTTGTTCTAAAGTGCACGACTGAGGAAACGATTGAAATACTTGTGCTAAGTGGTCTGGAAGTGCTGCCTTTTCACAGGCATTTTTCGCCCACGTTTCATTTGATAGTCTGATAGGTGGAATTGTTGCCCGTCGCCGTTTTAACTTTTTAGTGACTTTCCATAACGAATAATTTGTATCTTCGCTAGCAGTTAGCTTACTCAGATATTCTTGTACTGCATGATTTTTTAAACTGTTTATGAAAGATTTCAATTTCTGAGTTGCCTTGTCAATTTTTTTTATCTCTTGGGTGTATTCTATTTTGCCAAGTACTTCTGAGTTTCCTGTTTTCTGTTATTTTTTATTTAACTAGCGGTGGAGAGTCTTCTGTCTTTTTGTTTTTGTGGTTAATGGTTGCGGCTCGAGTAGAAGACTGTATGATATTAGTGGTGTGTTCTACAGCACTGTCCACGTTTTTTTCCTGTTTTTGAAGGTTAAAGGTCTATTTCAGTTAGTGGCTTTATTGTAAAGTGAAGTAGGCTTTGGTGTTTTCAACGCTTTGTTACTGTATTTGATAATTATAGGCAAATGATCCGAGCATAGATCGAAACATGATATAACGTTTATATTCCTTGTTGCTATTTCTTTTGTGATGCAGAAATCAAGCAAATCACAAATTTTGTTAATTTGATAATATGTATATATATATATATATATATGAAGCAGATCTGCTTGATTTCTGCATCACAAAAGAAATAGCAACAAGGAATATAAACGCTATATCATGTTTCGATCTATGCTCGGATCATTTACCTATATATATATATATATATATATAAACTGTCCAGTTTTCACAGCGCGGACGGCGTACACTGACAAATCTGTCATTTGTATCACAGAAGCCAACCAATGATGCAACACGTCCGTTTCGTTTGAAAGCACGAGCCGAACTTTGACCAAATATGAAAACATTAGCGTCAGTGGCTTTTTAAAAAAATCATAATTGTAATTGAGTATTGATAAGGAAGATTTTTGCGGTACATGTGTGCATGCGACTGGTGATCAAGTTTTTTAGTGATGTAGGATACGGAAAAAATTGGACTGCAACCTACATTAGTATGTCGAAAGATAGTGGAGACAATAAAGAAGCTGTTCATAAAACAATTCCAATGTGTCAACTTAACAGGATGCTGGTAATTATTGATTAGGCACGCATCGGTAATCAAAACCAAAACAGATTGGCATTCGCTGGACAAAAAAAAACAGAATGTGATAGAAATAAAAAAATATTTTAAGATAGATAGCCAATCGTTACCCTCAAATTGTAATAATTTTTTTATCATCGGCAAGACTAAAATAGATTAGGATACCAAATTTGCTACCTCTTCTAGAAGCTATGACACTAAGCTAAAATCAAAATAATCAAAGAATTTGATGGTGTAGTAACAATTGCTCAAGCCAGAACATTGTCACCAGATTTTGTAACTAATACTAATAATAATGCTACATGTAGGGTGTTAAAAACAATTTACAACAAGTTAAAAAATGTATATATTGGTCTCCAAATCATTTGTTTTAATATGAAAGGGGTTTTTTCTGTCAAATATTTTAATTGCTCAACTATAACACATTTCATCAAACGAAATAACATATTGATCCTTTTCACGTAGAGTATGTGTTTATTTTATATTATACTTTGCACAAGTGCTTATCGGAAAACTGTATATGTATTAAAAGAATTTTGTTTGCTGCGCAGTTGGCTTTGAGTCACAAATCCACTGCATTTCCTTAAAAGTCATGCATAAAGGTGCCCCCCCCCTCCAGCAAGCGAACTTCCAGATGTGCTCCAATAAATAAAACAGATAATTCAAACAAAAAACGGGTTTTTTAAAACAGCTGAGGCCTTTTTTAAGCAAAGATGTAGATTCTGTGTGGATATAGAAGAGCAATATTTTGAACATCTTATTTAATTGTTTAATTATCATATAATCACTGTTACCTCTAAAACAGTTAATTAGCACATCTTTGCATATCAAGACTATGTCCTTAACTCTTTAAACGTTATTTTGGAACAATCTGAATATTGAACAATATCTTAGGGAAGTTCTACTACCGTAGACTTCGTCCTTAGGTATCACCAAACTGACCGCGTTCTAGCCTGCCAAGGTATCCTGTCATTATATTCACTTAACAACAATTTGGGTATATTGCAAAACTAGACAACCCGACTATTGTTCGGGCCAAATAAATGGTTTCAATTAGTAGTAAAGAGGAAAATTATCATTCAAAGCTTACTGATGAAAAGTGTTACTTAATACAAGCAAAATTGGATGAGTATGGAAAACTCTTTTCATAACTGCGCTATATTAAACAGAACGATTTGTTTGCTATTTGTTTAAAGCTGTTTTAGTTGACACATCTTGTACGTTACATTACTTCATATAAATTTCAACCAAATTTACTTCACTTTTACTGTTGTATCATTTTCTAAAGGTAATACAAATGAAAAATCTAAACAAGCTTCTTTATATCCAGGAATATGGTAACCTTTCGCTGACTAATAACATTTTAACACAAAAAACACTTGTAAAATTCCCAATTAATTTAATGTATAAAATAAATGTTAGTCCTTTTATCACTATAGCCTTTTAATTATATAGTCTGGAAAGAAATAATAGCACAAAAGCAAACAAGATATTAAGTGTTACTATTACAAGTATCGCATATTATTGTATTTACCACAACGGCGTGGTTATTAAAAACAATTTTTTGCAAGTAAAGCACTTTTTGCTAGTTTTTTTTGTGACAGATCTTACAATTAGTTTTAGAATAGGCACATTGTATCGTGCACAATTTCATTTTTATAATCATTTCATATGCCATTTTCGATGTACTTCGGCAATTTTTATTTTTGGATTTTACTAATACTATATTTAAAATATTCCAAAAATAGACACCTCCAAAACTATTTTTTGTTTTGACTAACGGGTTTCATCTCTGCTTATCATGCTTATCATTGTGTTAAAATTGGCATTAAAACAATGAGATGTCAATAGATGAGTTGTATAATTCACAATATTTAGCGTTATTATTCCCTTCTAATAATGTATCTTTCTCGTCTGGCACATTTTCGCCAAAAATGTCTGAAATATTCACTAGCTATTTTTTAGTATCTATCAAATATTTGCTTGCTTACTACTTACTATACATAAAATAGCTTCACTTCCGCAATCAAAGTTCCTTTATCTACAAGTTCTAACGAACTTATAACTAACTTTCGTAGATGTACGTAATTTATAACAATTATTGTTGAGTTCTAATACGTTTCTGAGCTTATTCCTGTAGGTATTAAGCCTGAATTGGTAATAGATGCATCAAATAGCATTTAAATATTGTATCGTTAATAACCACGTAGAATAAAGCAATGACCTCAACCTACTTTTTTATGGAAGTATTTTATTTGTAATTTTAGAAAAAACTCTAAAATTTTACTAGAGAAATAATAAAAATTTAAAAAAACTTTTATTTGCAAAAAACAATGACGTTGGGTTTATTTTGATCTAATTGGTTATCAAAAAGTTAAAATATTAAAATTTATAATAAGCTACATATTATAGACCATAAAACAGCTCTTATATAGCATGAATTATTTTTGTAATAAAATTGCTAAATACCCAAAATCGGTAATATGGATTAATTGTGGGTACAATTCTCTTTATATACCCGATTTATAATGAGTAAAATAATAAATGCAAGTGATGTATCAGAGTGAGGAGAAACTGCTGTGAAACGAAAAACTTTATTTTTATGGACAAATTTATTCTTCTAAATAGAGGCCATCATTTTCTAAGACCTGCTGCCACCGATCTGCAAGCATTTGTATCTGATTAAAGTACCACTCCGGCAGCTTTGAATCAAAGTACTGACACGCTTCTTCATCAAAAGTTTCGAACCAACTGCACAAGAAGTGCTACAGTGAGCGAAAAAGGCTGTAATCGGATGAAGCAGCGCTTAGACTGTAGGATGGGTGTAGTAGGATTTTGACATAGTCCAGTTTTTCGAATTTTTCGTTTCTTGGCGGTATGCGACTTGACATTGTCCTATTGGAACAAAACGCGCTTTCGTGGAATAAATGTCGGGTCCTTTAGTTTGTCGTAGATACGGTCTAGTTGCTGATAGTAGAAGTTGGCATTGATAGAGCGACCATTCGACACAAGTTGAAAATGAAGGACGCTTTTAAAATTATACTAAATGCACAACATAACTTTTTTGCCAAAACGGTTCTGGTGCAAAACTAATCGCCGATTTTTGTCTATTTAGAATCCAAGAAGAAACTAACTGGGATACTATAAACACAAAACAATATCAAAAATTACATAAAAACTGAATTTTTTGCAAAGTATGACAGTGCTTTATCCTAAACCTACTACAGTGCGTTTAACACAAACGATAATAAATTCATTATAAGAAACTACGAAAGATAAAATTTCATTTATTATAAAAATGTCTAAATGGAGTTCAATACATTTTAAAATAACTGCCTTTACTAGAAATCGTTATTTTAACCCTTTTCCCAAAATTAAATTGCAGCTTTACTGATGTCCGCAGAAATGCCCAGAACTTCTTTTGTGGTGAGACTCTTAAGTTCTTCGATAGACTGGGGTTTGTTCCAATAAACCTTGTCTTTAAGATAATCCCATAAGAAGAAATCATATGGGTTTAAATTGGAGGAATTTGGGGGCCATTCGATGACAACTTCTAATTTACGGGGGCTCCAGACTTATGATCTTCTTTCGAAAGACTTCTGTGAAGATGTCAAAGATGCCCTGAGTCCATTGGGCGGTGGCTCCGTCTTGCTGAAACCAGTATTGGTGGACTTATCTTTTGTCTCCACAATTGCACACCACACTTTAACTTTTTCTGATTGCAATCGTCAAACTTCGGTCAAATGCGGGTTTTTGATACCTAAATGTTGATAATTTTGTTTGTTGACGTAACCATTTAGTTAAAAATAGGCCTCATCCGCGAAATCGACGTGCTTTATGTACAACTTTTTAGTTCAAACCATGTTCATGATTACTTGTTGAAAAGATTTAATTTTTTGGGGAGGATGGTATGCATAGAGGCCACACTCATACTGATTTGAGCTGTGCCTTTAGAGACCGAAGTTGTGGGTTCTTGTTCATATAATCCTTGAGTTTATTGTAACATAGTAAAATAGACAATTTAATTTTAAAGTGCATTTTATCATAGTACTATTTTACCTTGCTAGTGTAGAAACAGACAAGGTAGTGTACTTGTAAAACTTGGTCTTGAAGGCAGTTAGCGCGCCACTAGCACTTAGGCCTCTCTCGTAAAATGCGACCATACTAAATAACCTTTCTTCGGTTGAATAGCAGGTCTTAGCCAACGCCATATTCAGGCGGAACATTGACCTGGCTATAATTAACGTCAAACATAAAATTAGCTAAAAAGTTTGATCATGGTAATAAAAAACTCTTTTTCGTGACATAATGACGGCACATAAATTACAACACTGTTGTAAAGAATAACGTTTATTTATATTTTGAATGCTTTTTTTAAACTATATCTATATGTGTACAGTTATTAATACTTTGAAAAGCATTTATTTAGATATTAGGTATTATTAATGTTTGCGTAAGAGATACGTTCTAGTATAGTAGCGTGCGATAACAAGTTTCAAACTGGCTTCCGTTTGTAGTAGAAAATAAGCATATGCGTTTCTTTAGAAATTTGCTGCGCAAAAATGTTCTTTTATTTATCCTTGTTATAGTCGAGTGAATGACGTTTTAAGAAATTGATCAAAAATAGGCGGGAGGTTCTTTGAATTATTAAAATTCTCATTAAGACAGTTTTAGGGTGTATTAAACTTCTGCTGTTACTTCATAATTAATAAATGCAGCTTTTTATTTAATTGTGCTAAAAGTTCCCGCCCACATTAAGAAATGTACAAAATTTTAAAACTAAATTATACAATAAGTGTAAACATAGCTATAAAATGTTATTAGCAATTTAGCTACAATTTTACACGAAACCAGTATGAATATTTAACGTGCTCAACAAGCGACAATTATTGGAAAAACATAAATATATTTACTATAGTCATTGTAATTGATATTAAAATTGTATACATTTATTGTATTTTTTACTATAAAAAGACAAAGAATGACTTTGTACACAAAAAATTCCTTTTTTTTATTATTAAAGCTGGATCTGCAATATATTTTGCAATATACATGTTATAATACAATAATAATAGACATAGCAATTACATTAGAAGTGAGGATTAAGTGATAGATAAATCACAGCTCTATCGTAAAGTTTCAACGTTGAACAGTTATAAATTTATATAAAGTCTATAAATTAAGTCCTTATGCATATTCTAGGTAATACACTTTGTGATACTTTTTCTTTAATTTTGTACAGCAACTACCATATTAAAGTATTATTATAAAATGCCAATACTACAGTACTGCAAGTTGGTTGCAGAAGAAAATAGAATAAATTGTTGTAATTGTTACAAATGTCATAGTTATTTACTTTCACCTACGCGTAGTAAATTACACTTTTTCAAAAAAATATCAAACATGCTAATATGTAATTTATCAATTCAAATAATATTCTTCTAAGGTTTGTAAACTTGAATCTTTTACACAAACATTCTATCTTTCATTTTGAACGCGGAAATTTTGGCCTTTTGGTGAATTTTGTAAAAATACACATATTATATAAACCTTCATGTAGCGATTTCCAAATATTTTACAGTAAGTTTTTATTTTACCCCCCCCCCCCCACTGATGTCAAAATGCGCTTAAAATGAGGTACATACACGCACGTACGCACATACAAACACGATAACTGCTGCAATTTTTAGTGGACTTAATAAATAAATAAGATTATCCTTAATCGAGTTAAGTGCGAGTCTAGGTTTTCTTTTACATCTTTTCTGATATTGTATTATTTTCGTAGAGTTGAATCGTTCGAATTAGTGGTGTTATTTACTAATAATATGCGCTTTCTTTATGACTGTCATGCAATACAACTTAATCACTATATTTCGTTATAAGGTGACTAATCCAACCTATTTGTTTTAAATTCTATTCTTATTCGACTGTCTATCCACTCTACTGGATGTTGGCCACCATATTTTTTATTTTTTTTATCTCTTAATATGTTGACTAGTTCCTCTATTATCCAGTCGGTCCATTGTCTTACATTTCTTGCCTATGATAGTTGTTTCTCTTTTTCTTTATTTTTCCCTTTAAGATTAATTGCGGTATCTCATACTTTTTATTTCTAACGATATGTCCCAGATAAGCAGCTTTCTTCTGTTTAATATTGGCAAACAGTTCTCGGTCTCTCCTTGTTGGTCATTTTTGCAGTCCAGGATACTCTCAACAGGCATATGTAAGTCCACATCTCAAAGCATCGATTTTATTGATTGTGCTCATTTTCATAGTCCACAACTCCATTCCATATAACAGTACAGATTGTACGTAGCATTTGGTATAATGGATGCAAAGTGACAGCCGGATATTCCTGTTTTTAAAAACTGTTTTATACTTTATAAACGTTGCGCGTGCTACTTCAATTCAGTTTTTATTTTTTTTTTCGTTCTAATCCGTATTTAGCTGGCATCCCAGATATTTGTATTGGATTACACTTTCAATTTGTTGATTTCCTATTTATATAGCCGCGTTAGTGTATGGTTCCGTTTTGCTGCTGACAATCATAAACTTGGTCCTTTTTGCATTTATGTCTAGTCTTTTACTGCTCTCATTCAATTGGGTACGCATATGTTGTAATTCTTTGATACTGCTGCAAAAATTACTGTATCACTTGCATATCTAAGATTCGATATTGGATCCCCATTCATTTTTATACCCACCTGTTGTTTTCAAAGGGTTCGTCCAATATGATCTCCGAGTAGATATTAAATAATAGTGTGGACAGCACACATCCCTGTCGTACATTTTTTTGAATATGGATGTCATCTGTGTTAATATTTTGCATTGTTATGAACGCTGTCTGTTGCCAGTATAAGCTTTATATACATCAAATGTCTTTTTTGCTATGTCCATATTTCTCAAGATGTTCATAAGCTTCTTATGTTAAACGCGATCAAAAGCTTATTTATAGTGTATAAAACAAAGAAACAAGTCCTTATTTTAATCTCGACAATTTTGCACCCACACTTGTATCCCGAAGAGTGCTTCTCGAGTTCCCATCCCTGACCTAAAGCCAAACTGATTGGGGTTTATATTACGCTCGCATTTAGAATAAACTCTGTTATGTAATATTTTTAAAAATATTTTGAGGCTATGGTTCATTAAGTTTATTAGTCTGTGATCATTCCATTTCCGTGCATTTTTCTTTTTTTTATAGTTAAGATATCGATATTGTTTTTGTCAATAAGTTTTATAACTAATTGACCAAGTCAGGACAAATTTATTTCTAGAAATTAAATTTTTAATAGTATTTCTGTGCACTAACATATATATTCATTAATGTAAAATTACTTTGTACAATTCTATTTATCTATAACACAATATTGTGTTCTAAAAATACTAAAACTGCCACACATAGTCTATTATAATAACAATCTTATGTTTGGCAATTTCCTGATTCGGTACACAACATTGTTTATCTTCTTCGGCGCCTCGTATGGACCTTTATAGGAGCGTTACAGTTTTATAGACAACTCACGTCGGGCTATATGAGGTGCATTTAAGTTTTAAGATCTACAATTTTTTTTCTAAAAAGGTACTCACTCAAGAAAGTTTAAACTTCTGTTACTTCGAAACCTAATCTCCATCTAGACGAACAGATTCTTTACAACAACCATGACCGCTGAGAACATTTCGTTAGCGCCATGTTTTGCCTACTGAAAAATCGCTGATGCAATAGCTGCTCGATTGGAAAATGAGCACCCACAGAGCGTATCCTTCATGACGGCATCACGTGTTAACATATCCTGAGACATTGCCACCTGTGAAACATTTGTGGGACTGACCTTAAAGAAATTTTCCGCATTTTTAAGTCATCATACAAAATGGACTCTACAGATTTTAGGGAAATGCCAAGTATAGAGGCAATATCACACAAATCTAATTGACGGTCTTCCACGGCAGCTTGCTCCACTCGTGCATGGTTTAGATCTGACTATTTTGTGGGCGAGGCTGCTTCAGTTTATTGTCACACAACTCGCGACCTTCTTTATACTTCCGCATCCATTTAACATTTATAACGCCTTCACTGCACATTTTACTTAATTGGCGAGAAATTTCAATGGGCGCAAAAGGCGCAAAAGGAGAAAACGGTTGATTAGACACTAAATGTTGCCACAAAACAACACTCACTACAATGGCGGTAATTCGACCTGTGCACATTGTATGGTGCTACCATCTATATTACACATTTAGAAATATTTTTTGCGTTTTTAAAATTATCCACATGTTTTTACTTACTCTCATTGTTGAGAAGAAAAATGAGAGACGTTAGAACTTGAACGCACCGCGTATAATCATACTCGGTCGTTTTCTTTATAACACGCTCTCGATGCGTTAGTGTCATAACGATTCTTCATTCGGTCATGGATCTCTATCATTTTTTTCTTCGGGTCGCTCACGTAATCTTCACCGATTATGTTTTCTTCGAGTTTATTTTTGAAAAGTTTGTCACATGCCAGAATTAGTTCACGACCAAAGAGAAAATTGGTCGGTGTTTGCCCAGTATCATGGATAGACGAATTGTACACCAACCAAAACAAATAGAGATATTGGTTTGAGTCTCGTTGATAATTAGATGCAGCTTTTAATAGATACTTCCCAATTGTCTTATTCATGCACTCAAACATTCCTTCTAATTGTATATGCCCAGAATTTTAGATATTATTGTAAACACCATTAATTTGCAATTTCGACCATAAGTCTAATTAGTTATTTTGCCAATACCTCAACGATGGTTGCAGCCTTTTAATTTGGTAATGAATAGGCTTTATGCCATTTGGTAAAATAATTCATCGCTACTAAAATAATTTTATTTCCATTGTTAAGTGTTAGGAACGAACCAGCTATGTCAATAGCAATTTTTTCAATAGGACTTTCGACGTCATACTATTTTATTGACTTCTTGTGTTTCTTATATATGTATCACACATTTTTGAACTAATCTTTAACATTTTCCTTTCAGTTCATCTAGTAAAATATTTCGTAAACTTTTCCTAAAGTCTTCGCAATTCTCCTATGTCGTACCATCATAAAGTTATTGTAATACTTCTGAAACTTTTTTCTTTGGAACCCATAACTAACGTGAAGTTTTGTTTGAGATAACTTTACTCTCAAAGACATCGTCTTTTACTGCAATGAAATCACATTGCGTCCATTATGATTTTAATAATGACAAACACGAAATCACTTCTGCCCAATTAGATTTTCTCACAGTTTCCTTCCATTTCTACAAATATTTTAAACTTAGATCTTTTTTTTTGGTCAGTTTTAACTTGCTGGATAATTTTTTGCAACTCAGAAACCATTTTTTTCTGTGCGATAATAGTAGCATTGAGATGACTACTTCCAGGTCCATGCTCCGTTTTAGTCATATTGCCGAAGCCGTTTAACCAACTCGCTGCTTGCCTTTCCGGATTTTTAAAATTTAAGAGCCAGTTTAGTGCAGCAGCATCAGTTCTCAGTAGTAACCTTTTGCCATACTTGTATTTATAAGTATTCTACAGATTTTACAACAGCGATTATCTCTGTTTTAGTTACGCAATGGTTGAGTTCAGACTTTGATAATACTTTACTGAAATAGCAAATGATTTTGTCTTGGCCATTTTGTAACTGAGACAACACGTTTCCATTTCCGACATTATTTAGATCTATGTCTAAAATATATTTTTCTTTTAGTTGTGGGTAGCTCAGTATCGTTAAATTTATTATTGCACGCTTTAAACTTTCAAAAGTTTCTGGACATTATTTGCTCCACTCAAAATTTAGGCCATCTTTCATTGGTTGTGTTAAGGGTTTTGCGTTGCTATCAAATCTAAATATATGTCATCTATAGTAAATTTAGAATTCCAGGAAACGCCAGATCTTGGGCTTGTCTTCTGGTTCGAGCCATTCTTTTACGCTTTTGACTTCTTGTGGATTAGATGCCAAATTTTTATGACCGTCCACATTGCCAAGACAGTTCACTTTTTTTAAAGGGAGAGCACATTTTTGCACTTATCTTCAAATTGACACTTCTCAGTCGTTGGATTAGCTGATCTAAATGGTTAAGATGCCTTTAAAATAATTTTACAATCATTATTATGTTATCTAGATACACTAATCATTTTCTCCAGGTCCCATTAAGCACTATTTCCATATATATTCCGAAGATTGTAAAATTATTGCAAAGTCCAAATGGCATAACCGTGAATTGCCATGGCCCGGACACAATAGAAAAAGCTGTCTTTTTTGTCTTTAGTATTCATTTCGGCTTGGCAATACGCGCTATTTAACTTTAAGGTTGAAAATCATTTTTATCTGACCAGGGTGTCTAACGTGTCATCAATATGTGGTAATGAGTAACTATCTTTTTCGTGACATCGTTGAGCCGATGGTAATCTGCACTAAGTCTAATGGACCCTCTTTTCTAATTAAATGGTATTACTAGCGATGTCTATGTACTTGTTGAAGGTTTAATCACATATTTGCCCTGTCTTTTGAACCCTTGTTACATTAGCATACGCCTTGATTCCGGTGTAACAGATCTTTAACTTTTTTCTGCTAGTCGAAGGTTGGGGTCTCCTTTTAACATCAAATAATCTTCTTCTTCTTCTACTCTTATATAGGCTATTAGCCTGTTTCTAACTACACATTTCGTGTAGTACTATGAGCGATGTTGGGCGTACCCCGGGGCAGGTGGCTAGTCTGACCCGTTAGAAGGAGAATGTACTTTACGACCGCCAAAGGTGTTTGTATGATGGCCGGAGAGCACTCGATGTTTGCCGTTATTTTTGACCTGGGAGTCGAACCCAGGGCCCGCCGCGCGTTAGTCTGGCAGGCCGAGGCCTTTACGTCGCGGCTGTCGTGGTCTCACACCAAAGAATGTTTGTTATTATTCATTATACAGACTGGCATTGCGCTTCCAATTTGGATTAATGTTTTTCTAACCAGTATCTATTTTGCGTTTTTTTAATTATTACATGATTTAATTCAAATAACTCTTTTTAATGAAAGATCACAGTCCAAAGCTGCATCTACTGTTATTTTACTATATTTTGGTAGGATGATGTCATGCGGCTACTCTTACTTATACAACGATTCCGTCTCAATCATGTAGAACAACTTCTTCTTTATTTACTTTCAGTACCTCATGTTTCAGGTCGACTTTCCATCCATCAGTTCTTAAAATATTTATTCCGAAGTTATCACTTTCAACATTAGCTACTAGTAAACGATATTTAAAGGCAGCATTTTTAATAATTATTTGTGTTTTTATCTTTTCATAGACCTTAGCTAAAGATTCAGTGAGAATTTAAAGTTTTAAATTAATTGAGGAAAACATCCAGAAGGTTTTGTTAACGTTGCAATACTTTTCGTCACTCCTGCGTACAGCATACGAGCATGTAGTTTTTTATTTACTCGGTCATCGATATAAATACTATTGGAATTATGCTTAAGAATCATAGTCCTTATTTTCAAGATTGGAGTTTTATTGTTACGGATTGCCTGTTGAGAAACTCCAGAAATCCCGTGTGGCTTCTTGCACCGACTTTGACATGGGACATTTCACTACAATTCAGAAGCGTAATTGGTTCATTCTTTTGCTCAATATTTTTTAACCTTTTTTTATTAGCTCCTTCAGTTCATAGTATTTGCAGTCAACTCTCTATGTCTCTTGAACACCTGTTTGACAACTTAAACTTTTAATGTCTGTGCCGGCACTTTAATAAATGTTTTTGGTCTGGTCAGTCTTATTGTGAGTCCCGGTCGTTAATGCTATCAATAAATATTCGGATAGCTAATATTTTTATGATATTGTTTGGAATTGTTAAATACATAAATTCTTGAACGGTTTTGCTGGATCTTTCTACTTACGATAATTTCTAATCTGTGTGTAGTAATCCTCTTCTAGCCGTAACGTATCTGAAAATGTTTGACAATTTGATGGTAAATTTATTCTTCGTCAATATACACAGTTTCCTGAGAGCATCGCCAAGTAGAGCAATAATTAAAGTAATTGAATTTCAATTTTTGACCATCCTGCAGCCGCTTCAAACTATTTTTGATAATTTGTCCTAGAAGACTTACCATCAAATCTTGGAGATTTGACTTTAGTCTTCATCACATTGGCGTTTAAAAATGACCTCTACATTTGCTGATTTTCTTGGCCGTCTTCATCTTGTCATCTTGATCGAGGTACTAACAAATCTTCTCGTCATGTACATTCATCACTCACTACATTTACATTATAAATTTTGCCTTTGGTTCCTTCTTTGACTTTAATGTCTTTCACTGATTTCTGCTGACTTTGTTTATTTTATCGTAAAATGTTCTAAAAAATTCTTTTCACATGCTCTGATGCTAATCAGGACCCACTAAGACTTACTTAAATTGAAACTGCAATGTAGTGTTACTTCTAGATTTTGTTCCTTTAACTAATTTTTGACGTCGGCAACTATAAGGTTAAAAGTATCTCTTTTTACGATCATGTATCTATTATTTGTTTATTTTAATTTTTAACATCTTATGTTACAAATGCAAAATACCATACTTGGACATAAATTGTAACTTTTCTCCTCTTAAAGTGATGATAAAATATTTAAATTTATTTAAACTACTCATATAATTTACATAAATTAAAATATTTAATTATATTTGTATACACTAAAAATATATTACCTTTATATATAAAATTTGTTTTGGAATTTTCTGGAGTCTTTCCGGAATGTTCTTAAACTCTTCTAGTACTCGTATATTTACGAGTACTCTACGATGATATGAAAGTGCTGCGAAATTCATTAAGCCATATTTTTCCGACACGACTAAAAGGCGTATATTATCTACCTTACCCACCAAATTGAGGAGTAAATAAACAAGTTTTATGTTATTTAATCAAACAATATTTTCATGTTTAAAGAAAATATTTTAAATTTACATTGAAAAATATCGTTTCTAAATTGAACTTTAGGTTAAATTGCAGCTTGGTCTCTAAAAACTTAATTATGGTAGCGGTCGCGAGTTGTAATGTCAAATAAGTAATATAACAATTAAAGCGTGAGTGATCATCAAAAGTTATCCTGACAACGTGAAAATTGATGCAAATTATATACATAATTTGCCACTCAGGCAAACAATTTCTCCTTTACAAGCTAAATTAAATTTCCTTTAGACACAGCATTACGTTGTGGCGAAAAACATTTATCTTGCCGAGGAGATTTATGATGGCCGTTTACTTCATATATCTTTGATATCTGCGCTCACCTGGCTAAAATCTTGCGGCACGCCGTATGCTCTAAACTGCTGCCGTTACAACACAACTGCTAGAAGTTCTCTGTTTGTTGTTGCTTTCTATTTTATTAAATGTAGATGTACAGATAATTGGTACAACTGAGCCATATTTTATATATTTGCCCGAATATTTCTAGGCGTTTTCGTAAAAGTTATCATTATTAACTTAATTATATGCATAATTTAAAATGGCAAAATGAGCCGTCCTATCACATAATGCTCAGTAATAAATTATGAATAGATACTGGAGTGATAATTTTATTTCACAACATTAGGAGACATGTGACTTCTTAAATAGGCTCTAAAGTATACTATAAATGTGACAAACTTGAAAATGCTTTAAAGAAATGTATATTATTATGGATGTTTATTCAAATATTTAGATAAAAGTGTATTTTTCATCATTAAATCGAATGATTATAAGATGTGGTAAATAACATGAAATTATTTAATTTGACCTAGCGGCATCAAGCCAAGTAAAATTAAGAAGACATAAATAAGTGTATAACCAATAAAAAAAACATGGGGCCGGCGAAGAGATTGCTCTGTAAGCAATCCCAGAACGAACTTAAAAAAACCTTTCGATTTTGATTTCGAATTTCGGGAAAATTCGAAATCGAATATCTGGAAAATTATTCGACAGAATTTTTTCTTCATTTTCGAATTCAGCTTAAAATTTCCTATAAGAATCACATTTAAAATCGTAATGTCGAAAATTTTCCCGAAATTCGAAGTCGAATATCTCGAAAACTATTTGAGATAGAAACTTTTTGATTTCGATTTTGAAATCAGCGTAAAATTTCCTAAAAGAATCCATTTTAAAATTTAAAAAAAATCCATAATTTTGTGACAGCGACAGACAGACCGACAGACATATAGAATTCAGTAACGAACTTTTCAAGTTCGTTGATAAGTGGTAACCAAATAAATAAAATCGTTCTTTGAAGTTTGATTTAAAAAGTTTGCAGTTTTTATTTAAAATAATTTTATTTATAAAATATTAGGGTAGTTTTTTGAATTTTTAACTATGATGTTAAATAAACTATTTGGCAAATTATAGATAATATTAAAAATCATAATTTGTAAATTAGGAAGAGATATATCCGATTCGAATGTTGAAATTTTGATCATTATTTGGCATTACTAAAAGTTAAGGCAAAGAGCTGTCGACGCGTCTTCAATAATTATCAAAAAAACTTGGACCATCCGTTAAACAATAACCCGCCACTTGCACAATCTTAGCAAAGCCAATTGATTATTTCAATTATGTGTCCTATATGTCAAACCAATTAAGTTAAGTTGTAAAAAGTAAAGGTTTTTAAGCATCTGATGGAATTATAAAGGTGTAATTTACTTTTAGCTAGAGCCTGAAAGTCGGATCATTAGTGTCGAGCTTTTATTATCAACAGCTTGGCAAACTGTACGCTTAGAATCACTACAGCTTAGTATGATCACTTGACAATGGATTCTGCAGATGGATAACGCCAGATTAGATGCGATTTAAAAAACTCGACAAAAATTAAAGAAACTCGATGAAATCAAATTATTACTCTACCTTGTTATAAATAAAATATTTATTTTATTTCCAATAGCCATTTTTCCCCAAAAGCTCTTCGGTGCTAGTTGGTATATTACTTTTTATTTTCTTTCACGATTAATTTATCCAGACATTTTCGTATATAGGATTTTTATTTAATTTATAAACTAATGGTATTCTTTGCAAATCTTACACTTCTTTTACAAACAACTCAATTTGTAGATTATTTCCCGTTTTATTTACAAGTGTTTTAGTAAGTTGTGTATATGTTCATAACTTTACTAACAGAATATCTGAAGGATTTAATCTTCTAACTATTAATAACCGAGAAGACAAGATGTAATTCATTACTATGTAATATTTATTGTAGATTGTTATCATCTAGTGTTTTAGCATGTACATTTGTAGCAAGGTTTCAAATAAAGGAATGTGTTGTATATTTTTAAGTTTAAGTTATTTTCTGTGAAAATATACAGCAATAATTTGCTCTTTTAAAGACATTTCTTACCCTAGTATTAAGGTCCTCCTTTAATACCATTTCATTTTCAGGTGGATTCTTAATTTCTTTGTTTGGCTATTTATAATGTTTTCTTCTTACTGTTTGGTTTTCTTTTTTCTGGAATATCTATGGTATCAAGAATACATGCAATTTTTACTTATTTATCATTATAGTAGTATTTAGTGTCCTTGATGATGTGTAATAAAATTTTGCTATAAAATCCTTCTATTGTTTCTTGCTCTAAATTTCTATAATAATTTCTTGATCTTTTTATTCTAAAAGCTGATATTTTAATGATAAAAAGTTTTTCTCTGGATGACACCATTAAGAAAAAACCAATAATCTCAAGAATATACTAGCTTCCCAAAATACACAAGGACTGCGACCCATTGTTAGTGCCATTTGTGGCCTACTTATAAGATGACCAAATACTTATCCGGTCTGTTACAACCGTACATTGGACTTACCAACAGTTACATCAAGGACTTCGCATATTTTGTCAACCACTTTCAAGACATCCAGCTACAGGAGAAAGATCTAATAGTCAGTTTTGATGTAACATGCCTATTTACCAAAGTGTCGATTTAAGAAGCCCTGGATCACTAGAAAAAAATGTTCTTAACGATATCTTACAGCTATTTCAACAGTGTCTCACGTTTATTATTATTACGAACAAAAAGGCGCAGTAGCAATAGGTAGCCCACCGAATCCTAAAATCGCCAGTTACTACATGGATAAATTTGAAGAGATCGCCATCCATACAGCACTATTAAAACCTGCCATCTGGTTAACATACCTCAATTTTGTTTGTGATATAGAGACATAAAAATCAGAATTTTTTAAACACTTGAATTCCATATACTTAATTATACAGTTTACCATGGAACTGGAATAGAATCTTAAAATTGCTTTCTTAGACGCACAGGTGTTGAGATCGGAGAATGAACGTACCTTCATAAGCACCACCAGTCAAAAAGCATTGAAAAAAATTGAAAATATTGGTAGACCGAATACGACGTATATGTCAATCATAGTTTTTGGAGAAGTAATTAAAACATTTAGAACAAACATTACAAGGGAATGGCTATTTGAGGACGCAGATAGGTAGAGCAACTAAACCTAACAAATGCGCATGCAAAACGCAACCAAAATTGATCACGGTAAGCAAAGCTTTTTTACCTTATATCAATAATTACGAACCGGATAGGAAAGATTATCAATAAACATAAGGTGAAAACCATCTATACTACCACCACCAAGATACTTAACTTACTTTGACCAGACAAAGTTGCAAGAAATCCACAGGTTACACCAAGAGTATACTGCATATTTTGTTCATGTGAGCAGTCTACATTTGGATTACAGGCCGAACGATTACCACTAGGATAAAGAAACACAAACGTCATCTACGCCTTAATTAACCCGAAAAATTAGCAGTTGCTTTGAAAAATCCTGACCACAAAATAGAATTCGAGCAAATACAAGTTTCATCCAATTGTAGAAACTACTACCTGAGATTATATAGAGAGGCAATGGAAATTTATAAATTAAAAAATTATTTTAATAGGGATGTCAAATTCAATCTACCTAAATCTTGCTTTATCTCTCTCAAGGGGCAAAACAAACCTCAGTACGATAAAAAAACAAGTAGCTCTATTAAGTTATAAAACATCCCGGTGACGTCAATAACCCCCCCCCCTTCCAACACCATCACTGTTACACTTGCACGAGTATAAAAGCTTAACTCACGGGAGAGTGACTTAATTTTTAAATTTTTTTTCTGAAGACGTCAAGAATTTCCAAACTCCGAGAACCAACCACAGGACACACTATTTTACGTTGTTACTCTAACTTGTTTTTTTCTAAATTCATTTATTCATTATTTCCGCTGTAATCATCATTTGTTAGGTTCTATTTAGAAACTTATCTTTATTCTTATAGCTCTAGTTTACATCTCCAAGTAGAGAGCTAAACTGCTGATATAACAAGGTAAAAACGGTAAATTGCAAAAACATTTTTTTTCACGTAATGAAAATGAGAAACGCGTATGTAGTACACTATAGTTATATATATAACTATAGAATTTGATGTTTATAATCTAACAATTACCTTATAAATTTTTTGCTGTTTATTAAATAATCGTTTCACTAATATTAATAATTTATAGTCCACCTTCAATTTGTTCCAATAACACTACAACATATTTTAATAATAAATATTAAATACCTAGTTAAAATAACTAATAGGCATTGTAGTAGTACAGATTTTAATAAAAAAAGGACAAATTGAATGAGCAAACAAATGAGATGACATTATTTCCCAAAAAAGCAGATCTAATTTATTTTACACTACTTTACGATGTAATTTAAACGCAGCGCCGCATATCGTATTAATTTATTTTGCTGAACAAGCTCTGTTTAGCTTCCCATTTAGTTTAGGGAATAAAGCACTCATTGACCTAAAAAGGTATGAAGTAGCGTGCGAAAACACAAACATAAAACGAACCACATCGTTGCAAGCATATTTCAACTCTAGATTACTTTTCAGAGTTGCAGTTAAAAACCCAAATTTAATTATTATTTTCGCGGAAACTAGAATTTAAATAGCTCCCAAGCTGGTGAGCGCAAAACTATTCGCACCGAGCCACCGGCAGCGAATCTGATTACCGCTAATTCGTGCAACTTTTCTCTTGCTTCTTGATTTCGTCATTTGTTACGTCCCCGAATCGTCAGTTTGCCTTAGAGCAGGCTAAACTCTAGGGAATGTAGTAGGGAGGATGGCTTATACCCACCAGAACTTCGAAGTGCTCCAGATCCTTCCCACTCGGAGGATATAGATATCGCTGCTCTAGTATTTGAAATGAAATTTTATCTTTATGTGCTTTATTGCGGATTTTCCACGTGATAAGTGCCTTGGAGAATTGCTTCAATAAAAAATGTGGTTTCGTTATGGAGACGCTTTCAAAATATACAAAGATAACCTTAAAATACCTTATAAAAATTTATTTAAAAAACGCTGATATATTAAAATCCTGTTTCAATAAAACAGTAGTAAAATTTATATACATATGAACAGTAAATCCATGTATGTATATGAAACATGTATTTTAGATAACTCAGTTTTTATGTGAAACATAGATATTGCTGAATTTGTACAATTAAGCTTACACTAGAATCGCTATAAATTTGGTCTTAGTATTTTCTTATAATATATTATTTAAATACAATTATTTTTAGTTATTTATTTTAAGGTACTATGCTACCTTCAAGCGGGAAATCCTAATACAAAAGATTTCTTAATACAAAAATTTTGATAAAGGCGTATAGTTGCGGTTTGACTTTTGTTCCGCAAGGTTGTGTGGTGTTCTCATCTGCCGGCCCGGCGAGCGATAGCTAATCAAAGGTCAGTCGATAACTTTCTAAATTCAAATTCATACATTAATATTTGTACATATAACTAACATATTTCACCGATACCTATATAAAAATCGAACTTCTAATAAGTGCTCAACAATTAAGGTCGCCATGTATGGCGCGCCAAATTACGGGGATCAATACCCTCCCCCAACACCGATGTTAATTGATCAGCATCTCAATCCTGGTTCATATCAACAAATACCTCGGCAACAACAACAACAGCAGGAACAATTTAAATCTCAACTTCTAGAACCACCCATCAAAATTCCTTCGCAGTCCCAACACACTTATCCTACATGCTTAATGCAACAATCAAATCAACAAGGAGCGCATTCTTCAACTCCCGACGATCAATGGCAAATTCCAAACGCACGAAGAACAAAACGTAATGGTTCCGAACTACTCCGCGGTCCTAAGCAAACAAAAATATCTGATTATTGGCTTAAAGCCCCATCTACCTCTAATAAATACCAACCTCTCGACGATTCTAATCCTGAGGAAGAGACAGAAGAAATAAAACCGCCGCCTATATTTATTTATGGCGTAAATAATGTGAAACCTTTAACAGACATGTTGGAAGAAAAAGCCAAAGGCAATTACGTTGTCAAACTAATCAATAACACACAAGCAAAGGTGCAACTAAACAAAGCTACTGATTATTGTTAAATTATCAAAACCCTTAAAGAAAAAAACACGGAATTTCATACATTTCAACAAAAGGACAACAAAAAGTACAAAGTTGTACTACGGGATATACAGCCCACAGTTGATATCCAAGAATTAGCGGCTGAAATAAATAAGCATGGACATAATGTTCTGATCATTCATATCAGACACAGAATCACAAAAAATCTATTACCAATGTTCTTTGTAGAACTAGAACAGTCCGACAACAATAAAAAAATCTTCGACATAGAATTTCTAATGAAATCTAAAATAAGATCCGAACCACCAAGAATCAAAAGGAAAATAATTCAAAGTCAAAAGTGCCAAAGATTCGGTCACTCAAAAAATTACTGTAACAGAACACCAAGGTGCGTTAAATGTGCAGGTGAACACCAAACGCAAAACTGTGAAAGAAAAGTTAAAAGCCAGGATGTGAACTGTCAGGGCAGCCACCCAGCAAACTATCGCGGCTGCATAGTTGCAAAAGAAATACAAAGAAGAAAATATTCCTTCTTGCGCCCAAGGCCGTCTGATCCCCAGTCCAACTATGTACCACAAGGTGTATCGTATGCTTAAAAACATCAAACTATATGCCAGATCACAATAAAACAAATATCCCACAACAACCCATGCAAATCTCATCTCAACTACAAACAGATAACAAGCTGGAGACGCTTATGACCAAACTCATGGAAAGAATGGACACTATACTCAACCTGCTTACCACCATGATCAGCAAAATGAATCACAATGCCTAATATACTAAAGATTGCTCTATGGAACGCGAACGGCCTTGCTCAACATAGCCAGGAGGTTAAATCTTTCTTATCAGTCCACGACATAGATATAATGCTATCAGAACCCCATACCACAGTTAACTCTTATCTGAAGATACCAAGGTATACAATATACTCGACCCCTCATCCTGATGGCACTGCTCATGCAGGAACCGCACTCATAATAAAATCCTCAATCAAACATTATGAATTACAAAAATTTCAATCCGAATATCTCCAAGCTACTACAATTGCAGTAAAAGAGAAAACAGAGATATCATCTTCTCTTCTGTATACTGCCCGACACGATCTACTATTAAAAAACATCAATTTGCATCCTTCTTCAATACACTTGGCCCACTTTTATAGCCGGTGGCGATTACAACTCCAAAAATCAAAGAATATAATTAGATATCCCCTTGAAAACATAATACGATCTATACAGTGCCATCGAACATTTTAACCAGACTGTACAAAATGCGGCTTGGGAGGCTACTCCAGACCACGAAACTCAACAAGTTTCAGAATCCTGTCCTACAATTATCAAACAAAAACTACAAGAAAAGCGAAGATTACGAAGAATTTGGCAAACCACAAGAAATCCTCGGAATATAACATTACTCAATCAAGCTACTCGGGAATTAAAAATCTTCTGTCCACAATAAAAAACCAACAATTGCAAAAATACCTCGCAAAGCTAACACCTACAGAGGATACCAATTATTCTTTATGGAAAGCTACGAACAAACTTAAAACATCAAAGCTTCCAGTTCCACCCATTAGAAAACACGACAACTCCTGGGCAAGAACTAATCAAGAGAAGACGAACACGTTCGCAGATCACTTGACTTTAGTATTCCAACCACACGACAGATCCTACCACATAAATGAAGAAACACTTATACATCAAACCCTCAATGAGCCTAACAACGTCTGCCAACCTATAAAACCTGTAAAAGTTAGTGAAGTCCGAGCTATTATAAAAGGTCTTAACTCAAAAAAAGCCCCAGGTTACGACCTAATTACAGCCAAAATCTTAAAAGAGTTACCAAAAAAGGCGACAAAACTTATAACCTACATAATTAATGCCACCCTTCGTTTACGTACGTTCCCAGATCAGTGGAAAGTGGCGCAAATTGTGATGGTACTAAAGCCTGGAAAAAACCCAGAAGAGGTTACCTCATACAGACCGATCAGTTTTCTACCTATCCTGTGCTAATTGTTTGAAAAAATACTCCTGCACAAGATAAAACCATTACTAGACCAACAAAACGCTATACCAAGGCACCAATTCGGCTTTCTGGAAGGTCATGGTACTGTAGAACAAGTGCATAGAATAGTCACAAAAATAAATCATGATCTGCACCTAAAAATATACTGCTCGTCGGTATTCCTAGATATTAGCCAGGCCTTTGACAAAGTCTGGCATACCGGATTGTTATATAAAGTAAAGAAGGAACTACCACCAGAACACTATGAACTGTTAAAAACATACCTGTCGGATAGAAGTTTCTACATCAAATTTAAAGACGCACAATCATCCATAAGGCCAATTCAAGCAGGCGTTCCCCAGGGCAGCATTATAGGTCCTGTTCTATACCTTCTATACACAGCGGACTTGCCAACAACACCTCAAACACTGACAGCAACATATGCAGATGATACCGCAATCCTTGCATCACATAACGATCCCCAAACAGCATCCCAGATACTCCAGCACAATCTCAGAAAAACAGAAAAAAGGCTCAAATTATGGCGAATACATGTGAATGAATCAAAGTCAGCGCAAGTAACCTTCACTCTACGTAAAGAAACCTGTCTATCAGTAACATTAAATAACACTCTTATACCACAACAAGATAGCGTAAAATACCTAGGGATTCATTTAGACCGACGCTTGACCTGGAAGACTCACATAATGAAGAAAAGATTACAACTTGGGTTAAGACTCCGCTCCATGTATTGGATGATAGGACGAAACTCTCAATTATTTCTTCAAAATAAAATACTACCTTACAAAACAATTTTGAAACCAATATGGACCTATGGAATCGAGTTATGGGGGTCTGCTTCTAATTCCAACCTAGAGATATTGCAAAGATTCCAAAATAAAGTAATATGGTTGATAGCCAATGCTCTTAGGTAAGTTCCTAATTAGCTGTTACAACAAGATCTACCCTTCAGCAACAAATGATATACCTTCTAACTCGTTTGCAACCCTTGCACTCTTGTAAGAAACCTTTAAAATATTATTCTAGCTTCAAGTGTTCTTTTATTACATTTGTTATACCTTCCTTTAATTTACTTGCAAGTATGTATCTATAGCTAATCCTTACATTACTACATTATTTCGCATTTTCTACTCTGTCCTTTATATTTTTAGTTTCTCTTGGCAATTGCTCAAGTTTAATGTTTTCATTCTGCTTTTTTAATTTATTGATTTTGTCTTTGTACTTCTGATCGTTCCAAATTTTTTAACTTTTATTGTGAGATTTATTTATTTTATTGTGATTTTTAAAAGCTATTTTATTACCTACATTTTCTCCAATTGAAAAATCTTGATTGTGTCTCACAATAAACATTTTTTGCCACATCTCAGTTTCTTCTTTTATGTAACCAAGCAATAACGAATTCAATAAATATAATTGATAAACTGATTAACGTGGTGAGTATCTCAAGCAAATGTACTCTAATATAAAAGTTAACGTTGTTATCTGTTAAAATAACTTTCTTTTAGTATTACTTTTACTGATTCGGTAGCTATACAGCAAGTCTTAATTTAGACTTGTAAAATAAATTAAATAAAATTAGTAAATTTTTTTTATTAATTTACGATTACTAAAAAAATAAATATAAATTGCTTGAACGTAACTTAGTCGTGTGGATCATATTTCAGGTAATGAAAAATAAAAGGACAAACTCCGGGAGCACTGGATAAAGTAGCTTGATAATTTTGGAAGTGAGGGAAGCTAACAACTAATGAACTGCTTTGTGTCTGAATTTACAATAGTCTCTAATGTCAAAAAAATCTTATTTACAAATTAACAAAAAATCGAATAGAAGAGCGTATTTATTTATTTATTTGCCAAACTTAAACTCATTAGGTACTTAAATAACTTAATAATAGGAATATTAACTAAATAATTCCAGTAAAATAATAGGAGTATTTTGTATAATAATATATATAAGCCAAACTTACCATTTGCATTTATAGTAATGATTATTGTCAAATAACAATAAGGAAAAATAGACTTAGATTACCGTTAATAAATTTCTTCCCCTAGACATAGATTAGGTTAAAACTGTATGGAAAAATGCAATTAAAAAGACAGACGGGCCGTAGAGAAAACTTAAAATTCTTAAACATATAGATGTACTTAATCGTATTTAACTAATCGAGTTTAAACTTAATTGCACATTTTGTCAAGACTTTAATAAAGTGGAAGTGGTGAAGATGTATACAAACGTACATACATCAGGTGCTACGCATCACGAGGAGAAATACCTGTTGTCGCATCCCACACTTACATGATTTAGCACCGAAGTTATAATACGTGGATTTATTACTGCTAGTGGTTCGTAAAATGAGAGTACTCTTGTTGTAATTTTCCGCATCGGCAAGTTTTTTGGAGCTTGTAAATCATTTCAAAGAAACAAATTTGCAAAATAAAGAGCAACCCGTATTTCAAGAGAATAATGCAATCCCAGGAAAGCGCCGAGCGGCAGAAAGTTGCCAAGGCCGTTCTGCAAGGCACCGCTAAAGGTGTATAGAATATAGAACAACTGTATTTAGATCGATTAATGATGTTTGCATTGTATTAACTCTAGCAATTTATGCGAAATTGATTGGCTATTTAAAGCATTGAAGTTATTTGAAACTAAATAAAAATATCTATGTATAAATAATTAAACAATTTGTTTACTATGCATATGCAAAACAAATAAATATTAAACATTGTTAGCGTTATTTATTAATGGTACTATGGAACTTACATTAATAATAGTGTGATCGATTTATATAGAATTTAAAATCTTTCTAGGGCATAGGATGGCAAATCAAATAATTATAGATCTAATTAAATAGAACTAAACTGATAAATCGGTTAGCTCAGTGGGTTCGGCTTTTAGTTCAAAATTAATACGTCGTGGGCCGTGCAGGTTCCAGTGTTCTGAAATAAATGGACTACTAAGGACGACGTAGCAATAAGTTTTATGGGTACAGAGGGCCCTGAAAAGCTAATTTGTTAAACTGCAATAATCAACAAGTTTATTTAGATTATGTAAATTTTAATTATAGATTAGAATAAATTAATATTAACTAGTTATATTAAATGTTTTGAGTTAGTTTTACCTTTTTGGAAGAGCCGACAATTGTCATAAAACATAGTAACTTTTCTAAATGAAGTAAATAACTATTGACTATTTGTATTTTTATTTAATAAATCACCAAGTAAAATGTATAAACAAAATTAGTATTAAGTATATTAGCGAAAATAATTTCTATCGCAGATTCCAGAATACAACTTACGCTCAGATTAATACATTGTTGGAACTTATGCGTCAAAATGTATTTCATTCATTAATTAGAAAACATTTAGTGTAAACACCAAATTAAATCATTACAATAAAAATTTTAGGCCAAAAGCGGGAAAATTATTTCTTAAAAATAAATAATATTTAAAAACAAGAGATTAATGCTCTCATAGGGTGGGCAACATATAAGTATACTTTTGCAGAATTGTAATAACATCGGAAAAAACATTGTGAAATTTCTACAGAATATGCTTTTTAGAGGCCATCATTCTTCACAACATTTTGCCACCGAACTGCAAGCATCCAGATTTAGTTGAAGTACCACTCCGAGGCTTTGAATCGAAATACTCTTGACACGCTTCTTTAACTTCATCGAAAGTCTCGAACTCATGACCGCGCGGGAAGTATTCCAGTGAGCGAAATATGCCGTAATCGGATGGAGCAGGGGCTCTACTGTAGGTTGTATTGGGTAGCCTTTCAAAAATTGGTTTACTTAAAGGTATGCAGCTGGAAATTGTACTGTTGTAACAAAGAGTGCTTTTGGCCAACCAACGTCAGGTACTTCTCCCTCATATTTTCATAAACACGGTCCAGCTACCGACAGCAGAGCTCGGTCTTGCTAAAGCCACTTCTTCTACCAATTTATATTTCCAATAACAATCGTTTAATAGATTTTTGACCAACGCTTATCGGCCTGTACTTCGGTCAGCTTGTGTGGATCTTGTCGGGACTTCTTGTGTACAAATGAAGCTACTGCAAATGACTATGTTGTATTTTGATCGACTCTAAGTTTTCTCTAAGTTATAAGTGCTCGAAAATGGTTTGTCATCTACATACAGATGGTTGGCCAGAACGTGGCTGACCTTCAAGGCCAAGATCGACAGAATCACGTTTTATGGTCTATCTTGCAACGGTTCTGTAACTCAGTGTTCCTTTGCCTTTGGCATTACAATATCGACAACTTTTATTAAAAGAGGTATTAATGAAAGTTGTCGCTACCAGCAATAACACATCAGCATTAAAAGTTTAGCTTTGACCATATAGAAGCTAAATGTTGGAAACTCTTTTATTGTTTTTCAAAACATTTTCCTTAACAGTCAATTCATTTTTGCATACGCGGGAACCAATTTTTATAGCATTTTTTCCATAGCTAATCAGGTATCTCCGAAACATGAGTTTTGAACGCGTCAACCGCCTCTTCCGTCGTTGAAAATCGTTATCCACCCAGTGTCTTCTTTAGGTGTGGGAACAAAGGAAATTATTAGGAGTCCAATCAGTACTATACGGTAAATGACCCATTAATTTGACGTTCTCAATGCTCAAAAATCCATATTGGAGAATGATCCGACGTTGCGCGTTTCTTTTTTTTTATTTCTCCGAAGACTTCTGGCAAATAGTTGTATACGATTTAGATTTGACCGTTTTATGATCCTCTAAAACCATGCAACATGTCCAGTTTTTCCAACAAAACAGGCGATCATTTGCTTCGAAGTGCTTCAAACGCAAACGACTTTTGTTGGGTTTGGTTTATCTTGGAAGATCCATACACCCAACGAATGTTTACTTTTAGGCTCATACATATAAATCCAAGATTCGTCACCAGCGATGATGTTGTAAACGGTTTTTGAAGCATCGCGATCGTATTTCTTGAGCATTTGTTTCGACGATACCTTTTTTTGAGCGATCGTTGGGTTATGCGGGATCCAACTCGCACACAGCTTTTTTGTGGTTAAATGTTCATTAAATTTATGCTGGTTATACTAATGCCTAAATTGTATTATGATTTTGCTTTATCAATTCGTGTACGATATCGATGTAATAAATACACTGTCGTACAGTGAAAAAATTGCAAGAACATTTCTTTCGTAAACTGAAAAAAGAGAACTGACTTTTAACTTTTCTGGGCCAATACTTGTCATAAAATATTGTAATAAAAGAGAGGTTTTGTTTCTTGACAACCATGCATAAAATATCGATGACTGAAACTGAAGAAATAAATAGATTAACGTAAGAAGATATCCAAAAAACCAAAAGCAGTAGTGGAATATAACCAAAATACGGACTCTATAGATCGATCAGACATGGTATTAAGTAGTATAAAGCCTACAAGATAGATGTTATAAAAAGATTTTTTTCTATCTTGTAAACATTTCCATTTATATTCTTATATATCATATAACCTTCAAAAACAAAAGAAAATATCTTTAGCAGATTTTCAACTCTAATTAGTGAGACAAATATTCGAAAAAATATAATAATATTAATAAGTTTTGACAGTAGGTAGAACCCATGTTGATGATCCACTGACACTGACGGACGACACTTTTCGTAAAAAGAAGGATGTAAGAAGAAAGTTGGAATATATGCTGCATCTGGTAAGCACGACAAAAGAAAAGAAACGTTGTACGTATCATTGCAAACTTTTAATGTTTCTCTTTGTGCAATCCCCTATTTTAAAGTTTGCCATTGTAAATGTAATTACTAATAAACAATTTTAATTTTTTATTTAGTTTTAATAGGGCAGAACATTTATCATGAAGTTCGTGCAATGCATGGAAATATGAAAGGTGCATTCCTCATTCTAGTGATGTCCAAATGGGGTGGTATTAATTAATTACCCGATACGTCTGATTTTAGTGTACTAAAAGTCATGTTATTTGCTATTATTAAGTGGCGAAGCGAAGCGGAGTCACTTAGTAACTTCATGTTGTCCGTCTGTCTGTTTGTCCGTCCGTCCGTCCGTCCGTCCGTCCGTCCGTCCGTCCGTCCGTCCGTCCGTCCGTCCGTGCGTCCGTCCGTCCGTCCGAGCAAAAACTCGAGAACAGCTGGGAATTTCCAAATTCTGTTTTCACCAATCGACAGGTGATCAAAAAGGCTTGTTTGCTAGTGATTTTAAAACTGATTGGTCAAAAGTCAGCGTTAGTTTGGGAGACTGCTTCGCCACGTCGCTATTCATTGCAAGATTTGCAGGTTTATTTATTCAAAAATTATTTAAGTCAAAATATTGTTTTTGTATAAAAACTTGATTACTTTTACACAATTATTTTATAAAGCGGCATTAGTGTCAACATATGCAAAAAAATTCAATCAATTTTATTTTGTTTATATAAAATTTAAAATATAACATTTTATATTTGTAAACAAAGTTTTTCTTTTTCATTATCAATAAATGAAAAAATATAAATAATAGCCTAATAAGTGACTACAGTGGTCCCATAGTTGAGGGGCGGGTTGCGATGCTGACAAACCCAGGTACATTCTCCGGTGCTCTCTAATGCCTAGCGGGTGGCCTACTCAATCACTAAAAATAATTGAGTTCCTGCGTTCACTCGAACGAGAGGTAATAATGGCGGTCATCTAAGGCGCGGTGCTTGCCACATCGCCTCGCATCAGAGATGGTGCGCGACAACCGGACAACAAAGTTTTTTTTGTAATATATTTTGTGGTGCACACTTCATCTATTCATTCCTTTTTTGTGTACGGTATTTAACAAAATGTAATTGAAAAGATCAAAGTTGTAACGTGAATTTCCGATTTTTTGGTATAATAATTTTTTTTTAATTTGCTATTGTGTTATTGCTTGCAACATATTTTGAAACTTCTGTTACTATTGTTTTTCATATATTTTTTTAGAATATGTCTAGTGTAATACGTATACTACCATTTCATTAGAAAGGGCATATTGAACCAGCCGATCACCTCTTCTACTACGTTCTCCTGATCCATACTCTTCAACTAATTCTTGGCTTACTTTGGCGTTAAAGTCGCCAATGACAATTATGACATCGTGTTTCTTTGTTCCTTTTAGAAGTGAAGAGTAAAGAGTAAAACTCCCCATTTTCTCTCATTTTCGTCTTTGTCTGTTGTTGGAACATATACTTGTCGCAGGTTTATTTTATATCTATCATATTGCAGCTGTATCATTATTATTCGGTCTGAATAAAGAATAAAATTTGCCACATATTTATTTATTTCTTTTGTTGTTATTAACTCTACTCCATATTTATATTCATTATTGTTATTTTCGGAGTACCATACTTTTCCGTTGCGAGTAATGTTCTGTCCTGTTCTTGGTCATTAAACGTCACTAATTCCAAGTATATCCAACTTTAGTCAAACCATTTTAACTATAACATTTTCTGATATTCCTGCTGTGTATAGGCTTTTTACATTCCATGTTGCAAATCTAATGATTTAATTTATGTTGTGGTTGTTAGTGTTTTGAATATTGTGGAGAGGTCCTGTGGTCAGACATGTCTCTTTCCCTGCCCTATCATTACTTCCGTAGATCATGATTAGTAATACTTTGATATATAATATCTTTTGCCATAATAATTTTTAATGCAATGGTTTTCCGTTACCTTCTACATTCCCATGCTGTTGATTAGTTCATCGACCTTTAGGGGCAATTTCTCACCCCTGGAACAAAAGAGTACCCTGACTTATGTTTGTTCCTCTACCTTCATAAGAGGCTGTTGACAATACATAAGGGGATCACTTATACCGGTGATCATTCGGTTTGCTTGGTCGCGGACTGATTATTCGTCAAAACATTTTTGCTTATTTTGCAGCTTATCTCTATAGCTAGAGGCCGTTACATGTAACCCCGTTAATAACCTGCAGTACAGCTCCAGCTATGGCAGTCATAAACATGTATTCTAAGTTGCCGAAGCGCAGACTTTATTGTGGAAATCTCCAGCAGACGAAGAGGGTGTACGAAATCAGATAGATTTTATAATAATATCATAAAGATTCAGAAACTGCATGACCTTGGCAAAGACCTATCTTGGAATGGATACTGGCTTAGATCACAATTGCATAGTTGCAACTATGACAATAAAAATAAAGAAATTAAGCAAAAAAGATTAAAAGAAATCTAGAATCAAAGAAAGAGATACAACCTATATAAAAAAATAAAACAGGCAAAAAAACAAAACAAGCATGCAAAAAACGTAAACGACCAATGGAAAAACATAACTAACGGGATAAGAAATGTAGACAAAGAAATTCCAGAATAAAAAATACAAAAGCTGGATAACAACAAAAATACTTTGGGGGAGGGGGGGCACTTATAGAAACTGTAGCCTCAAGGGCTTATTGTGTCCACTAACCTGCACTTAAATGCTAAGACATTCACACACACCCATGAGTTGAGCGAGACTCGAAATCGCGCGCGCCGGCTAGAGGACAGAGCCAACTGGTTGAACCATCTGAGCCACCGCATTCTCAACAAAAATACTTATTCTCATGGATGATCTAAGAACGTATAAAACAACTAACCTAAAAGAATACTGACTAATTAATAATTTAATTAAAGTAAAAATAAGACAGGCAAAGGAAAAATAGTTACAAGAACAGTGCCAAGAAACATAAGAATACCAATAGAAACATGACACGTTTAACACACAAAAAATCAAAGAAATAACGAAGAAAATAAAAAAAGTAGGCACGATAAGAGTTATGAATAGGGACATTATTAGTTAACATAAAAAATAAAAAAGGGACCGAATACATAAAAAACCTATTCGAAGGTGAAAACAGAGAAAACAATTATCAGATAGATTATGAAGAAATGGAAAGTGATGATTGGTCCGATAATAATTAAAGAAGAGATTAGGTATGCTTTACAAAAATTAAAAAATAGGAAAGCTATTGGCTCTGATGAGATTCCAGTAAAACTACTAAAATTAATAGACCAAGAGGCTATAGATATTTTCCTAGACTTTTACAACAATATTTAGATAACTGGAGAAATGCCTACGAAATGGTTAATCTCCGCCTTCATAAACGTACCAAAGAAACCAAATACAAAGTAATGTGCCGAATATAAAACAATAGCGATAATGAGCCATACACTTAAGATCTAAGGTCCTAAGTGACACTCAAAGATTTAGATAGCAGAGAAGCCTTGTTTGGGCTAAACTTACTAACGTAAAGCTACTTTCTATCCACATTTGGTCAATACACTTTTACAATATTTATAAAGACGGCTACTGCATATTATTTATTTTCACATTCTTCTCCTATTAGTTCTATAATTACCTAAACTTGATATGCTGTTGATAGTTTTTTCTTGAATCCAAATTGAATTGATGGTATAATAAGTTTGTCTTTCAGCGATGAAAGTAAACGGCGGGATACTATTTTTTCGGGTAGTCTGGATAGTGTTGATAGTAGACTTATAAGACAATAGTAACATATTCTCAGTGCGAATTCCCATTTATGTGTAAAATAGCCTAATTTCATACAGGCATTGAATAAGGTAGCCAAAAACGCTAATGTTTTTTTGTAAGTTTCTTAAGAGGGACGTTGATTATTAGGTCATGTCCAGGTGCTTTCATTAAAAATTTTTGTTTTGATGTAATTGTTAAGTTCTTTGGAGTTGTTGGTTAGTCATTTTTAATTTTAGTCTTTGAATTAAATTTAAGATGTGGGTTGAAAGAATATCAAGGGTGTTTTTATTTTCGTAGCGTAATTGTATGGTGGTAAATTGAAATGCATTTGTAATAGTCATTGAAAAGATTTTTACCATTGCATTAACTTCACTTTTATTTTTAATTTGAATTGGATGTAATAGTTGTTCCTCTAAACTTTTTTGAAATGTATCCCAAGCAATGACCCCATTTATCAGTTTTGAAAATGGAATATCAAATATAGAGGTGCCAGTAAAAGTTATAAATACTGGAAGGTGACTCAAATCAAGTTCTAAAATTACATTTTGCTGGATTGTACAGCGAAAAATTTTTAAGTCATCAGGTTGATTATCTCTTCTGTAAAGATAGAACCAAAGTAAATGGAGAGGTGTCTCACAACTACCCAATAAAATCAGGGGTCTCACAAGAGAGCGTGTTAGACCCGATCATGTACGTACTTTATACTGCCGACATCCCTACTAGCAGAGATACTGTCACTGGTAACTTTGCGGGAGATATTGTTATTCTTGTTACACACAAAGATCAAATTAGAGCCTCTCAAACATTACAAAACCACCTAGATCAGTTACAAACACTGACTCCACCAGTGGAAGATTACAATCAACATAAACAAATCTCAGCACGTCACCTTTACATTGAGACATAATCAATGCCCACCGATATACATAAACAACACAGAAATATAAAGAGCTTCTTGTGCAAAATATCTAAGATTCCACTTGGATTCTAGACTTACTTGGAGAAGTCACATAATTAAGAAGAGAAAGCAAATAGACCTCAAAACCAAAGAATTATATTGGCTGCTGAACAAACACTTCAAATTGTCCCTGGAAAATAAATTTCTTGTGTATAGGACTATTATCGCTCCAATATAAAGATATGGAATAGAACTGTGGGGCTGTGCTAGCAAATCCAGTGTAGATATAATTTAGCGATGCCAGTTCAAAAGACTTCAAATGTTGGTCAATGCACCTTGATCCATGACGAACCAAACGGATCCATGAAGATATATCAAGGACGTTGTCGTAGCTAGAAATGTAAAGCACCACAACAGAATCGCAAATCACACGAATCCTCTACTACAACCATTACTTGAAATAGCTATGGGAAGAAGATTAAAGAAGAACTATCCAGCAAATCTACCAGGCGACTGAAGATCTTACTCGAGTGAGGTCTAAAAACGCCATTGTTAGAGTACTTTAGCCTATAGAATTTATTGTAATTCTGATTGCTAATAAAAAATAAAAAAAGATATTGCATGCATTTAATAGGTGCCAGAAAGTTTAGCTGATGAGTTATTTAAAAATTGTTTAGTTTAATATCATTAGAAGGTGTTTTTGTTTAAATAACCTATTAGTAATGTTGTTAAGAGAGTATCAAACAGCTTAATTATGTCTTCGATTGCTTATAAGCAAAAATTCTTATATCGTTATAGTTTGTAATTTGATAATTGCGATTTATTAAATAGAATGCCCAATCTAAATAGTTTTATCACTTATGACGTCGATTATAAAATTCCAAAAAAATTCTGTGTACCCTAATTAAAGATTTATTTGGTAAAAATTTACTGCTTCATCAGTATACTCTCCAAATAATTAATACATGATAGTCATTTTAAATAAAATCCAAGAAAATAAAAATTATTCAAAGAATTAGAGCAATTATATAAAAGTACTAAAGAACAGTACATTAAACAACTAAATTTGTTTATTCGCATCAACAGATCAAAGCAATAAGAAGTTATCGTGATAGAAATTGGATTGTTATAAGCTAATAAGCAGTTTATTACTATTTAAAGGCATTTTCATATGTATAACAAACTTATAATTCAATAAAAATGAATCAAGATTCTAACTTAGTAACAAAACATAAAGTACTATTATTTACGTACGCATATTATACATACTTAACGCATCCAATTCATCCTGTTGATTGCTTTTATGTCATCGACGGCTTTCTTTAATAAACCGTTAAGCGCTTTGACATAAGTCTCAGCACTGTTTACAAAAGTATATGAAGGATGGTTAGCAGTCGGTGTAGTTTTCAGCACGAGTACTAATGGCTTATAAAGCAATTTGGAAATGATGTACGAAACTCCCAGATTTTCAAGTTCCAGCTTCAATTTTTCGCACAGTAAATTCTAAAAAAAGCAGTTGTTATTTTTAACTTAAAAAATTAAGTTTGTTATTACATCTTCAAGTGCAGTTTCTGCTTTTTCTTCCACTTGTACATTCTTGATTAGCTGAGGAACGGTGTAATATTTAAATGGCTGTTTTTGTGGTGCTGCTGAAAATTGTTTAAATAATTTAACCACTTCATCTATCATTTCTTCATTTTGTTCTTTCTCTTCTCGAGCTTGATTGTTCCAATAGTTGTTGAAGTTGGAAGAATATAGATCATATGGGGTAAGTCTGCTTAAACAAAATATTGTTAAAGTGCGGTGCTAAGTCTAACTTAATTAAATTAAACAAAATAATTTTATAAACACGAAGTAACTGGTATGGACCTAAAGAAATAAATATTTTATAATTTATGATCGGTGTAGTCTAAAGTTTATTTCAATGTTCCCACAGAAATTTAATTTACCAAGTGACCATACGAAGCAATAAAATATAATTACACTTTAAATGCCAGATGTAACTATTAATGTAAAATTTGAAATACATTCAAAGGAGTAATGATAAGATATCACACCTATTGAGCATTTCTATGGCGGAAATCTGCTTTGCCTGTTTTTTCGTGGTACCGAACCCATATGTCACGTACGAAAAGAGCTCGCATTGCATTACAAATTTCCCTCCAATAATGTCCACCTCTGTGTAAGTAGGCAACGGTTTTCTGTTTCTTCTGCAAAACTGCTGCAGTTTCCCAACCACGTCGACTTGCTGCGGCGGTATGGCGGAGCTGCCGCATGCCTCGTCCGCTTTAACGTTTTCCGTTTTGTTGTACAGGTTTACGTTTATCGTCACCTGAGAGATGCCGGGCCTTTGATGAAGAATATTTAATATTCGCTCGGCGCACAGGTGCTTGGCTTTCTTTTTGCTTTCTCCAACGCCCACCGCCGAAATGTTTCCGTACATGACACCTTCGCACCTGTAGCCGTATCGCTCCGGCACTAGGTTGTACTGTGGCATAGGTAGGTGTTTCATAACAGCCAGCTCTTGCAGAATTGAGACGGGGCTCTTTTCCATGGTCGCTTCTACTATGCGGTTGTACAACTGGACTACGCAACGATGTCACTCGATACTGAAGAATTTTCCTACATTTAGCGTGGTAAGTTAAAGCCAGCTTTTGGTCTGCACGTGCAAATTGTTATCGCTTTCAAGCAAACGTGGATAGAGATTTTATACTGCGTATTAAATTTTATTCACAATTGAAAAAATATTAAATTAAATAGTTTTATTTTTCTACAGAGTTCCAAAAAAATATTAATTTTAAAAAATATGTATGAATAAAGCAAATAGTTTTATATAAGCAACAGTAAGTAACATAATTTTTAATTTACTTTTTTTTAGGTGCAAAATATAAGAGGATTTCCTGACTAATTGTTAATAAAATTTTAGTAGTTTGACAATTATTTTAGAAACAGCACTGTAGTGATGTAGAAATTAATAATTAATTTTAAAATTATAACATTTACATCGAGTCAACAACGTTCTTCCGTATTTTTATTGTTATTCCTATTTAAAATTAATTTTGCATTTAATAACTTTAATAATGTATTTTAGTTAACAAATTTACTATTTAAAATGTAATATATATTAAGACATGAGAAACTCAGATTTAAATTGCTCTTAAATTAGTAACATGTTAAAACCTTTATCATTGTATATAATAGCGTTAGGAATTATATTAAGTAATAAATAATACTTAAAAATAAAACTAGTATATTGTAATATTTTAATTGTTTAATAGCTGACGGAACCGGGTTCAATTCCCGGTGCTCTCTAATGCCTGGCGGGTGGCCTACTCAGTCACTAAAAATAATTGAATACCTGCGTTCACTCGAACAAGGGGTAATAATGGCGGTCGTTTTAGGCGCGGTGCTTGCCACCGCCCCGCACCAGAGATGGTGCGCAACGACTGTGCAGAGAGAGCGAACGTATAAGAGCCTTAACCTCTCAGTTCACAGGCTGTGCTCCCACGCGGGGCGTAGAGCCTTACCATTATTATAATAGTTGTTGGAAAATATACTTGTTAAAATTACAACGTTAAGATATCGTAGATGTTATATATTCCAGAGATTTTGAAAACTCCTGCTTCTTATCCAATAGGTATAGTAATATTGCTTTCAAGCACAAGAAATTTATGGCATAATATTCTCTAACTATGCCATCAAAACATGTACTAGTGTTTTTCTTCTACTGCAGTGACCAAAATAACAAGTGACATAGACATTTGTTTGTTATTGCATTTATAATGTCTGAAGGTTGTACACCCATCGACAATTATAGGTGTCTATGGCAACGCTTGTGTGAATGTTAGTACCATTCTGTCATAGACAGAAAGTGTGAAAAAAAATCTAGTCATAACAAATTTGCAGGATCAAGCTCCGATGCAATAAACCCTTTGTACAAATCGTCGCGTGATGCCTAAGAATATTATTGAAACTGATGGGATATCACTTAACGTTGATGTTGATGATCAGATGTTTCTGGGTCGCTCCTCTAACTTGAATTCTCTTGATATGACCTGGCGTTAGATATTGATAGATCATATAAGCTGCTTCCATGCCACCTTTTGGAAAAAATGAGACTTCCTGGCGCTTACGACCGGTGTCTTTAATATCTTCGTATAAGTAGACGCCACAGATGGTGAAGTTACTGTGCCACTATACGCTCTCATGAAGTCATTGCTACTTTGAGAGATGTACTCCTAGCTAAGTAGAATATTTGCGCCTCTGTGGAGGCCATTGTTTCTTACAGACCACGGAATACCAAAGATGGACTATAAACAGGAGCTGCATACGTCAATATTGGGTGGGTGCATGTCTTGTAAATGGTTAGCTTGTTAGTAGTTAATAAGCAGCTCTTTGAATAAAAAACGGGACCAAAAGCCGTTTTAGCTGCTTTATTTACCGTTCCTCAATGAATTTCCGATTTAGGGTTACTCCAAAGTAAGTAGTTTTATCCTTTCAGGATATCTCCTTTTCAAAGATTCTAAAGGTTTTCATAGTAGCCGGATTATAAGGATGGTCTCGACAAGATGGACAGCATTACCGCGCCACCGCGTTATTTGCATATTGGGCCAGTATAGCGGAAAGCGTGGTAGACATGATATAGAGTTACGGAGACAGAATAAAGCCTTGAAAAACATTGACTCGGAGTCACCTCTCCGATGACCTCACACTGCAGAATCTTCTTGCAAAAAAGAAACATCAGACAAATTGAACCGTTGGTAGCGGAATTGCGTTGGAAACATCTTTACATCAAAAGGCTACACCGCGAGATTGTTTTATGATGTAGCCCCCGGTGGTGTGTTTTAATACTCTGAGAAGTTGAAAGCTAGTGGAATGATCGAAGTAAAATTCAAACTTACTCGCTAGAATCAATTGAAGGTGTTCAATAGTTGTAGATGCTTGTAGATTATATGCTTCAAATGTCCTCACAGTCGATATCAGAGTAGTTCCTCAAGTTTGGAAACATAATGACATCCGCCGTTCCCTAAGGGCTTGAAAAATATAAAATACGAAGGATAGTGTTGGTAATAGCTGTGACGCAAGTGATCATCTTCTTTGAAAGAGCCTATAACGCGCTGTTTGAAATAACATACGGGCCGAATGCTTTGCGTGACTTGAATACTCGAATGAGCGGTCGACGTGAATGAGGTAGTCAAGACAAATTTGTCATAACTAAAGTTGCACTGACGCTACAAGTTGTTAGCAAAGCCCTTAGCTTTGTTCTGAGTTGTGTAAACAATATCAAGGTTTCCATGTATAAGTTGGGGAAAGATTTTGTATCTCCAATAGGTTCAGAGATCGCTGCGTAGGCCTTTGTGTCCGGTACTTCTCTCTGATTCGCTCTTTCAACACTGTAGTAGGAGCCCCTTTTAGTGACAAAGCGGAAGAAGACGGTTAGGTGTACCGCCTCTTCCCGGTCTTTGTTGAAAAGTCTGCTTCAGATGAACACTGAAAACGGGTCATAAAACTGCGGAGTGAAAAGTGATGTTTTTGGATCCGTCAGAGATTCCCAGAGTAAGAAACACCATGTTGCGATCGTTGTCCAGTTTACCGACGCAGTCCATTGTTTATTGTATGGAGATGTCATGATGATGGCAATGTCAAGGATATCCAAACCACCACGAAGCCGTAGTAAATGCGTTACAGAGTTCTTATCACCGTGAGGTTGCGAGGCTGAATGGATCTATATAGAGTCCTGTTGTTGGTATTAATTATGCTACCGTTTTATAAGGGATACTTGGCTTTTATGTTCTCTGACAAGACTATCACAGTGTCCTCTCCTAATACAGCGTCCAGGTTTTCGAGAGGTAAAGATGCTCTTATAGCGGGTAGTTGTAGGCAAATGCTAATTTTATAACTCGATAGTCCTTTATCTGAAAACAAATGGCGGTAGCATTTAGGTGCTTGCTAGCTGAGAGTAATACCAGATAATGCTTCAGGCAGGACTTGGCGAAAGCCGCTTTTTCATTCTTTTTCCCTAGATGACAATCTATGTGGTGGTAGATATAATTTGAAAATTTGACCAAAATGACATAAAAATCATACCTGTACGCGAACGCTAGAAGCATTTTGATTTTGAGCTCTCTCAGGTCTCAACTCCCTTCCCTGCTTAGTTTCTAAATAAAAAGTAATCTTTGAATATTATTAAATCACTGAGATAATTTTTCTATTTTAATAGCCTCACGAATAATTTTGCTGGTAAGATGGAAAATAGAAGCAATTGTTTTTGAGTTGCAGAAATTAATTGTAAGGCTGATTATGTTTAACAAGTGCCGAAAAGTTATCGCCCTTTTGTATAGCCAAATAATGTTCTTGAATGCGACTTGGTGTTTTTGTGTTCATTTAGCCTATGTAAGTTCTACCTCACCCACCAAAAGGTATTTCCCTGGGATTCATGGAAGTAGTAGTCTTTTGGAGCCGAATTTTTTGAGCAGAATTGTTGTTATAGTAGCATCCAGAAAAAAGAGGAAAGTGCTTTATTTGGCCTACATTGTCATATTTGATATTGATGTAAAGTTTATTTTGTTGGAAAAGGAATTGGGAAAATATCTTGTTTATGAGGCCAGATAAAATTATCTTAACCGTACCTTATCTGACAGGTAATTTTAAGGGGAAAGAACGTTAGGGCTTTTATTTTAAAATTGGTCATAAAAAGAGTTAGTAAAGCATGTGTTAGTGGGGAACCAATAGGAGCATCATTGGTTTGTTTTGAAAGGTAAAATAGGTATTTAATAGCCAATGGTTAGTTAATTTAAGGGTGTCGTTTTCTAAATTACGATTCGTTTTTAGAAGATTTAAAGTATCACTTTACGTGCGGAAAAGTACTTTTTAATATTTTAAAAGTTTTTAATGTATAATGAAACTGCATTTTTATTTAAATCCAAATATTTAAATAAATGTCAGCCTGTGTTAATTTCTGACATTAAAATTTTCCGCGCTATAATATATGGTATTATTAATTATCCCTATACAACTAATTTATCTAGTTCTGACAGCTAAGTTTTTCACTATTCTCAAAAGCAAAACTTATTAAGGATAATGATCTTCTCTCCCCAAATTTACTACGTCTGGACGTCTGGCTCATTTCTATTATTACTATATTATGCTTTAGCAAATACTTTACGACTATGCATAGTCAGCCCAGTCGGCCCTACATAATAACATACAGAAGTAAAAAGTGCAATACATTTAATTTGCTTAAAATTATAATAATATTATAAGCAATACAAATTTATTTGTTAATGAGTTTAAGTTTGTTTTACTGAATTTGAAACATTTAGTGGTACATTATGTTTATATTGTACTTCATACATCATGCAAGTAATACACAAATAATTTTGTTTTAATATGCTGTTTTTATTTATTTAATTTTATAATTGGCTAATTCACTTACTAAAACTTTTAGAAAACTTTCGATGCTAATAAGCTGAAATATTGTTCAGAAACTTTCAGAAAAAGAAAAATAAAGAAAACCCAGACCGCTAGCTCTGAATTTAATTGAGGTTTGTTATGACGTTTGTAGTTTAGAAGCGCTAGATTTCGCTGCAGCTCATTATAAGTATTGCAAATTTGTTGGGTACAGATTAAACTTAAAAAATTGTAAATAATGGAGATTCTAGGAACAGCAAAACTGCGAAATATTCGGTAACAACAAAAATTACTAAATAATTTAATGTTTTCATGTAACTGTTCATGTACTTATTAATAACAATAAAAAAATTAAAGTACATTTGACTCTTTATATTAAAATTTGCTTTAATTTGTCGTAACAATCCTAAGTAACAAATTTTCAATTAATTTTTTCTGGTTTTGCTTATTCTCTGTCGATTGAAAAGTATCTCATAACAAATATTTATCAAGAAAATTATATGCATTCATTGGTTTAACTTTTATGTTTTTGATATAATTTTTTTGTTCTTACTCTCATGGTCAAGACTTAATTCTTTGAAAAAGATGGGAAAAATTATTCGAAATTGTTCCACAATGACTAAGCATTATATCTGTAAGTTTTTCGGTTCAAATATGAAGGAACGTTTTGTCTATCTTTAATTGGCCACTACAAGTGTAACAAGCGATTACTGATTAACTACAACATCTTTTTTGGACTCTTCCTCTGTTTTATTGAGGAAATTTTTTATTATTAGTATTGGCTAACAGCCATTATAAACCATTTGCATTAAATATTTGCTTTAAAATAACAACCTGCATTAATAAGTCGTAAAACATACTGTCACATTGTTAGCTTCAATTTGATAGGGCAAGCGTTAATTTGCAGAAAAACTAAGAACATTTCACTTAAAGTAGACTAAAGCAACATGTGTCTTATATTTGATAATTAATTACAAAAAGTTTTCACCCCCAATTTCAATAAAACAAAAAATAATACACGTATTTTTTAGCTGTCCAGAAGTACTTTAAAGGGGTATAAATCACCTCTATAGTTTCTCCCCTAAAACAGATTTTTTCAGATTATTTCAAATTATATTTGAGATATCTATACAAAATAAAATGGAAATTGATTGTCATTGAAAAAGGAACATAACCGTAGTAGTTTCAATCTCAAAGAGTATATTCCTTATTTTTTATAAAGAAAAATATATATTTTTTAAAAAAAATTTATACGAAACGATTACATCCGTGCAACACAGCAAATAGTACGGCCAAGGACGTCTCAAGAAATCATCTGCGTGTACAATTTAAATTATAGTTAAAGGGATAGAATTAAGGGCATGTAAACAATAATTTAAATCTCTGAATAAACTTTGCAATAAATACAAAAGAATGCTATACAGGGACAGCGAATTTACAAATGGCAAAAAAAAAGAAAAAATTATACAAATGGCAGACAATGGCGAAGAAACACGGGCCTTTGCTAAGACTAAGAAAACAAGCAAATCGCCGGCAAAACCGAAACAAAAGAATGAGACCAAATTAGATAAGGTCTTAGAAATGCTACAGCAATTAATACTACATGTGAACCAAATAAAAGTAGATCAGGCCGACCATAGTAAGGTTACAGTTGAATTAAAAAAAAACAAAAGTCTAAAGAACGGGAACACTAGCATAAAAAGTGACTTCTTCAAACTAAAGAAAGAGTTAAAAGGTACTAATAGGAGATTAGAACAACTTGAAAGAGAGAAGAGACGAAATAATATACTGTTACAAGGGCTAATGACACATTCAGATAATCTAGCCAAAATAAAGATGGGAATAAACAAATTCAAAAATGAAAAGTTAGAAGTTAACGCACGGATTAAAACATCTAATAAAAATAGACCCACAAACATGTCTAATTTAATTATAAAACTTTGACGATAAAGCAAAAATTATGAAAAACAAAGCAAAATTAAAATATGTAAGAGAAGATAAGGTATACGTTAACAACGATTTAACAAAACAAAAAAGAGGCATTGATGCACAGATTAAGAAGAGAGCAGAAGAGAGAAAACAATAAAAAAAGGTTAAAAATAAATATAAAAATGTGTACATTGATGGGAAAGAATGGAAATAAAACAAAATAAAAGGTTTATTAAAAGAAGTGAAAGATAAAAAAAAACACAGAAGAAAATATACTACCACAAATAAAAGTGCTACACGACTAGTTAAATTCTGCGTACAAAAAAATCTAATAATATCAAACTCATATTTTGCACATCAGAATATCCATAAACATATTAGGGAAGTAGTCAGCAGCGAAAAAAATTGGTGTGGGACCACATAATAATAAACAGAAGATATAAAAAATGAACTAGAAGATAGAAGAGTAAAAAGACGACCAGAAATATACTCCGATCACTATCTGGTGATGATAAAATTTAAAAGACAATTTAAAAATAATACTAGCGGAATAAGTGGTAGTAAAACTAAAAGAAAAACCAAAATATATATTAGAAAAAAAGATGGCAAGAAAATATAAGTAAATATTGGAAAATGAGTTCAGAAAAAGTAATGAAAATATCAATAACCTACCACTTAAAGTATTGTCGAAGCGTATTAAAGAAACACTAACAACAGTAGCAAAGAAGTATATTAAACTATAAGAGTTAACAGGGGGAAAGAAACAAGCGAGCTGGTAGAACGACAAGTTAAGGAAAGAGATATAAATTAAGCTATGGAAAGAATACTTTGGGAGCAGATCAGTCGCAAAATACCACAGATACAAGAATCAGAGGTACAAAAGTCAAAATCAGGATTACAAGCAAAATTAAAATTCTGGGAAGAGGTTGACTAGAAGAAGATTTATAAAATATTTAGTTCGTTTAGAAAAGGAACAAAAAAGACAAAGATAAATATATGAAAGACAAAGACGGAAAGTTATTGTTAGAAGAACTTGATATAATAAGAAGATGAAAGGACAATGTTGAGGAAATGTTAACAACAGATCTAACACAAGAAATAAAAATAGGGAACGGAAATTAACCAAATAGTACAGAACACATAGAAGAAAGTAAAGTATAAAAATAAAAATAGAGGAAGTATTAAAAGCCACAAAAAGTTAAGAGGTAAAGCAGCTGGACATGATGTGGCAATATCAGAAATGGTGAAGAACCTAGGCAACAAGAGGCTAGCAATGCTAACCAAATTATTTAATAAAGCATAGCAAAAAGAGAAGGTTCCTAAAGAGTGCGACATAGGAATAGTATTACCAATACACAAAAAAATAGGTGAGAATGCACTAACTATAGAGGATTACATTGTTATCGATACTAGCCAAGATATATGAAAGAATTCTAAAAAGGAGATTAATAAAAGAAATGAAATATCAGCTAGAGGACTCAGTGTGGATTCATAAAGGAACAAGGAGCGCATGCTTATATATTTATAGCTAAAAAAAATAATAGAAAAATTTACTTCAGATAAAATATTTGTAACATTTGTTGACCTTGAAAATGCATCAAAAGGAAACTAATGTGGAACAGCTTAAAACAGAAAAAAATTAATAGTAAATTAGTAAAATGTATCAAGAATCTATATGAAAATATAAAAACCTACGTGAGAATAGCAAACCTACAGTCAGAAAAACTCATAACAATGGAAGAATTAAGATAAGGTAGAATTTTTAGCCCCACCTTCTTTAATTTAGTAATGGACGATATCTTAAAAGAAATTAAAAAAAACTAAAAAAAGCTAAAAGTGTGCCATATAAACTTGGAACTAATAAAAGTATCAGAAAGTGTATTCGCTGTTGACTTACTAATATACGCACAAGACAAAGAAAACCTACAACACAACTTGAGATATAAAAGAGCGCTTTACTTATAAGAAATTTAAAGATAAATGTAAAAAAGGTGATGGTAATAGAAAAAGAAAAACTAGATATATCTATAAAAATAAACGATACCCAAATTGAAAAAGTCCCTATCATTTAAATATTTTGGAGTGAAAATATAAAGGAACGGAAAAACCGATGCGAAAATAAACGATAGATTAAAAGGCGCAGCCAAGGTTCACTATGCATTAAAAACACATTTATTAGGAAGAAAACGAAATGTATAGTGTTCAAAACTATATTTAAACCAATACTGTGATACGGAAGTAAAAGTTGGGTTCTAAGTATCTAGAAAGCAAAATTTAAGTCATGGAACTGAGATTCCTACAATATATAAAAGGAGTTACAAGAAGAGTTAAAATTAGATATGGCGAGATAAGAAAGGTTAGGAAACGTTAACAATTAAGATGGTTTGGGCAAATAGTACGGATGGAAGCGAAAATGACCACAAAAAGAATATGAGAGACAAAATTACAGCAAAAGAGCGAAAATGCAGACTAATAAGAACATGGAACAAGGAACTGTTGGGAAATTTAAGACAGAAAGAATTGTCCTGGAGTGAAGAAAGAAAATTGGCAAAGAATAAAAAAGAATGGACGAAGAAAATTCATAGTGAAATGTAAATGTAATTTTAGTTAATGTATCTTAACTTAATTTAGTAAACTTATGTAGCTATATCATAATACCTCTATATTGTACTCAACATTCTAATTTACCTTAACACATAACGGTTTTTTTTAAATTTATTTATTTTATTAGCAATCAGAACTTACAATAGAATTCTATGAGCTAACGTGTTGATCTAAGAACTAAGTAGCTCTTCATTGACGTGGTGAGGTCTTCTCCAGTGACAAGTCCTGCTTAGACATTTTTAGATCATTAGTCCATTTCCGTTTAAGCCTTCTCGTATTTTGTATTTCCAGAAGGGGATTAAGAAGTGCGTTTATGTGGTGTTCTAGCTTTATGTGGTGTTTAATACTTTTTTCAGTTATCTTTATCTTTTCAGACATCTTTAACTTATGGAATTTTCAGGTCTGAATGAAGTGTGTCATTAGTAACATACCATGGGGCATTGGAGATCGTACGCAATATTTTAGACTGACTTCTCTGTATAATTACCAGATTCGAACGACTGGTACAACCCAAAGTTCAATACCATACACCCATATTCGCTTAAGGATCGTTTTATAAAGAAGGAGCTTATTTTCAATTGGTAATTTTGACTTCCTACCAAGTAGTCTTTTCTTAAGGTAAAATTAACTTGTACAGATTTATCTTCATTGATCTTGATTTTCCATTTATGTGTCCAGTCTTGTATTTGATTTAGATGATTTTGTAGGGTAATGGTTGCTAGTTGTGGGACATCGTTGGTAGAAAGCACAACAGTGTCGTCAGCGAAGGTGCCCATTGTAGTATAATCATGTACTGGTAAATCCGAAGTATACAGCACTTATAAAAAGGGACCCAGGGCACTACCCTGTGGTACATCGGACTTGATCGGTTTCATGCCGGACACATCTTCATTGACTCTTGTTCTAAATTCTCTGCCGCTTAAGCAGGATTTTAGCAGATTATAGTATGTTACGGGCAAGAATGTTCTAATCTTGTATAATAGGCCCGAGTGCCAAACTTTGTCGAAGGCTCTACTTACATCTAAGAAAACTGATGTACAGTATTTCTTATTTTCGAATGCTTCATTAATTTTGTGACAGATCCTATGGATTTGTTGTATCGTAGTGTGATTTTGACGAAAGCCAAATTGATTTTGAGGTATCCATTTTTCGCTGTTAGGATCAGCAATCATTCTTTACAAATATAAGTCTTTCCAGTATTTTTGAGATTATAGACAACAAGCTTATTAGACGATATGATGAAACCTTGTTTAGGTCTTTGCCCGGTTTAGGTATTAATATGATTTCTGCGGCTTTTAGTTGCTTGGGCCAGTAATTTAACTTAATGATAGCATTAAATATATAAGTAAGTAGTCCTTTTCTTGGTAGTTTTTTTAACATTTTAGGAGTCACGCCATCTATGCCAGGAGATTTACGGAGTTTTAGTATTTTGATTTCTTTCTGAATCTCTCTAGGAGAGAAACTTGTTATTCCTCGAACATTGGTTGTGATGTTACTTAATCGTCTCTCTATCTCATCATCGACTACATCATTGTTGGGGGGTGAAGACTTTCTTAAGGTACCCAGCAAAAAAATTTTGCCTTTTCCTCGTTACTTCTGGCCCATCTAGAGTTTGGGCCTGCTTCATTAAATATGGGAGGCACTTGGTTTTTAGGCTTTCTTACATTTTTTGCCGGCTTCCAGATCTGTTCAAACTAATGATGTAGTCATGAAAAGATTGATTTTGCACATCTTTAATTTTTTGTTTCAGCTGGTTACTTAGTCGATTGAAAGTATTTTTATCAGCAGGTGCTTGGGTCCGGTGCCAAATTGCTCTGGGTCTTCTTTTCACAGCTATAAGTTTTTTAATCTCCACAGGGACGTTGAATGTAGAGCCCCGAGGATACACTGGAGGAGTTGCTTGCTGCGCAGCCTCCTTAAGGATGCAGAACCACTTGTTTAATGCTTCGTCAATTTCTACTGAAGTTTTGAGACTAACTTTTAATTTTATATTTTCTTGAATATGATTTTGATATACTTCCCAATCGGTTTTTCTGTTGTGCACTCTAGCAATATGCTTTTTATGTATGGCACAAGAGCTGATGGTGGCTATTATCGGAGAGTGATCCGAGGAAAGGTCATAGGTAGGGACAATATCCATATATGGTGATGAGATACCATTCGTTATGAAAAGATCCAGTAGGTCGGGAGTTTTGTTTGGATCGGTAGGCCAATAGGTAGGAGTATCTGTAGAAAGGAAAGAATAATTTAGCACATGGAGAAGTTTTGCCAACTCTCTGCCTTTAGTAGTTGTTATGCGGGATCCCCAAAGGGATCCTAGAGTCGGAAGAAGTTCTGAAAATGTTGTGACGCGGTGGGCAGTAAACGGAAGCTACTGTTAGTTCATACGGGAGCATTTTAACACTTATTGCTGTGGCTTGTGGGTGTACTGTCACGTATTTAGGTAATTGAAAGTGGCTGATAGATTTCTTAATTAATATGGCTGCACCAGCATGGGCAGCATTATCTGGTTGGTTGGTGAAATAAGTTAAGTAGTTATGTATATTAAAGTAGGATCTGTCTGTGAAGTGAGTTTTTGCTATTAATAGTATATCAGTAGTGTTGATATGAAGGAATATTTCAACCTCCTGTTTATGCTGTAGAAGGCTATTGGCATTCCACTGGGCTATTTTTACAAATTTAATGAATTTTGTTAATCAGGGTTAAGAGCATGTTCAACACCATGCTATTTTGTTGCATTAGCTGCTGAAACATAGCGTTAAATTGATCTAAAAGTTTGCTCATTATTGAAGAAATATTGACTTCATTTTGTTCGCTGCTTGATATGCGTTCATTTGAGTTTAAATTGTGTTCACCTGTTCTAATACCTTTTACTGCATTCGCATAACTAAAATTTTGTTGGACATGGGGTGTTAATATCCCGTATGGTGGTGTTGTCAGTGTTATTGCACTTTGCTGGATATTTAGTCTGTTATTCGCATTATTGGGCTTTTTTAACAATCTATGATAGAATTCACAACCTCTGTAATTTGCTGTGTGGGCACCACCGCACAAAGCGCATTTGGCTGGAGTTTCTTTATTTTTCTTAAAGTTAGTTGTGTTATGTGATCCTCTACATTTAACACAAACGAATGGTTTATTGCAATAGGCTTTTGTATGCCCGTACTGTTGGCAGCCATACATTGAACTATACTTTGATTTATTTGGGCGGTTCTATTACAATTATTTGATTTTGAAATTTAGTTACTTTATACTTTATTGTTAGTCGCTGACTCTAAATCGACGAAAAACATATTTACAGGCTCCTTGGTAGCTCTATTTTTCACATTTAAAATGTTTCTGACTTTGTGTCCCATGGTACTAAGTTCATTCTTGATTTCATTTGCATCTGTTGTGGAATGCAGGTTTTTGATGACGACTCTGAATGCTCGATCTTCCTTCAGCTGATATGTATGATGTATTATGTTGTGTTCGCGCATATGTCGTATCAATTTTTTGTATGTTTCTGGAAGACTATAGTTGATTTTTATGGTATTGTCAGCTAACGTTTTTGTAGAGTATTGTTCAATTTCAGCAAATACATTGAGGCTTTTGATCATTTCCTGATAATTTAACACCCCGTAGACGAAGATTGGAGGAGGATTTGGAATTGTATTGTCGGCTTGCTTGTTGTTAGGTATTTCCGTCTCCATTTCTGTTAGTTGTCTGAATTTATTACTTAAAGCAATGTCGTGGCTATTTGGGGGACGTATCTTTCTTCTTTTTGTTTGTTTGACCGTTTGCCATGAATTCTTGTTGACATCTTGTTCAGGAGTTTCATCGTCGCTTGTAGAAGACTTGCGATAGTAGAAGTGAGTAGTATTTGAAGTATGTTGTGTATTTTGAGCAGGTGGATTAACAAGATGCTCTTGCGGTAAGTAATAATTAACACCACTTGGTATTGATTGATTTACTTGCTGAGAGTTGTAAAAAGCGGTAGTTGAGGATTTAATGATACAGCCTGTATAGCATTGTTATTTGAAACATGTTGATGGCCATAAATAACTCCTGGGCCATTAAATGCCGGTATCATTCTTTGGTTTTATTATTGTGTTGAATATAAATATGACTAAATAGTAACTTTGCATTTATCTTATTTGTAGTTGACGGGTTAGCTGATATCAAAGGTCACTTGTTTATCACAGTGCAGTTGATAGCAGAGCACTCGAACACTTACGCTACAAATTTCAAGCGGGTATTGAACACTTAACGGTATATTAAAGCTACAGATCGCATATTGTATATATTATACTGAATTATAATTTAAAAGGATTTTTGTTTTTGTTTGACTGCTACAGATATGACGACCATCACTAAGCAACTTCTTCGAAGAGAGAGTTATTTAGAGTTGATTAAAATTGTATATTTTAATTAAAATTTTAATTTGTTTGTAAATAATTAAAATTGTATTTTAACAATTAGTTGTAATATTAATATAACTATTATAACATAAAAAAATCTATATGTTTAATATTTGTAGGGTTTAATAGATTATATATAATATATATATATATATATATATATATATATATATATATATATATATATATATATATATATATATATATATTATATTTAAACAACATTAAGCCTATATTTTAATGTTAGGTTAGTTTCATATGCTTACTACATTAATTATTACAAATCTTGTAATATCTTACAATCATTTTAATGGGGTTACTACAGTTATACCTCAATCGCCTTGCTTGTGCGTTATTAATGGGTCCTCTAAAAGTAAGCCTCTAAAGGCTTTCGTTCCAAAAGGGTAGTGTCGCCCAAACCACTAATGACGAGTATAATTTAGATATTGAGGCTGCCTTATGAATATTGCCACAGTCAGTAATGGTGGGAAAATGAGTGTTTCATGTAGTTAAGGCCGACCTTTGATGATGTTCTCGGTGCTTCATTTCATATTTTATTAAGAAAGTGGAACCTACTTGCAGAATAATGTTATATATTAGACGAGGATATTAAGAGTTATTTATTCAAAATTAAATTCAAGGAGATTTAAAATTACACATTGCAGTCAAAATGTTTTTTTATATTTATCATTTGTAAAGAGAACACTAGCGCGACGATCCAAGTGAACAAATAGTTAGTGCTAAATAATTTCAATTGAGTTAAATATGCATTGTGCATGAAACAAGATGTTGTTATTTAAAAGTATAAAATAATTATATTTTACTAACGATCTTTTCAAAAAGTAAGAACGCAAATCACCAAAAATATAATGCTAAATATATAAAATGTATATAATACATATCTTAATACACATAAACAACAATCACATATGTCTACTTAGGTCTACGGCTATTACTGAAAACAAAGGCTCAAATTATAGCAAGATTAAAACCGTGCTAACTACATTACTTAATTAGGAAAGCATTATCCATAATGAGTACGCTTATGTAGGTTACACAAGTGCTAGCTGTTCTTCATCGGTTGCGATATACGACAAAAACTGTCGCAGCTTCGGGCAACTGATTATTGGCAATTTCATCACGTCAATGCGCCCATTCATTCGTCGCATCTTTTGTAGAATTTTGAAGCGAAACATTAAATTGCGAAAGTAACTTGGCCACCCTACGATTTAAATTTATTGCACCGTAACTTCTGGCTGTTTTTAAAACTGAAATCACCTTTGAAAGGAAAGACGTTTGAGACCGTCAACGAGGTTCGTGCTAATACGGCCAAGTAGTTATTTGCGATTCCAACACAGGCCTTTGCAGAATATTTTAAATGGTGGAAATAGCACTGATAACAGTGTGTGAGAGCTTAAAGTGCTTTGAAGAAGACTAAAGCTGTTTATGTTTCTAGTAATTTGTATAACTTTTACTAAACATGCAGATTGCCAGTTTAATTTTTTGAATTACGTGTCTATGTGCATAATGAAAAATAAGTTTGCAAGCATAATAAAAAAAACCTGAAATCTATAATATAGTAAAATATACAAAATATAATAAGCAAGAAAAAATACTAAACACGACAGAAATATAGAAACAACAATAAATTTTAAAAGGCCACTATCAAAGAGATGACCGATTTTTGATTCCGCAAGCTTGCGGAATAGAACAGCTTCTGCAGTTTGGCTACGAAATCAACTCCAAGAAGTTAGAGATGTAATTGTTAGTGAATGGACTATTACAAAAAGACTTTATGATGCGGGATTGTCTTATGGAAGGATAACTGCAGGACCACCATTACAACGCCGACATCGAATTGCAAGATTGGCGTTTGCTCGAAATCACCTGGCATGGAATAATAAGGATTGGAGCAGGGTACTGTTTTTAGATGAGTCGCATTTTTGCCTCACTAGATGAGATGGACGTCGGCAAGTATGGAGAAAATCCGGAGAAAAATACGCTATAGTGACAAGCGATTTTTTATTTGAGGCCGGTTATAGTTTGGCGCGAGTTTCTTTACAACCGCGCACAGAGTTGGTTTTTATAAACATTCACTCCTTGACAGCTCACATGTACGTTACAAAGGTTGGACATCTTCAGAATGAAATCTTCTAATAATTAAAAAAAATTTATTTAATCTTCTAAAAATTATATTTGTTTTTTGCTTCCAATTCTATATTTCTGCATCATCCAACTAATTCTTAAATGAAATCGTTTCAATATTCGCTTACATATGATTATAAACTATTTGCTGTCAATGTTACGACATTTGTAAATAAAAACACATTTGCATATTGAAAATAGCTTTATAATGCACCTCATGATGGACGTTTTAAAATGATCAAACTTTGAGAATGTACTCTACATTCTGCTTTCGATAGTCTTGCTTTTTGTAAATCGAGACTATTTTTTTAAGTATGTCGTGTACAAGGTACTGTTTCATATAAAAGCTGTGATCAAGTATAAAAGTATTTACTGTTGAAATAAAGTAGTAAAAATAAGGCGGAGTTTTGTGTTAAAGGTTACAATGTCATCGTTTTAACTAACTAAATTTCTTAGTAATAAGTTTTATGCATACTGACTCCTCAATATAAAGAAAGTAGTATTACAACATATAATCAGCGTTTGACTTTCAACGAGTAAGGTTGTGTCTGCCTGGTGCGCAAAGTTAAGAACTAAAAGAAAAGTGCGACTGTAAGACCAGGTGTTAAATAATTTTTAGTGGAATGCTTTGCCAGCCAATAAGTTATCTACCACAGTCAAACTCTGCTCTTCCAACTGTTTTGTGTTAAGGACAACAACAGTCACCTTTTCATTCTTCTAGAGGCAGAGCAGAAGGAAGTTAGTCGGTCGAGGTGCAGTCACGTAGTGACGCTTGTAGGAACCAGACGCGTTTCCCTTGCTCTGTAACGTAAGTGACGTCACTCCAATTTCCAAACGGTACTTGTGCCGGCTGGAAATAAGCGCGCTTTTTAGCGCGAATCTGTACGCCGAGTTTGAGTTGCAAGTTGGACAGTATGTTCGACGAGCAACTCACAATATCCGACGACGAAAAAAGTGATGGCCTTGAGGAGTGGCCGGCAGAAATGTTAGCTCACTACCCGAACCCACGAAGTCTCTGGCGCCTGCTGCAGCAGACGTATCTCAAAGATATTGGGGGTATGTTTTAAATTATTGGCAATCTTCTCGAGAAGCGAACTTGGGTGTCGAGGAAATACGGCCTTCCGGTCACCTAAGACCGGCCCTGCAGCCTCGCCAGTTTCAGCTAGTCAAGACCCTACCCCATCCACCATTGTTGCAGCTTCGACGCCGCTCCCGCTTACCAGTCTAGAGAGCAACTCGAAGCCAAGCAGCCAACTTCCTGTGATCCAAAATGCAAACAAAAGTTCCAACCTGACCGAAAGCGCCGCTGAGTCCGCAACCGACGAGCACGGGTGACGATGTTACTACCATATTTCTCTGCGCCAGTAGCACCCACCATCCCCTCTTCCGATCTCGAAGAAGCGGAGATGCTAAAAATGTCTGCCGCCCCTAGCCCCCGACCGGCGACGGCAGTGCATTCAGTTCCTGCTCAATAAAAAATACCTTCGGTTATTCTGCGGATCAAGGAGGCCCGGTCAACTGTCCGCAAGGTAATTAATGAAAAAAACATTGGATTTGGGAAAACCAAAAACGTAGCGGATGAAATATCCATCCTGATCGCCACGTCATACGATTATAGGTGCTTGACGCGGTACTTAGACAAGGCGCCCATCAAACACCACTTCCATCTACTGAAGGAGGACGAGCCCCTCCGGGCCGTCATACGCGGCGTCCCGAAGTTTCTTTCCGAGAAGGAGTTTAAACATGAAAGTGCCAGCACTATGGTTATGCTCAGCGTTGCTGCCGCACTGGCCCTAAATGTATGAAGTACGGTCAAGACTACCACTCCGGGGACTGCAAAAAACCGAAATGAGTCTGCGTTTGTGCAAACTGCCAGGGCGTTTACCCGGCTATCTTTTGGAGGTGTCCAAAATTGCCAAAGCCAGTTCTCACAGAGCAGTAGTTCTAGCACCGAGGCTGGGCCACCATAGCAGTGCTGCTCGAAAACGTAAACCCTTAAACATTCCTGGATGCCGCAAATAACATCATATCAACTACAGAGAACGCCAGCAACTTTGTAAAAGTAGTGGCAGGGCTGAGATCCTGCCGTTTCTACATCAAAACCATCTTCGGCATGTTTGGCATACGTTAAACGTGCCTGGTACACTAAGCTTCCGCTATCTGGAAAGCGCCTGTAATCCAATGCCAGGCCTTTCTAGAGAAGAATGGTTAGAGGCTTAGTCCCAGGTACCGTGCATGCCAAACACGCCAACGTCAACATCAGCCACCTTTTCAGCAAAATTATTGCAATGCAGGTATGCAACAAAATTTTTCGCTATTTTCTCAGATTCATCAGCAATCCTAAATTATACTTATCAACGTTAAGAAACCTTAAAACGTCTACTTAACTGAAAATATCAAAGAAGCAAGCAATAAAAGGTTTTGTTAGCAATTTGTACGTAAAAACAAAGGAAATCGTACCTTTAGGTACTCACCTAAACCTAATGCTGCTACAGATAGTCATACAAATAGATATGCACATCTCAGTCACCTAGAAAAGAATAATACTCCTCAATCAAACACTGCCAGTACACAACAGTCAAGTACAACCCCAACAATAACATCACCTAAAGCACCTCCTATCTTCATACATACGTAAAGTGATTATTATTGACCAAATTCTAAGAATTCTAGCTTATATAATAGAAGAGAAACATCTTGTCACCAAATGCTAATTAAACAACTTTGTAAACATTTTGTAGAAACAACTGATCTATATAAAAAACTTGCAGGAACGGAATATTATCTATCATACATATCAGTTGAAATGAAGAAAAGCCCTACAGAGTGGTAATCAAACCTTTACTTCTACAACTCAAATTCAAAATATAAAAGAAGGTCTAGAACCTGAAGGATTTTCCTCCAGGAATATAATTAATATTAGACAAAGAACTACGAAAACTCCACTTTTAATATTTTTTCGTAGATCTAGAACCGGCAAAAAGTAACAAAAATATCTATAATTTAAAATATTTTCAAAACAAAGTTCTCGTTGTAGAATCACTAAGAAAAAGCAATGAATTAATACAGTGAATACGATGTCAATAATACAATCACAATAAAACCTATTGCAATCGACCTTATGCGTGCGTAAAGTGCAGTGGTGCACATGATACAAAAATCTGCAAGAAAACCCTTGATATTTCAACAAAATGTATCCTATACGATGGCGCACATCCAGTTAACTATAAAGGGAGTCAGGTATTACAAAATAAGTATCGTACAGGACAAGGCCAATCAAGAAAACGGATAACTTACAACATACAATACAATAACCAGCTTACCTACGCGCAATTGACTAAAAATAAACCTGCAAAGCTTGTAACGCATAGCGAAGTGGCGACGCAGTCTCCCAAATTTGAAAACCCTCTAGTTAGGTCACTAACGCTGACCTTCGACCAATCAGTTTCAAAATCACTAGCAAACAAGCCTTTTTCGTCACCTGTCGGTTGGTGAAAACAGAATTTGGAAATTCCCAGCCGTTCTCGAGTTTTTGCTCGGACGGACGGACGGACAGACGGACAACATAAAGTTAGTAAGTGACTCCGCTTCGCTTCGCCACTTAATAATGCAACCTCACCTCAAAATAATACAGATGTAACTTTTTCCTAATTTTTACAAGCATTTAAAGAAAAGCTTAATCAATTACATAACCAAAATCACATGATACTTAACGTGTTGTCAATTGTCATAATGAAATTGGTGCGTAATGGCTGAGTTCCCAATAATAGCTCTATGGAATGCCAATGGCTTCCAGTCAAAAAAATCTGAAATTAAATTAGGGATTCTTAAAGTAACACAACACAAACATACTACTGGTATCGGAAACCTACTTCATTGATAGATCATATATGAAAATACTTAATTACAAACTATATTACTCTCACCGTCCAGATGTGACCGGACACGGTAGAACAGCTATCCTCGCACGTGAAATCATTATCCATCATGAACACCTTCTCTTTGAATGCTTAGGTCAACGGTTTATTGTTTGCGGGGACTTTAATGCTAAGTACGAAAACTGGAGATTAAGATTGACAACGAGAGTTTTGCAAACTTATTAACGAAAAACTATATCTCACGCTATCAACGGGCGAAACAAGTTACTGTCTAACAGACCTGAATAAAGTACCTGATCTATTGGACTTCTATATTCCAAATAGAATTTCAGTGAGCTTTACTGATGTACGACTAAACTTTGAATCACACACTTGTTAATGTCATCATCAGCATATCTATTCAAAGAGTTGATAGATCAGAAAATATCTCAACTTTTATATAGAAACAGATCTAGACCAAGATTTGATTCATGACATTTATTAAAATATTCCAAAATGGTGGCTTTTCTATGATTAAAAAGATATCTTAAACTAAAATTTTGTGTCATTTTCTATATTTGAACATGATAGTTTTACTTGAACTTAGTGTTTGACAGCGTTGGTTTCCTATGACCAACTTATTTTTGTCTTTCGTAGGCTTCTTGAGATTACTGTTTTTTTAAACTATAAGTACCACGTGCAATATTTCAAGACTTAAAAGTATTACATTGTAATATTATATTACATCAATCACAAAGTGGTGTGGCGGCCTTTTCGCCCTTGAACCGCTTATCTCGCGGCGGCATGCTGGCGGCTGTGATGTCTGCCCGTTTTGCCATCGCACACAAAACGGCATATGGGCTTTTGCTCAGCCGACAAGTCTGCATACGCCGTCGGCGGCACCTTTTGATTTGAAAGGTGCTGGCGAATGCAAATTGCCCGCAAAGACCTGCCGCCAAGCCAGGCGCGAAGCCCGGCAACATTCACGTTCCGCAACGCGGCCAACTTGGTCGTGTTTAACACCGCATACATTTCGCAATCCGCAACTCGGCCAATTTGGTCGTGTTTTAACACCGCACATTCAAGCACCGCAGCTCGGCCAACTTGGTCGTGTCTCAACCCGCAAGAAACTCGCCATCCTCAGCGCGACCAATTCGGTCGTGTCTCAACCCAAGAACATTCGCTACCCGCAGAAATCCCGATCCGCAACGCAGAGGCGGCCACCTGGGAATCGCCGACGAAGCCGAAGCCGAAGCCGATTCAGGTGAGCGATTTGGCAATATTCGTTGGTGGATATCGGTAGCCGCCCCATCCGCTTACGCGACGGCCGTTTAAGGGACGATTTGGCTGGCCTTCCTATCGGGCTGACCTTCCACAACGGGCCGTACTACGTTTTCACCCGCATCACCTTGTGCAGAGCCAGGCTATTTACACGCCTGCCTCTCCATTTGTTGGTCCTTACGAGCCGCATCGGTATCGTATCCAACACCGCATCCACGAGGCGGCTATTTACACGCCTGCCTCTCCATTTTGGTCCTTCGAGCCGGATCGGTATCAGATACAATTTATTACGCTTTATTCAAGTAAAGTTCCCTTATAATGGATAAGCTTGAATTAAAATTAGTTCAGTTAACTGCCAAAAAAGTGGCGATTTTCGAAAGATTTAATCGTTTATACAATACGTCAACGAATATTTCAAATTATGAATTACGCTCAAACGAATTATTTTTATCTCAAACTGAAGCTATTAGTGAATTATACAGCAGGTTTGAAACAATAATTGAAGAAATTAACAATTTGCAGTTTGAAATTGATCAGACTCCGCCAGACTACTCATGTTTAAATTCTATTGAAGATTTATATTCGAGCATTAAATATAAACGCAACCTTATATTGTCAAACAGCAAAACATTTACATTAGATCAAAAAAGAGGTATCGTAAAATTACCGCCAATTGAACTACCTTCTTTCGATGGCAAGACTGAAAGCTGGCCAATATTTTACGAAATATTTCGTAGCAATGTGCATTTAAATACAAATTTGACTGACGCGCAGCGTGTGCAGTATTTGATTAGTAAATTAACTCATGACGCTTTAAAATTAACCGCAGGTATTATTCCTACAGGGATACTTATAATATTATATGGGATAGTCTTGTTAAAAGTATCAAGATAAATGTAGTTTAGGCAGTCATTATCTAAATAACATTCTGGACATCAAAGGATGCGTCGGTAATGCTGTTAGTTTGAATACATATATAGAAAAATATTCCGCGTCCATCGCCGCATTAAAACAGTTAGACATTCCCGACCTATTAGATTTTGTCTTGTTACATTGTGGTTTAAGAAAACTTGATCCCCAAACGCTTCAACAATTCGAAAATAGGGTGAGCGGAATAGAATTACCCTCCTGTAAACAATTTATTTCATTTACGCAAGATTATGTCAAAGTAGTCGAGCGCTCGCATGTTAATAATTCGCAGACCAAGCCGCGCGCAAATTCCAGTTTACCTAATCACAGCCTTGGCCGTGGCGCACAAGGTGCCTGCAAGTCGTTTGTGTCGAGTGGACAGATTTTTAATACGCGTTGCCCGCTATGCGACAGAGAACACCAGCTGTTTCGCTGCCTTGAATTTAAAAATATGAAATCACCGCAAGCGCGTTTCGAGTTAATTAAAGCGAAACGCGGCTGTATAAACTGTTTAAGTCTATCTCATTCGTTAACTAAATGTAAATCACGGAACGTTTGTAAAACTTGTAAAAAACAGCACCATTCTTTACTGCATTTTTCGAACTTAAAGAATGATCGCCGAATAAAGCCGTCTGTGGCGGCTGGACCGCAAGCAGGTAACCGTGCGCCCATAATAGCTGAGTCAGCGCATTCAGCAACGCAACCTCACACGTCTTCTGTTTCGCTTAGTGCGGCGGTTTCGAGTTCGGCTATATTGTTATCGACCGCACAGATCTACGCACATGGAAAAAACGGAAATACGCTCGTCGTCAGGTGTTTAATAGACAACGGGTCGCAAAATAACTTAATTACTATGGATTGTTGTAAACGCTTGAACATTCCCATAATTAAATTACGCAATTCATCTTTACAAGGTGTTGGTATGACCTCGCGACCTGTACACGGTTTTATTAATTTCGCAATAGAATCGCGAATTAATCCTAACAACAAATATTACATTCGTGCTTTAGTAGTTGACTGTATTACAGACAAACTTCCCGCAAACTTCATTACATTAAATGAAGATATGTCATATTTAAATAATTTACCGCTTGCCGATTTATCCTGGAATGTACCGGGAGAAATTGACGTTGTGCTTGGTGCTCAACTGTTTCCTTATATTTATTTGGGAGATAGGGTCGATTCTGGTAATCGCGCACCACCCGCTATATTAACCAGCTTTGGTTACGTACTTATGGGAGATATTGCATGTCATTATGATGCAACCTGCCTACATAGTACATCTTCGTTTACCGCGCTTGCTAACGTTGACATTGAGTCAAGTTTACGGAAGTTCTTTGAGTTAGAGGAAATTCCATCTCAACGTTTTATTAGTCCAGATGAATTAGATTGCGAAAATAACTTTAACTCTTCGATTTTATTTAAAGACGACAGATATTTTGTTGATTTACCCTTTTCTCGAAATCCCTCGGAGCTGGGTAATTCACGCGCTCTGGCTCACCGTCGTCTACTTGCGCTCGAGCGTAAATTCGATTGCGTGCCAACCCTACGCGAAAATTATAATAAAACTATCGCCGATTATATAACGCAGGGGTATTTGTCCCAGGTGCCTGACTCTGAATTGACAGAGGAGGGTTACTACATACCGCATCACGCCGTTGTCAGACCAGATAAGGACAGCATCCGTATCGTTTTAGACGCTAGTGCTAAAACGCACTCAGACTGTCACTTAATGACATTTTGCATGTCGGACCTAATTTGCAGGCCGACTTGTTCTCGTTGTTACTCGACTTTCGTACATTCCCAATAGCAATGACCGCTGATATAAAACAAATGTTTTTGCGCATCGGAGTAAACGAGCACCATCGTAAATGCTTACGAATTTTATTTCGTTTCAGTAGGAACGAACCTATTCGCACTTACAATTTTGACCGCGTACCCTTCGGGCTAAAGCCTAGCCCTTACCTAGCTATGCGTACGTTACGCAACTTAGCGTGCGAACATAGTGACCGCTTCCCTGAGGCTTCTAAACTGGTAGAAACTCAGTTTTACATGGATGATTTTGTCGATTCGGTTCCCGATGAACAGACTGCTATGCGATTGTCTCGCGAATTAATCGATTTATTTAAATTAGGCTCTTTCGACCTTGTCAAATGGGCCACTAATTCACCCGCTTTATTGGAGGTTCTTCCCGAGTCTCACCGCTCACCAGTAAATTTTTCTGGCATGGGTAACGATATTTACAGTTTTAAAATCCTTGGTTTAACCTGGGATCCTGCTGACGATTACTTTTCTTTAACAACAATCGCTGTAGAAGATAAATGCACAAAGCGCACGATTCTATCGCTAGTTGCCCGCTTATTCGACGTACTTGGCGTTGTAGCTCCAGTTGTGCTGTACGCCAAAATTCTTATTAAGGAACTATGGCTAGCTAAAATAGACTGGGATGAGGTTCCTCCGGAATCCATCATCAGTCGCTTTTCAGCTTTTGCACGCGATTTTTCCGCACTCTCTTCTCTAAAAATTCCACGCCATATTGGCATTGTGGGAAAAGCTGTAGTGAACATCGTAGCCTTTTGTGACGCGAGCTTCAGTGGTTACGGTTGTTGTGTTTATTTACACATCACTGATCCTGAAGGTAATATCACCGTCCGTCTTTTATGTGCAAAGTCGAAGGTTTCTCCAGTTAAAATAACAACGCTAGCTCGATTAGAACTTGTCGCCGCTTTGCTGCTGTCCAAGCTTGTTCGCGTGGTCCGCGATAAACTTTCCGCTCGTGTACCTATTACAGGTGTTTACGCCTTCTCGGATTCTACAATAGCGCTTTCGTGGATCCACTCATCGCCACATAGGTGGTCTATTTTTGTCAGCAATCGTATTGTTAAAGCCGCGAATGTCGAACCACGTGTTTTTGACTCTATAGTCACCCGTGTTTGTTCGTGGAATAAACTGTTGCGCATATTCATGTACATTCTCAAATTTGCGAGCAAAAAACGTAAGGGTGATCAATCTGTTAAAGATATTCAAATCGCTGAAAATTTTGTTATTCGAATAGTTCAGAGTATTCACTTTTCTAACGAATTAAATTCAGTAAAACCGGGTCAGGTACATACAAACGTCCTGTCACCAAGCTATATCCTTTGCCAACCCAATAAACAATATTCTAGCTGACTCATGTATATATAGATAGTGTATTAATAGGGCATTTATATATAGTTTGTTACGATATAAATCTAACCGCAATTTAACGCACCTGAAATATAATAATTAACTTCAGGAATTTAATGACAATATTGTTTCAAACCGCTGTTAATAGCTCCTTGATAAGGTAATAATGTTTTGAAAGCTCAGGACCTTTCAAGGCGGGGAGTATGGTGTGGCGGCCTTTTCGCCCTTGAACCGCTTATCTCGCGGCGGCATGCTGGCGGCTGTGATGTCTGCCCGTTTTGCCATCGCACACAAAACGGCATATGGGCTTTTGCTCAGCCGACAAGTCTGCATACGCCGTCGGCGGCACCTTTTGATTTGAAAGGTGCTGGCGAATGCAAATTGCCCGCAAAGACCTGCCGCCAAGCCAGGCGCGAAGCCCGGCAACATTCACGTTCCGCAACGCGGCCAACTTGGTCGTGTTTAACACCGCATACATTTCGCAATCCGCAACTCGGCCAATTTGGTCGTGTTTTAACACCGCACATTCAAGCACCGCAGCTCGGCCAACTTGGTCGTGTCTCAACCCGCAAGAAACTCGCCATCCTCAGCGCGACCAATTCGGTCGTGTCTCAACCCGCAAGAACATTCGCTACCCGCAGAAATCCCGATCCGCAACGCAGAGGCGGCCACCTGGGAATCGCCGACGAAGCCGAAGCCGAAGCCGATTCAGGTGAGCGATTTGGCAATATTCGTTGGTGGATATCGGTAGCCGCCCCCATCCGCTTACGCGACGGCCGTTTAAGGGACGATTTGGCCTTATCGGCTGACCTTCCAAACGGGCCGTACTACGTTTTCACACCGCATCACGAGAGCGGCTATTTACACGCCTGCCTCTCCACAAAGACTGATTAACGTGATCAGATCTCATACATCAGCAGATTCAAAATTAATTGCCGTATTTTATTGGCACGCTTTAAGTAGTTTGCGTTTTCCTAAAAATTCTAAATATTTTTAAATAAATTATTATGCTATATGAAAATTACATTTAAAAATGAAAACTTTGTGAACATTTTTATACCAAGTTTTGCTATTAGTAGTATGGGATGCATAATTTAAATAGATTTCAAAGCACTTATTGGCATAAATTTTAATAAATTTCTGAGCTTTAAGAAAATTTAAAACTAAGAAAATTCAGCAATTCACTTAGTCTGTATCTATGTACGAAATATATTAAGTAGGGCGTAGAAAAATCTAATGCAAATTATCCTATTTCCATTCAGAACACAGGAAATTGAAAACAAGAATTTCATTAAGATTAACGATTTATTAAAGGGTTCGCCAGAAACTAGTCTGTGAGGGTGGTCATAGAGGATTAGTGTCGCATAAACCATTAATAAATATTATAATTTGGCAGTTGCTTTATGAATACTGCTTCAGCCGGCGGCGGAAAAAAAATTAATATTTACTAGGTTAATGTTGCTGCTTAACGATGGGGCTACTAAATAATATCTAATATTTTCAAAGTAACTACTTCAAAAATAGTTTTTCAAAAATGTGCAAAAATATTATTAACGAATTTGTAATAATTATAGTTATAATGAAAATATCAAAAATATTAATTTAATGTTGGTATTCAATTTTCCATAAAGGAATATTTTAAAAAAGTTGTTATTATGTATTTATATGTATTATAATTACCATAATGTATAAATAAAAATTAATTAATATATATATATGTATGTATTATGTATATATACGAAATTATTAAATACTAGTCATCTTCTTAATCAAGTAAAGCCTTTTGTATTTCAATTTTCCACTACTAGGACTTCGTGTTATTATTAGCAGTAAGAGAACCGAGAAACCCGACAATGTCGCCGCGCTGGAGTAGCGTGAGGCAAAGCGTTTTTAAAAAACGAAACGAACAACTATAAAAGATAACAACTAATGAGAAAAGCTGACTTTGCTATTAACAAGACTTTTGCTTCCATTTCAATACCGGCATAGAAATCCGTGTTTGCATATTTTCTACAAAAGTTACATAAAGCTTACGTAGTAGCTTCCTATTTAATGAATAAATGCAGAAGCAACTTTAAAGCTGTATAGTTTTTTTTGTAACTATATTTTTATTAATAGAATTTTTAATTAAAATATATAATTTGTCAAAATGTCGCAAGTTAAAATTTCAAAATATAGTAAAACATAGGTGTTCTTAAGTTTTTAAAAATATTGTTATTTGTGCCATAACATTTTTATGATTTTTATGATTAATACGAATTACGTAATCACTTAATATATAAAGATGGAACTATAAATAAAACTGAAGGCAACAATCCTTAGTCTAATTAAAAGTCAGCTCAAGTTAAAAAAATTCTTTGTGGCAAGGCCACATTAAAAGCAGGATATGCTATAAATTTAACAAAATTTAATATATATTTATTATATTATCCCCTTTGGCCATTATCCGATTCCTTCCATGTTTTTCAATTGGATCGCTTCTAGATATGCGCTTGAAGAATATATTTTCTAAATCTGGCGAGAATTGCGAGATTTACAAAACATTCAAACACATCGGAAGGTCGTTTTCTCCCATTTCTTTAAACAGTATTTCCCATTTAAAATCCAACAAATGCCTGTGCAAATTATCATTCAAATTTGGTAATAATTACAGCAGTTATCTTGTTTTATAAGATCTTGTTTTATATGTATACTAAACTGCCACAAAAACTGTCTGCCCGAGAAAAGGCAAAGCGATGTTAAAATTTAAAAAATAAGACTTTTTTTTTATTTAGATAATCTGTTAAACAACACGTTCGGGCATTTGGCCACATTTAATCCTTTCACTGTATTGTATTCACAATTTACACAATTTTTTAGCGTGTATTATACAGTATATTACAATAAAGCCTAGCGAAGAAAATAAAATATAATAACCTAAAACGAAAAGATTTGGAAGGTCGACAAATTTAAAATGGACGATAAAATAAGTACAAGATACTAAAAGAAAGCAAAATCAGAAAGTGCAATAAATAAATAAGAAAAAACAAAATCCTTTGTTTGATTTTCAAATATTTTACTAAATGTCACGAATAATTACACTCCCCTAATATATCTTTTTGCTTTTAAACACATAGAAATATAAAAATATATATTAGCTATCTCATATCAAAACTGATAATATATAAAAGTTTTGTATTAGACAATATGTTAAAGAATTAAGATTTGAATAATCAAGCTTCAGTTTAATGTAATTAATAATTTGTATTTTACCAATTCTATATATTATCTTCTCATAAAAGATTTTAAAGTTATATTCGTGCGTCGAAGCAAATTAGACGTGTTGTAAGCCAGCTATATCTATGTTACGCTATAACAGCAGTAGAAAACGCAGCTTTGCTCGAGATGTATTAGTTTATCCATTTTAAGGCAATGACCATTCGTTCAAAGCCTAATGTGCAGTCATGTACGTACATGGTTAAATATGGATAAATGACTCTGGATTTATAAGTAATAATATATTAACTACATATAACACCAGCCAACTATAAATTCACAAATGCCAACATTATATTAATTAATTATCAAACTATCAAATATGCAAAAATAGTACATATGTATTACTCCACAAAATCAATTTAAAAATCACATCCAAACACATAATTTTAAATATTAAACGTCAGTCACAACATCAATCTCAACAATGCTTACCACAACATTCAACAATACATTAAAAAAAGAACCATGACAAATAAGAATTCTGCAACCGGTAGAATATCTCTAAATCTTTCTTCTACATTTGTATATATGGTGTGATTAACTACCCCAAAGTGAGCTCTATGACGTAGTGGAAGACTACTACATTACTAGAAGTATTTGTAACAATAGATACTACTAAAATTAATTGTAATCTTGCTGACACATACAAAATGTTGCTAAAGTTTATGCAAAAAATAATTTATTATACATACCGCCCTAGACATGAAAGAGCATAATTAGTAATTCTTGACATCAAGTAAGAAATCACGTAATTGGGACATGCAGTTAGAAACATTATTAATCTTTAAAAAAGACGGTTTAAGGTGCCATTAAATATGTTCTTAGTAGATTTGGAACCAGTCACGAATAATAAAAACATATATAAAATAATTCATTTCTTAAGTTGCTTAGTTTAAGGTGAGTCATCCGAAAGAGAAAAACATAATTAAGTACATGAAGCATCAGCTGTACGGGCACACAAACTGCCAAAAGAGCACTACCGCTTCTGCCACGTTATGAGGAGATTTGTATTTAGCAAATTATAGAGGCTGCGAATATTCATCGTCTTTATAAAAGCAACAGAATCGACAGAAAACTAAATAAACGCTTTTCTTCATCATCAAGTAAAAACACAAATTTTATCTGCCAACAAATATTAACTTTTCTAATCAAGCATATGAAAAAAAAACTTCTTTAACGGTCTCACAAACAACATAAATAATGCATCTTATTCAACTAACATTAATAGCAATAAAAACATTAATAGTCTCCTGACTCAATATGTAAATAAATTTAAAAATATATTTAATCAACCTATTCATCAGAATATCATTACAACGCCGATAACGAAAAATAATGGTTAACTTTCTGAGAATTGCTCTTTGGAACTACCATGAAGTAATTCAAAATAGACCAGAAATTAAAAATCAACCTAAACCCGGCATTTTATTAATCGAAACTCATTTCGTTAAAAAATCATACTAATTATCCAATTAGCACAACTTATGTCAGATGTACAGTACTAATAAAGAAGACCACAGACTATTACAAAATATAGGCATACAGAAAATAGCATCTGTAATCCATTTGATCAGTCAAAACTTTGTCATATACTGTCTACTTCACCATAACGAGAAGTTGTAAGATTTCTTTCCAAATGTTGGATCAAAGTTCGTTCAATAAAGCGACTACTACGCTAAAAACATTTTATGTGGCTCAAATCTCACTATTACAAATGATGAGTAATTAAATAAAGCACTGCAAGATAATAAATACTTATTCTTGCCCACGGGTACCTCTACGTACCGGCCGTCGCATTCAACAAAAATTATCAATAGAATTTTTGAATCGTATACTTATATGATAACCAAATTATGTAATAATCTCTTTTCAGGCTACACTCCAGTAAGAGCTAAAATAAGCACAACAATAACAAATATTAAAAAGGGATCCAGATATATAACAGTAAAATTAACAAAACTATAAATCTAAAAATTGGTCTCAACAACAAGAGATTAATTATGCTATAAAAGCATGACAACCTTATCTTAGAGATAAAGGTGACGTGTTTTTAATTCTAACGATACCCATACCAGACCAAAAAGCATCTGAATATCTAAATGGTTCTACGGGTACTGCTAAAGAAATCAAAGGTAAAATTAATTGCCTAAATCTTAGAAAATTGCTTTGACCTAAGCAAATAACACTAAATTTGTTGAAGAAACTTCCAAAGAAAGGCATTTTAATTATTCAGTGCTATTTTATGTCAACTACTGGCTCCAATAATTGAAGACAGAGGAAGTAATAATGACAGTCAAACCAAACCATGTTTCTTTTTACTAGCCTATAAACCTTTTACCTATCATATCAAAATTTTTAAAAAGTTATTACTCCACCATATCAACTCCATGTTGGATACAATCCCTAACAATTAATTTCAAATGTGACAAATGCATCTTCATACGTACGGAATTATCGAAACCTCTTACAAATGTGTCAATGCAGATAAGTAATAAGGAAGGAAATGTGTTCTCTAGTGTCTATTAACAACATAATTATCCCTGTATCGCCAGCAGCGCGTTATTTAGTATTACGCCTAGATACAACACTCAATTGAAAGAAACATATATCCAAAAAAGAAAACAAACATAACCTTAGATTTAATAAATTATATTGGTTACTTGGAAGAAAATTCCAACTATCCCTCGAAAATAAAATCCTGTTCTACAAGGCAGTTATTAAACCCATATGAACTTATGGCATCGAACTATAGAAATGTACGCGTAAGTCTAATATAGAAATCTTCCAAAGATTCCAGTCCAAGGTTTTTTGTGCAAAAGCCAACCCATTCCATTTGTAAAAGATGTCAAAAACACAGTAACAAGCATCACGCCAGACGAGAATCTCACAGTAATCCATTGATGGCACCACCAATGCAACAACAGGAAAACGGAAGATTAAAAAGATATTGGATAGCCGACCTTAAATGCTAAACAAGTGGACTCCTTAGTTCCTTAGTTCACATTCTGCCAAAAAGACCCGTAATGTTTAAGTCCTATGCTATTATAATAGCTTATAGTAAGTAAAATTCTGCTAGTGGTTAATAATATTAAAAAACATGGGGCCGGCGAAGAGATTGCTCTGTAAGTAATTCCAGAACGAACTTAAAAATTCGAAATCGAATATCTCGAAAATTATTCGACGTAGAATTTTTTCGACTTCATTTTCAAATTTTAAAAATCTCAAATTTTGTGATGGACCGACAGACCGACCGACAGACAGACATATAGAATTCAGTAACGAACTTTTAAAGTTCATTGAAAATAAAATAATGGGACATTTTGATGTCACTAGAGAGGCGCAACTTTAAAAAGAACTTGTAAATTGTTAATGACGACTTGCAAGTCAAACGTACAGCTAAATATGTAATAAAAGATTGATCAAAGTTTTAAAACAACTTACTTATTTTGTACTAAAATTGTTTTCAATTAAAAATAGTCTACAAAATTATTTTCAGTTAAATAACAAATGACTACACATTCACATCTTTGGACAATATCGAATTCACATGTAAAGGATTTTTATTTTTTTTTATTTATATTTTTTTTTATTATTTCTTCGTACACATTTTCTCTTCAATGTTTAAGCCTTCTATGTTACTAAGAAGAAGTCAGCTAAGCATACTTCTCTTTAAAGAAATGTGACTGAATGCTTAAGTATTTTTGTAAACTCATGCACAGAGATTACAAGAATGTCTACTTTAATTTTTGTAAGTGAAAACTTGTCTTTTTTTTAAATTATTTTTAAAAACCTATGAGTGTAACGTAAATTTAAAATTTAATAATAAAGATTTAATTGTACTCGTATAAAATATAAAATCCGTTGTAAATGAGATACATATATGTATAATGTTTGTAATCTTTTTAGTACAATAAATAGGAACTTTTATAGTATTATTTTAAAAGTAGTTTCTTACAAAACTAAAATAAATTAAGCATATTTTAAAATTAGTTATAGAAGATTTTACAAAAAAATTTACCCTATTCAAAAAGGTAACAAAAAATAGATTACAAACATAATTTGCAAAGAAGAATAAAAATAAATAAGTATTTATATAGTTTTGAATATCTCCTGGTAAATTTGTGTTTATAATCTCAAAAAACGTGTTATAAAAATGACATGCAAATGACTTTCTTTCATGCACAAAAATGTTTCATTTACGTTATGTAGTTTACGTTGAAACATGACATATTGTTAGTTCAAAAGTTATAATTAGTACCTATTTCACTTCCATAGCGTAGAAAGGTGTTAACCAACCGTCCAAGGGCAAGAGATTAAGTGATAACGTCATTATACTATACAAATGAGGCCATAATTTTTACATAAACGATTTTTAATACAAGTCTTAAATTTAGAACTGCTACAATCATTTAATATCAAGCAAAGTGCTAGACTTAAGTTTACAGTAAAAAATATATTTTCTAGTCCATAAAAAAACAAACCCTTGAATTTTCCATTTTCTAAATCATAATACATTTAACCGGTCTACTAATATATTATTTTTCTCAATTTAAACCACCACTTTCCATATAATCGATCCTTGTATACTTTCAAGCCAATATTGTAATTTACATCATAATATATAACAATTAATATCTAACCTGAATACTATACCCAGAGGAAGTATAAATAGACACATGAACGAAACAAAACTTGAATTAAACAAGCATCTATGGCAAGTAAAGAGAAGCACAAACTCTTCAACCCAGCATCTCCAACATTTTCTAAGTACCTACTTAAAATTGCTATAACTTACTGTCTACAATAAACAATGACTCTTCAGCAGAAGCAGAAACTACAAATACCACTATATGTATTATATATGCGGTGTTAACAACGTTACACGCATGGTCATCAAGCTTTTCTTAATAGGAGAACAGAAAGCCTATCACAAAAATGCTTTAGCTAATGTAACTGTAAAAACTTATAAAAATAGCATTACACTGTTATAAATAAACTAAATGCGTGATAGTTCTTTATCAGAGACTTTTAACTTTAAACATTAACAGTTTTATTAACAACAAACACATGCTTGAAAGTAAAACATTTCTAAATCCCAATATGAATGTCATTTTGCTTATATTGAAATCACATTTTTCTAATTTCTTATTTCACTGCGTGCATAATACTCCTCATGCTGATAATACTAGCTATGGTAGCTAGCTCATCCATAATTATTGAAAAATAAATTGCTTTTGACAAAGCACTTATATATCAAATGGATAAAATTTAAGCGATGAGTGTCTAAATACAATCTGTATTATTAAATTTAAAGGCTACTGCAATATATAGCTCTCTAATGTATTCAAATCCTGGAAAACAAATTTGTCGTCGTGGATGTCTGAAATGCTAAATATATGTATTGGGAGTCGAAAATTATTACTACTAAAAAAACAAAACCTTTTTTGTATTATAACTGACAATGATAACTACTTCACCAATAAATTAATAACAATTCTTAACAAAGTTAAAAAAAACTATTTAAAATAGTATGTTTTCAATCTGTTATTCAACAATCTTCTACTGGGGAGATCCACGAAAGAACTAAAACGACCTCAGCAAAACTACTGACTAATACATCACTTCTGATGTATTTACATCCGATTAGAGAGCAACAGATAATTAAATAGAAAATTTTATTGGAGTAGAGTAATAATTGTTTGTTCTCATAAATACTTTTTTTACCAGCACTGGTCAAAAAATAAATTAATAATTTAATGCACAAAAGACCCTTAGATATAACTTAATCATAGAACATATGTTATAAGAATTATCTTGTAGAGCTGTCGTTCTTCTTACATTTATCTGCAACGTATGAAATATACTAAAATATTTATTATCTATGACAAAATAAGCAAATTATGGCATAAACGTCTGCTAAAAATAATTCATGAAAAACATAAACATGATTTCCTACACTCTTACTAAAATTTATCATTTTGAATTTTTAAGATCAGAATTCTATGATACAACATGTACGTTGTCCGCTAAAAGCACATTTAAACAAGACAAAGACAAATGCACCTTAAATTTAAATTAAAAGAAGTTTTATTGCATGCCTATTTAGCTGTTACCTGTTCCTATTATTTTTGTAGTTCACTATTTAATTTAATAACTACAAATTTTCTTTAGGGATACATTTACTAATTTCTGACTTTTTTTAGAAGTAATATCATTTTATCCCTTCGGTAGAATTTTTTGACACGCATTTTAATGTCACGTTGTTTTCTTATCTTCTGATGTAGTGTGTCTAAGAAATAATCATAGGGTTTAGGTATTCCTATTTGGTTTGTGGTGTAATTAAGACAAACAAACATATGAAAAGAACCGCCTGGTGGAACGAAGAAATAAAAGGACAAGTTAAACTAAAGAAGAAGAGGTGGACAGACTACTCAGAAGATACCTACAATGCGTACAAAGAACAACGGACAATAGTAAAACACATGGTGAGAGAAGCGAAAGGAAAGGCGTGGAAAGACTTTGGCGAAAAACTAGAAAAGAACAGTAGAGCAAACCAGAAACTATTTTATAAAGTTTTAAAAAACCTAAAGAAAGGAAAAACAACAGAGAACACAGTAATAAAAGATAAAAATGGAAAGGTATTGATAAAATCAACAGAAATAATGAGCAGATGGAGGCAATATTTCCAAGAACTCCTACAGACCCAAGTCATGATTAAAGAAGAAAGTACACAGATAGAAGGAATACAGGAAATGAAGAAGAAGGTATAACGGAAGAAGAGTTAGTAACAGCATCAAAGAAAATCAAAAATGGAAAGTCACCAGGACATGAAGGAATCACAGGCGAAATGTTAAAAAAAAATGGGAGAACAAGGAATTAAGACACTACTAAAAATGTTTAATAAAATATGGAAAGAGGAGAAAATACTAAAAGACTGCGAAGTAGGACAGATTGTCCCAACATTTAAGAAAGGAGATAGGAAGATATGTAATAACTACAGAGGCATAACGCTGCTCAGTATTCCTTTAAAACTGTATGAACAAATACTTGAAGGTAAACTCCGAACTGTAATAGAACCAACATTATCAGAAGCACAGAGCGGTTTCCGTAAGGGTAGAAGCGCACAAGACCATATATTTACTGTTAAGCAAATAATTACAAAAACAATCCAATACAACGAGAAAGCTGCCTTTGCATTTATTGATCTCGAGAAAGCTTTCGATAGAACGCCTAGAGAGAGAGAGAGAGAGAGAGAGAGAGAGAGAGAGAGAGAGAGAGTGGAAAAGTTTGAGCAACAGGGGAGTAAGCCCAAAAGTAACGAGGGTAATTAAAAGTTTGTACCAAAAGACAATGAATTACGTGATAAATAACAACAGAATATCAGAAGAGTTTGACACAAATATAGGTTTAAGACAAGGAGGGGTAATGAGCCAGGTACTATTCATCATCTTTATAGACGAAATAATACGAACATGCCACCAGAGAATCAAAGGGTTAAATGTAGGATACAGAAAATTACAACCCACATTCATACAAGATTGTGCATTTGCAGATGATATTATAGTAATAGCAGGAAGAGAAGAAGAACTACAGCGAAACCTACTGATATGGAACGAAGAATTAACATATAACGGAATGAAGATGAATATCAGCAAAACAAAAGTAATGACCATTGGGAAAGATCACCAGAAGATAAATATACAGATAAATGGAGAGGAGATAGAACAGATAAAACATTTTAAGTATCTAGGGGTTACTATCGATGACAGTGGAAGACAAGAAATAGACATAACTGAACGGATAGAGAAATGTAACAAATTATATTATGCAATGAATGTAAACTTTATAAATAAACAAGAGATGTCACAAAAAACCAAACTAACAGTGTACAAAACAATCTTTAGACCCATCATGACCTATGGATGCGAATCGTGTGTACTGACACGAAAAATGAAATCAATATTGGAAGCCACAGAAATGAAATACCTGAGAATAGTGAATGGTGTCACCCTGAGAGATAGAATAAGAAGCAAGCAGATAAGGGAAGAATTAGAGATCAACCCAATAACAAGTTTTATCGAAGGACGACAGTTAGCGTGGTGGGGTCATTTGCAACGGATGGATCAATAGACAAGTCAAACAAATATGGGAAACGAGAAAAGTAGGCAAAAGGAAACAGGGAAGCCCACAAGAAACATGGGACAATGTCATAGGAAAAATATTAACAAGGAAAGGAAAAACAATGGTGGAGGCAAAGGAAATGACAAGTAACAGAAAAGAATGGTATAAATTTGTACACAACTAAATAAGTTAATTAAGTTAAGAAAGTAGGTATATAGGTATCATAACACATAATGTATTTATTTTATTTTATTTTAGTTTATTTTATAAGCCAACACCAATTTGGTAAATGGCTTTTGATTATATATATATTTTGATTATATATATTTGGTTTGGATAGTTTGCATTTTATTGTTTTCAAACCACTGCATTTCACATGCAAATTTGTGGCAGGGAGTATTATCTTGCTGAAATTTTATGTTAGCCATTTTGGTGTCACTATAATATAGGCGTAAACAACCATTTTTCTATGCTGTTGCCCGTCACACAAGCCTATCACGCTTCCCCTTTGTGTTAAACTGTATATACCACATACTGGAGAAGGTTGGCAAGCACGTGAACAATTGTCAAAACTAAATGTTTATTACGCATGAGTGTACATGTAACAATAGTATTATTATAATTTTAACGTTCAGAATAATATCAATATGCAACACTGGGTTTACCCCAAAGTTAAACTTGTCTAACCATAGAATATTTGCCCAATATTGTAGAGCTCACTGCGAAAAACTTTTTTGATTTTTTCGGTAGTCATAACTTCTTTCTGACTTTTCAGTATTTTAAGTCAATGTTTACGGGCTTTTTTTATCACGATACGAGTATTAAAGAACTGCCCAATTTGCGTAAATATTGTGCCAGAGACCTTAAGCGACTGCAGAATTATGTTTTGACCTTTAGGTTTCAAATTTATTCACGTTCGTATTTTTGATACGTTTTAACTTACTTCGAACAGCCCAACAAGAACATATAGCAAAATTCACGATCTCAATCGGTAAACCTACCTGCACATCAAGTTCTCTTTCTTTAGAATAGTTTTACTGTATAATAACAAACATTTTAAACTTCGATTATATACCGACAATAACGAGGCATGTGCTTACACATTTTTGTGATTTGAAATATTTGTATGCAAAACATACATCTTTATTATTATATAATCAATTAGATTTTTTTATTGATCTTTTATGAAAATGTACAACATTTTAATTTATTGTGATTAAGATATAAGGGTGCCTTATACATTTCGTCACAATTGTAGGGATATGCTAACTAATAATTTGTATAGAAGGTTTAAACTTTGCAAATGTATAATTTCAACAAGACAATGCTCCATGCATAATAAATGCTAAACAACCGAGTTGATAAAAGCTAAGTCTCAAGGTTTTTTTATTTCGCGACCTGGTTATGTCATCTGATCGACAAAATCATGCGATTTAATTTAATTACATTACTTTTTATAGAGCTATGTTAAACCTCAAGACTATTTATTTTGACAACCCATCGTCATCCAATGAAAACAGCACTTATTGAGTTATAAGCATTTCTCTAAAAAACATATATTAGCACTTATTTTTAGATTGATATTTATTTCAAATTTTACATTACATAGTGTATCAATCCTTATTACTACTAATTACCTATAACACTTAAACATCTTAAAGACTTAATTGCCTTTAGAGTTCATTAAAGTACATTCGATTTATACCATATAGCTTTCAAAATTTACAGAGAGACAATTTAAACTTTATAAAAATATATAAGTTCTAATAAATAGTAATATGTATAACAAAAATAAAAATACTTAATAATACTATGAACATTGGAATGTACATAAAATTCAAAAATTACATTTAATATATTCTAATACAGAATATTACAATAAATAGGCAGTGAAAAGTTATTTGCAGTTTATAATTAGCGTAGATGAATAACAAAGCAGATAAACACTGAAATACAAAAGGTTAAGGGGAGAACAAAACAGTGTGTGCCGTGTTTGTTCTTTACTTTAAAAAATAAACTGTATGATAAGTCTTAGCTTCAATTCTTGTCTAGTATGTCATTTGCAATTTTAATTTGAATAGATTAATTTGATTTAACTATATTTTTCTTGTATAACCACTTTGTTGCTTGTATAGATTTATCCGCAATGTAACTTAACTTATTATTTTTTTTATGTAACGTACTATTTATTTACCTGCATTAAATTTCTAATGGTCAAAGATGCGTCCAGCTCGATGTTACCATGGCTAAAAACAACACCTCGTCTGTTTGCTGATTTTGGTAGTTTTATGCTGATTGCTTTCTTCAAGGCATCCAGTTGGAAACATAATTTTTTTAAATTACTGGTTTCGCCGTGTGGAAGCAGTTCATAATAAATAACACACTTCCATTTCCAGGAAATAGACACCAAAACTTTCTCTTGTCGCTGGGCTAAGAGCATTTGTAGTTCATAAAATATTGAACTCTTCAAAAAAAGTTTCAATTTCGTTTGCCTAAATTTTTTTCTGAATATATGGTAAAATAGATTATGTTTTTGAGATTTATAAGAGGACTCGGTACCATTATTCAGAAAATATTTAAAACATACGCTAATTTTGAAAGGACATATCGCAGTTTTTGTCAACCATGACTTTGATAAAATCTGTAGCAAATACGTGACCGTTGCCGCCGTCACGTCTTCAAACTAAGTGCGAACTGTCTAAGCACTTAAAGCACCATTTCATAAATGGTGCAAATCTCATTTTCAGTAGATTACCTTTTTAAAAACAATGCAATGTTACACAGTATATATGCTTCTATTAATTTTTCATGCTTAAAAACCTACACAAAGGAATATAGAACTTTACAATGCTAAAAAACTGTACTCCTCTATAACTAAATGACAAATAAATAAGATTGCATCAGCATATAACGGCATATTTATAGTATATAAAGACTGCCAGGTAAAGTAGGTGTAGGTTGTAAAAGATAAGCAAAACTAATCTCAACGTAATATAAATAGCAAGATAAAATAACATAACAGATAATACATTAAATATATATTTGTTTATCAACGCACGTTCTTATAATTATTAACTTAAGATAATTTTAAAGGTTAATGTCTATTTAGTCTTTTTAATTTTTTGCTATTGTTCAGTACCTTTCAGCCTAAAACATTAAGATAATGTTTGTAATGTTTTAGATACTAATCAAAAACACTATTATCACTTCTTTTACAGAGCCTACTTTTAAATCATTTAAAATATCTAAATTTCTTATAAAATAGAAATTGTCATGCACAGCAGACAGTACTTTGAATTAGAGTATCTTTAATTATTTAGATATTGAAACCCGCTACAGCGTCCCACAGCTAGGTTCGAAAACCGTACTCTAGGCCAAGAAGATAGTAGATAGAAATATTTTTAAATTTGTACTTTAAGCTGTTTCAGTTTCTTTAAAATGTGTTACTTTCAAAGAAGACCTTTGTCAAAGTGGCATGTTTTTTATGAAAACTAAAAATGCATTTTATGCAAGTAAAATATTTTCATTTCAGTTAATTCAACACGCTATCTTTTGGTCCATTGCACCACTCGATATAAACTTTGTTATAGGAAATTTTTATCTGGCTCTGAATGTTTATGTTTCGCCATAATGACATATCAGCAAGGACGCTGCTTTGGGGCTATTTAGTTTAATTGAATAAAGCTCTGTTGTATGTCTAAGTTATATATTTGGTAGTATTTTTCCTTAGAATATGGTTTGAGAATAAATTAAGTGAAGTAGAAACGTTTTGTGTACAGTAGACGTGTATGCTATACACTTGACATTTTCGAGAAAGTCAGTTGTATAGTACTGGTTTTCTCTTTCCTTGAAAGCCTGATTAGTGGTATCTCCGACTCTGTAAATCTATTGTATAGTGAAGTTGTTTTTATGAAAGCCAAACTGGTGATCAAAGACAATGTTGTTTTCTTCTAAGATTGGTGTTAATCTTATGGTCAACAATTTACCTAATACAGATACTAAACTAAATGGCTTGTAGGAATTTACTTAACTTGAAGATTTAGCATGTTTGAGGATATGTATTATCAACGCTATTTTCCACTGTGTTGGGAAGTAATCCGATTTCAGGAAAACATTGTGTAGCATGATGTGCATCACTACGCCCTTGTTTGGCAATGTATTAACTAATTTCTCTGTAATTAAATCAGAACCTAGAATTTTCTTAGATTTTAGCTTATTTTTAATTACATTATTGATTTATCTTACTGCAAAATAGTTCCACAAAAATGTTTTTTAAGGAATTCTGTATTTCTATTTCTTCTTCAACAATTATTTGAAATGGACTAGGATAGAATACATTCATTAAGTACTTTGCAAAGAGATCTGTTTTCCCTTAATCAAATTATGCCTATAAACCATTCATATTTTTTTGGAGAAGGTGTTGGTGGATTTTGAATCTTTATTCTTTTAGTTTTGTGTCAACTATTGAGCATAAACTCATAAGATATTCTTGAAAACTATTATTTTTTAGATCTCTGATGAGTGCTTTTAATCCTAATTTTCTATATTGCATCATCTTTTGTCCAAGGAGTGCTTTATATATATTCCAACTAGTCATATATTATAAACAAAAGCAGGAAAAAATAAGTAAAAGTGTCAATAAATACGACGAAGTATCCCATTTATTTACCACCGATTACAAGGTTATTTTTTGAAGACTACATCAGGCAGATAGTCTCCGTTTACATCAATGCATTGTCGAAAACGTTTGTTAAAGTTGTCGTACACGCGCCTCCGTAGTTCCTCATCAATAGTTGCAACTTTGTCATTAATGGCTTGTTTGAGTTCTTGAATACTCATGATATGCCGCTGGAACACACGGTCTTACAGGAACCCCCACAGGAAAAAATCTCAGGTCGGGCGACCCAGCTGGCCAAGGGATTTCGCCGAGATATAACGAGAGATAACAGTTCCAAACCTTTTACAAACTACAGCCATACTGTTTCGCGCGGTGTGGGCTGCTGCTCCATCCTGCTGGAAATATAGGTTTTTTTAGGGTCAATGCCAAGCGGTCGTAACTTTTGTTCAACAAAGCCTTCCAACATAGTCACATAACGTTTCTGAATAAAAGGTCACTATTTGTTTATTGTCATTTTCAAAGAAATACGGGCATACAATTCCGAAAGCACCGATTCCACACCAAACCGTCACTTTAGGAGAGTGCAAGGGCTTTTTATGCAGTTCCTTAGGGTTCACTGGTGACCAGTGAAGTGACAAGCAAGTTTTGCTTCCTTGTATCTTTTTTTAAGGACTACGTTCAACAGCTTTCCTCACTGTCTGCAGGTCCTCTGGCGTCCGCACTGTTCGTGGAACCCCGTGCTTCACGTCTAATACGCTACTAATTTCTTAAAATATCTGCACCCAAGTCAACATGGTATTGCGAGACGGTACTTGACCTTGTCGACCAATATTGAACTGTCATCGATAGACATGCTGTAGTTTTGTAATAACTACGAACACAGGTAATACGGTGTTGCACGTTACAACGCTCCATTGCTACTGATACCGCGGCGGCGCGCATTATAAAATAGTGTTTACCTCTCTACCATTCCCCCTCCCGCCAACCACGACAAGCTATCGCGGCGATGCACTATTTAGATTTGAAATGTGTAAATTGGCTCCGCGCAACTCTGTATTTTGCAGATCATCCCTAGTTTTTTTCGATTTTTTTACTGCAATGTGACAAACTTCTTTTGAGTGTTGTTTCCATGACCTCCCTTAGAATATTTTAGTGAGGTTATAGTGTCAACTCAAGTTCTTTATTAGCTTGAAGCGAAGCTTTAAGTTTATTTAATTAAACATTATATCCCTATAGTAATGCCAATTACGAATGTTAAAAAATTTTGTTACCTTTTTCTGATTAATGACTATAATACTCACAATTGCGCTCACCGGAGTGTAGTCCGAGGATATGTCCAAGGATGATGTAATTTTGAAGTATTCTGCAGTTATACCTTTAGTTAAAAAGAAATCCAAGATTTGGTTTATAACGTGCTTGGTGCTGCAATCTCTTCCCGGTAAGAATCTATTGCCCAGAAAATTAAAATATTTAATAAAACTTTTTTGTATGTAGTGTAGTTTGGGGGACAGTATGTGACAAACTAGTGATTCATTTTAATCTTTAATCTCATTAACTGCACGTAGAAAGTTTTCTTTGGCGGGAGGTAAGACATGATATTAAATAAGTTACTTTATCAATATGATCGAACCGCATATGGTTTGTTTGTCTGGATCCACATAATTTATAAAGTATAACTAATAAGTATATATTTTAAAATAGGTTTTACTTAAGAAATATGATTGAGATATAAGCAGCCTATCTAATTCACTATATGAAAGGAAAGCTTCAACCTCATTCTTATGATCCGAAGAACCATTGGCATTCCATAATTCTATTTTATATATGATACATTATTGTTATTGTTGTTTCAGTTTATGATAGTGCTGGATTTGAAAACGTATAACTAAACTAAAATTGTGTAGATTGAAACGCTTGTAATTGTTCTATAGATCTTGTAGCGTTTATGATTAGCTGAGGTGTTGACCTGGACACGAAAAATTCCTGATGTTTTTATAGTTTTCTACATTTTTTTGTAGCTTTAATTTATTATCTTATAGAAATTGATAACATTAATTTACTTTAGGAATGCTGTTTTTTTAATTTCATCGACTGATTTATAGTTTTCATGTAATGAAGTACAAAAGCAAAAAAATTGTGTTTTATTTTCGCTTTTATTATTTTTACTATTAATATCATCATGGTTTGCAAGAAGTTTAAAATGTTTAAATTTTTAATACGTGATAGTCGTTTGGTAATTTTATGTAATTATATTTTACTAGATATCTCTAGCACACAGACACTTTGTTATTCTACGAGGCTCAAATCGGAAATTTTTGTAACAATTTTATGCATTCGTAGCTAAATTCATCATTCCATTGCAGTTTTATATAAAACTATTTTTTATGTATTTCACATCAATATTTTGTTTTATATTGTAGCCTACTTAATACGTGTAGTATATTTTAGTCAATGACAACTATTTTCTAAATAACTGCGATTGTTGTAGTTGTTATTATTTAATTTTAAATTAGTACATACAAAATATGCATTAACAAATTTAGTTTGTAAAATTATATAAAATAGTTTTAATTTTGTTAATAATAAGTATGAGTTAAAATCTTGTACCTTTGCGGTGCTACTAACCTTTCTTGCATATGCAACTTGAACTTTTAGTTTATATAGGTTTATAACTTAATGCCAGTTTGAAGTTACACGGTTTTCCTAAGTAAATATACCCCACACCGATTTCCCATTACCTTGAGGCTAAGAACATCATCATTACCTAAGCCGGTAATCAAACGTTATTTGCTTGCAGCCAACGCACTCGCAAACTGGGCCGTTGCCTTGCTTTTATGTTTCATTACCAAAATCTAAAGAAAGTGTTTTGCTTTTATAATAATTAACAAACTTTTCAGCAAAGCTCTTTAAGTTAGCTATAGCGTTATATTTATTAGAAGTAAAAAGGGACAAAAGTTTAATATTTCTTAATCATTGACATCTGGTGTAGTCTGTGAATTAATTTATTATTGATATTATTACAACATTATAAAAGAATCATCTGCCAAACCTTACGATAATAATTATCATACCAAATGGTTTGCATATTTTTTAAGTATCAAATAAAAAGTAAGATAATATTTTTATTTAAAAAATGTAATTAGGCAGTGTACGACACATTATTTAAATATTTGTGTACGTTATTCCTCATAAAGAACATTAATTCATGCATATAAAATTCAATATTTTTTAAATTACGTTTGTGATTTTAACACCCCAAAAATGGATATTTTTCTTCAGAACTTGTTTTATCACTATCAAACAATAGGAAATAGGTAGTAACTCACATTAGTTAGATTATGTTTTTTTTTAAAGAAGCACTGCTTTAGCTTCAAATTTTTTAATTGTTTGTTATGTAATAAATTAGTACTAATTTGGTTAAAGCCTAACAAACTTACTGCATAATTTTGTGATATACCTCAAACGTATTAAAAAATATACTTTGACATTTGTCGTACCTTTACAAAAATATTTTAAAATTTTAGAAGGAAATAGAAATGTTTTAATAACTCACCTTAATTTACAGTTTACTCCACCAACATAAAAACAAGTAAATTTAATGTTTATTGACAGGTAGTAACCATACAGCGATGATCCTCTTACATATTCTTTGCATTGATAGTATTGTACTTTTATTTTATTATTATTATTAATCTAGAGTTTATTGTTTTTTATGCGTTTTTAAGTATTTTGCGATAACTTTCATTTTTTGCGCTTAGGGTATGTCTTGCTTAATGGAACCATGTTTACTGCAGCCTATGGCTTATTGTGATTACACTAATAAAGTAAATTCACAACCAATCTGTAATTGATGTCCCCTGAATCAGCAGATACAGGTCCTTTACAGGGTGTGTCTGGAAATCTTCCGGTTTCAGAATTGGTCTCCAGAATGTATGTTGCCTTTTCCTGCACAGCGCATCGCACTTGCATAGGATATGTAAGGCTGTTTCTGGTTCCTTGCTACAAAGTCTGCATGCAAGGTCACCATTGAATTTATCAATTTTTCAGAGGTGTTCTTTAATAGTCGCATGTCCTGTAAAAAACCCTACTATAGTTATCTTTAGCTGTAACCTACTTAGGTTAAGAAGTTCTGCAACTCTCTTTTGGCAAGGTCCCTTATTGAAGGTTTTGCTGAAATCATGTCCTGGTCGATTTTTCCAGTACATTCGATGATGCGTGCGGTTCCTCTCTTTAATAAAACTTAGGGCAGCACTTCGTGAAATTCCCAAAGCAGGCTTTGAACCGATATAAGCCTTACTAAATCACCTGCCTAGTCAATTCGTCGGCTTTCTCATTGCTTAGTTACCGCAATGCCCAGGTGCCCATAACAGTTTCACCGTGTTGTGTTCTGCCAGTGCATTGAGTTCGTTGATGCATTCCCATGCCAGTCTAAGAAAGCTTATGTTACATTTGTACATTTTTTCTTTTACTGGCATATTAGTTCATCATAATCACTAAAAGCCATGGAACATTTATAAGGGTTTCGGGTATTTTGGATTGTTTGTTCTTCTTCTTTAGGTGCCGTATACTATCGGATGTTGGCAATCATCATTGCTATTCTAACTTTGGACATTGCTGCTCTAAACAATTCTCTTGACGTGCAGTCCTACCACTGGCGTAGGTTTTTAAGCCAGGATATTCTTCTTCTTCCCATGTCTCGTTTTCCATGTATATTTCCTTGTATTACCAGTTGTAGAATTTGGTATTTGTTCCGTCTCATTACGTGGCCTAAATATGCCAGCTTTCTTTTCTTTATTGTATACAGGAGTTCTTTGTTCTTGTTCATTCGTCGTAGCACCTCCTCGTTTGTCACTCTATCCATCCATGATATTTTCAATATTCGCCGGTAGATCCAGAGTTCGAATGCTTCTATTTTTCTGCTAATTTCTTTATTGAGGGTCCATGCCTCCATTCCATATAAGAGAACACTGAAAACATAGCATCTGGTTGTCCTCATCCGTATTTCCAAGCTTAAATCCCTGTTGGTTAGAATTTGTTTCTTTTTTACAAACGTGGCTGTAGCCATTTCAATACGTGTCCTTATTTCATTTGTGTTTGTTTGTTTGTTGAATTATTTTAATTTTATTTTTTACCACGACTCTATATCAGACTTTGTATGTGAAAATTAGCTTTATTTTTTATTTATAAAAGAAAATCTAGCTTCTGTAGGATATCTAAGATATTCTTTTTATATTCTAATGCAGTTATTGAAATCCTAAATTTATTTGTGTCTGTTTTGCTTTAACATGATTATACAAGGTGCGACAAAATTACCTTCTTAGTTTGAATAGGGCATTTTAAGAGTGGAAATAGTAACAGGGTGGGGATGACGGCAGAAAATTTTGATTACAAAAAATTTCAGTCATAAACATAATATGGACAAACAAGCAGCACGTTTTTGCCTTGGAAGCTTGCATCCCAAAACATGTCTGTAGTTTTAAATTCTTTCTCTTCAGTAGCAATAATCAAAAACATTGACACAGTAATACGCTCAATTTTGCAATCACCTAAGCGATCCTCTCGCAAACACACGACTGCACTTCGACTTTTTGATCGCACTGTGCGGCGTGTTCTGCAGCAAGACTGTCGTCTTTATTCGTACGTAGATGGCTGTTGTTCTATAATTATGGTAATTGGTCTAGTCAAATTGTGGTATGTAAATAAATTACTGAAACTTACCTGTATAACGTGATTGCTTTCTCAGTGACGAGGCTGTACAGATAAAGAAAACACCAGAAGTATTGTGATTACGTCATAGTTTGGTGCGTAGTATTACAAATGAGAAACATAAGGCCTGACTTTTTTTAAGAAAAAGTCAAGCAGCTACCATCAATTCTGAGCGCTTGTTTCAGGTTTTTTTATTTCAGCTCTTGAAGGAGATGGTCTAGAAAATGTCTGGTTTCAGGACTGGGTGATGGCTTTTATAACACAAGCATCAATGCAAGTTTAAAAAAATGCTTTTCGCGCGTTTGATTTCCTTGAAAGGCGATATTCCATAGATCGTCCACTCGTTAGATTTGACTCCATCCGATTTTTCAGTGGGGTCATCTCAAAGTTGAGGTTTATAAACATCGCCCAAGAAACCTGCAAACCTTAAAGAGTAGCTTACAGTAGTATTTGGACAATGACGAACACCACTTGCCTGAAATTATTTTACAAATCTCACAAGATAAAACTTATTATGTCGTATATAAGTTTCGGATGTAAAAGTATTTTGTATATCGGGTGTTTTTTTGTTAGTTCAACTTTAAAATTATGGAGCGAGTTTGCTGCTTCCTTTGTACTTGCCTAAGCGTTGATCAAAACAAAATTAGAGGCATTTTATTTACCATAATTAGGTTTGATTTTGTTTTTACTTGTGGGTAAATGGCGGTTTTCGTGGCAAAATAACTAAAATAAATTTAATTTACTTATTTTGATCATCTATTGATTAGGTCTATTTATGGTATGTAAGTGTATTTAAAGGTTTTGAAAACTACCATGCATGACTGGAAATATAGAGTATACCTGTACCATTAGGGAATGTGGTAATCATTGTGTTATTGGCACAAGAAATATGAAAAGTAAAACGGAATATAAAGAGTCCTAAAATGCTGCCCACTAAAAAATAATTTATTATTTTATTTTACTGAAAAGTGGCGAAATAATATTTTAGCAGCAAATAATAAATACTCGCAAGTAAATATTTCAATTTACATAATGAGTCACTGCATCAAAACCTTGTTTAACATCCAAAAATATCTTAGTAAATAACCATTATTTTTTTGCTGTTAGTTATATAATTAATGATACAATAAATTTATTGTATCATAGGATAGTTCTTATAAAATCCAAGTTAATGGTAAAATAAAATATTTTTTTTTAGATTTTCTTAAAAAACCTCGCAAATAGTTTGATTAAAAATGATAGCAAATGAATTGCCCGATAAGAATGTATTACATAAAACGGCTTGTTAGGTTTCATTACCATTAAAATATGGACATATTTCCATTGGAGAGGAAAGTAAAATTAGTTTATTAAATATTATTTGGAGAAGGTTTATGAATATTTAGGTTGCCATAAAGCTATAATTGCGACTGGTATTTTTTCAGGTTATTTATATCTGATTTTACTTTACTTGCCATAAAAGATTGAATTATTTAAAACATTCGGCAAATGATTTAAAATTCTGCTGATTTGTAATCAACGAACTTAAAAAGTTCGTTACTGAATTCTATATGTCTGTCGGTACGTCACAAAATTTGAGATTTTTTAAAATTTGAAAATGGATTCTTATAGGAAATTTTACGCTGATTTCGAATTCTAAATTAAAAAATTTCCATCTCGAATAATTTTCGAGATATTCGACTTCGAATCTTCCGCGGCCGCCCAACTGCGCAATATTTATACTTATTTGGCGCCTACCGGGAGGAATTTTGAATAATATATTTAGTTTTCTATAAAATTAAAAAATATGATTTACATATAGTTGAAGCCAGCCCAAGTTCATACTTCGGTGCTCTCTGATACTTAGCTGGTGGCCTACTCAGTCACTAAAAATAATTGAGTGCCTAAGTTCATTAGGATAAGGGGTAATAGTGGCAGTCGTATAAGGCGCGATGCTTGGCACATTGCCCCAGACAGAGCGAACATATGCAGCATATGAAAGCCTTAACCTCTTAGTTTGCAAGCCGTGCTCCCGCGCGGGGCGTTAAAGCCTTACCATTATTAATCATATGATATCCTTTATGATTTATAAATTTATTTTTATTTTTGGTTTCCTTTTCCTTTTTAATTGTTTATTTTTAAATTTTAATTAAAAGTAGTTTTTTTTTGGTTTTTTATATTAACGATATATGTGTTATTATTAACTTTTTTTATAAAAAATGTCTTTATAGGATTTACATTATTTTTCTGGGTACTTATTTACGTTTGGATGTCACTTGTGGCATGTTGCTGCCAAGGCAAAAATATATGCATTTTATGCAAACCAATAAATTGGAGAAATTCAGAAAAATTGAAACAAAATGTTCTAACATTGCTTTTATTATACGCAACAAAATAAAATACAAGTTTTTAGTTTGGCAGATGTTAATAAAATAATAAGCCTATTTTAGGTTGGATTATATAAGAAAAATTCTTGTGAGAAAATTAGTTTATAAATTTAAGTTTGGATAATAAATTAATATTACATTATAAATTTTGAAGCACATTACCAAAACATTTTAATGTAAATACAAAAGTGTCACAAAGAGTAAAGTTCATAAAGATAATAAAAACAACTAATATCTAATAAAATAGTAAGAAAGTAACGATTAAAATATATGCAATTCAATCGTGCCTACCACCTATTTAATGAAATTACCTCCAAACTGGATAGTATTTGTCATCATTATTTATTTTGCTAATAGCCTAATCAGGCTAATAGCCTATATAAGAGTAGAAGAAGATTTATTTTGCTTATTGTTTCTTATGAAGCAAATTCATCATCAAGTAAAATATTAATATAAGCAGCTGAACTGAGAACTAAAAAAACAATAGAATCAAAACAGTAAAGTAGGTGGTTTTAACAGATCGACAAATAAAACTACCTGCCATTGCAAACTAGTACAAACTGTTTTTAATAAAATTGAATACATCAAATGGTGTGAGACTTGGGTGTATTAATACGTACCATCGATGCTTTCTTTATCAAAACAAGTCAAAACGTAATATTTAAAAAAATAATGATTACAGTTTTTAGGAAACAAATAGCCTTTATTAATTAAAGATATTTAAACGTTTTTTCTCTCAAACGTGGTGAATAAGTACGCTTACATTTATTTATACCATTTATTTAGTTTTCTTAAATTAAATTATTACTAATATTTATGCACACTTCGCGGGTATTTACTAATATAATATCACATTCTATAATTCTATTTATCTACAACATAATTTATGTTAAATTAGAATAGTTAACTTCACTTCCGGTAACTTAACTTCGCTGCGTGCTATCTATACCTCCAGCATCTTTTAATAACACCGAATCTAGGCCTTGAAGGAATTACGTTCGCTGTTCAACAGTGACAGTATGGCAGCAACAAAACAATGACCCGGGTATTAGCCACAAACCTCCCAAGGTGACGGCGCTTTTGCGCTAGTGTTCAAAAATTAGTTATATGGAACGAGAAAGAAATGTAAAATCTGAAAGTACTGCAAGACCTTACAAAGCCATAAAAAAGTATTGGATGAAAAACGGCCACACAAATTGCTTTTACATGACAAATATTACGTTTATAAAAGCCGTGCAGTTTAACAAACTATTCAAATCTGTACATTTATAGAACGCTTCGAGTTCTAGAAAACGTAGTGGTAGGGAGTTATTGTTTAATTCTTAGATTCACTACATTTTACATGTTGTATCTCAATTTTTTAACAGTTTTTGTTATCATACATTTTCAAATTGTGATGCAATTTTCTTAAAATTACTCTATATTTCAGAGCCTATGATGTCACATTGCCGCCGGTTTATTGCCACCGATTCTCGCCGCTGTTTCATAGTAAACTGTTATCATTATGCTGAAATCTATATAAGATAAAATCAAGGAGATTACAATTTTTTTGTTTTTTCTTAAACGAGTCTCGTACAAACGTCGCTAACATATTTATATAATAAAATTAAGCCATTAAAGCAGTGGTGATACGTCCAGTTTGTACAATACATTTCATCTAAAATGTGTGATATATCGTATTTTTTTTCATATGTTTAATTAATATATATATATATATATAGAGCTTGTATCAAAGATGTATAATAATATCGCTTTTGAATAAAAAATATTTTTAACAAAACAATTTTAAATTATTTTGAAAATGTAAAAATAATAAGAATTCTAAAAATTGTTTTCGCGTCAAATTTTACAAAAAAGTTATAAAAATGTATTAACTATAATACGTTTTATTTTATTATGTGCATTAATAAGCACCAAATATGTGTTTGTCAGTAAATTACCATGATAATTATATTACTTTCACAAATTCATGTTATGTACCTAAATTTATCGGTTTATTGGACAAAGCAGGTGTGTCTATTATTAACAAAATAAGAAAATATTAAAATGGTAAAAAGAAAAACATAACTTTCAAGAACACGATAATAGCAGGTTGCAGCAAAAAATCTACACAGAGAACCGGGCGAAACAGAAGAAGTAAGTAAGTAGACAACCTTCACTAATTTTTATCATGGACATAAACATTAACTCTTTTACAGCAGAATAGAATACAATCGCTAACAAAAAATACACTTTAAAAATTACTGGCGAAAGCCACGTAAAAATCTTGGCAGAAAATTCAGATACCTATAGAGTTTAATAACAAGGCGACAAGAACTAAAAGTACAATTCCATGCCCACCAGATAGAGGAGAAATGCAACTTTAGAATAGTAACCAGAAACGTTTACAATTTCGGTGATGTAAATGATTTAAAAATAGAAATAGAAGGTCACAAATACAAAGCTGCACACAAATACAATGCCAAACAATTACCAAAGAATGACTTTCTATGTTTTTCCTTGATTGAGCTCCCAGTGAAAATAAAAAAATATACAAAATCAATCATTTTTACACACAAAAATTATAATAGACCAGAAAAAGAAAATCCCACAATACGCAATTTTTCCACTATATGAATAAACGAAGAGATTCTGCGTACATCATACCAGGTGTGTGAAATAAGGAGGAAACTATCCAACAAAAATTTAAAAAAAAGTAACTGATCCCAAATGCATTTTATGTAACAGTTCGTATCATGCAAACTATAAAAGGTGCCAAGTGTACCAGGAGTTAAAGAGAAAATTTCCATCTGCTTGTCCGAAAGTACTCGCACGTCAACCAAGTTTTGCCCAGGCACAAATACCAATCAACAATAAAACAAATTGTATCAAATGAACAACAAATTCCCCTTACAAACACTTACCACAAACATAAAATATCAAGAAGCTAGAAAAAATGATGACAGAACTAATTGAGAACATCAAATCAATATTGCATAATGGAACGACAATATCTTGTCAAACCGCATTCAAAAACTACAAACCTTTATTACCAGTCAGGAGTTGAACATAAGTTTAATCTCTGAAACACATTTTAGAGATAAGCTACCTCAGAATACTTAATTCTAATACACACGATACACAACACCTTATTATAAAGCAATTAGAAAAAGCTCAATCAAACATTATCAAGAAGATAATATATCCAAGAGCACATTCAGACTGCACGTATAGTTGCAGAAGAGTGGATAGAACTATTCATAATCGTAGCAATATATACCAACCTATCAAGGCATTATATTAAAGCAGAACACTATACCTAGTTTCTTAGCACACTTGGAGCATAATTCGAAATTAATAGCTGTATAAATAAGTTCTCAGCTTTAGATTTCACAGGACGCAAATCGCCGTTTACATGTAACGTATTAGTCCGTCCTCTTGCGGTTTTAAAGCAATGACATTTGGTCTTTCGAAACATCATGCGATTTGGCGTTTGATGCACATAACTTCAATAATCAGCTGTGTTCACGATGGCAATCACAAAAGAACATATTCGATTTTCTATCCACTTCGCGTTTCATCTTAAGAAAAACGCTGCTGAAGCCACCGAAATGATTTGTGCTGCATATGGTGAGAATGCTGTAAGTCACGCAACGTACAAAAAGTGGTACCAAAGATTTCGCGGAGGAGAGTTTAGTCTTGAAGACCAACCACGCGCTGGACGCCCTCAAACATTTGACACGGATGAGCTGCAAACGCGTTAGGCTGGGAACTTCTTCCACATGCGGCGTATAGCCCAGACATGGCTCCTTCCGATTATCATTTATTCCGGTCGTTACAGTATCACTTGGCAGATACGCACTTCAAAACAGAAGAAGAAGTCCGAAAATGCATCGATAACTTTATCGTCTCGAATCCGGCGAGCTTCTATCACAAGCTACCCGAAAGATAGCGAAAGGTCATCGATGCCAACGGAAAATACTTTGATACTTAAGCTTTGTCTGTTTGTTTTTAAATAAAACTTTAATTTTGCAGAAAAAAGCTGAGAACTTCTTTATACACCTATTATTAAAGTTACTGCAAATAACTTCAACTTCATCACCACTAGACAGCCTACATAGTTAAGAAAAAAATTTAGACTTGTTAGATTTTTGCATTATAAAAAGCATAACACAAAATTACCTAAATATTGAGCAATGTCTTGACATATCATTAGATTATTTTGCGATCATAGTCACCTTAAGTTTGTAAACAATTTACAAGCACAAACCAATCTTCTTCTTAAAGTTCGATCCGTTTCGGATGTTGGAAACCATGATGGCAATACGGACTTTATCAACAGCGGCACGAAACAGTTCAGTTGTTGTTGTTGTATTGAACCATACTTGCAGGTTTTTCAGCCACGATATGCGTCTTCTGCCGATGCTTCTTTTTCCTTCGATCTTACCCTGGAGGACCAAATGCAGGAGCCCATATCTCTGATTGTTGCGCATGATGTGCCCTAGATACTCCAGCTTACGAACTTTTATTGTTGTGAGGAGTTCTGTTCCTTGTTTCATTTTCCTCAGCACGGTGTGGTTGTACTGCTCTGTCCAAGATATACTGAGGATTCTGCGGTACAACCACATCTCGAAGGCCTCTATTTTTCGTCTTGATGCCTCTGTCAGTGTCCACGTCTCTGCTCCATACAGCAATACGCTGAAGACATAACATCTCAGTAGTCTTAATTTAATGGGTAAATAAGGCTTTATAATAAAAAGACCAACTGGCACACGTTCAGAAAACTAGTTAACGAAAACATTAACTTGTAAATATCTCTTAAAATCACAGATGAAATAGATGAGATACAAGAGCATCTATATCATAGCATACAAAACGCGGCATGGGACTCACCCACTCTATTACAAACTAGTGATTTGAAAAACATGGTACACGGGTAATAAAAAAAACAATAGCTCAAAAAGGAGACTTCGCAGAATCAGATGAAAACAGATTAAACAATGCAACACGAAGTTTAACAGTATTGCTTCAAGATTACAAAAATTAATCTATACAAAATTATAATTATTGTTATTATTTATTATTATTATTAGTAGTATTATTATTATTATTGTTATTATTATCCACTATGAAAGCCACGTGAAAGTTAAAACAACCGCATCAAGGAATACCTTCCATTCGAAAACCTAACGAAATCTGAGCCAAAAACGAACAAGAAAATGCTGATACATTTGCAACCCATTTAATAAATGTTTTTAAACCTCGTATTTCTAAATTAACTTTGAGAAAATAATTAAAATATTACAAAGTAAGCCAACCAATTAGAAATATTAAAGAACCAGAAGTTTGATCCACAATTAAATCCAAAATAAAACCCGAAAGAGCATCCGACTATGATCTGATTAGAAGGAATATCATAAGAGAACTGCCAAAAAAAGAGGAATAAAACCACTAATGCTTCCATATTTAATGCTATTTTCATATTGAGACATTTTCTAACCCAGTGAAAAATGGCTCAAATAATACTTACGGCTTAACCAAGAAAACCACTAGAGAAAATAACTTTCTACCATCCAATTAGCTTATTACCACTACTAGCTAAAGTGTTTTACAAGTTAATTTGGGGTTTGAAATTAATTTTAAAAGATCCACGGCAGACAGTGCTACTGGTATTTTTTGTCATCAGTACGTACTGTAATTAGCTTCATGGGAAAGCACCATCGTTATGCTTTAATTTTGAGTGTGTGTAATTTTGACAAGTGTAAAACATATAATTTTTTGAACCTTGAATATGAACCTTGAAGTTTCCGGGAAACGTTACTTTTTTGCTTTTATTTGAAGAAGTCTTCAGCTGAATGACTTCGTTTGGTTTCTGAAGGTTATGGTAAACATGGAAGAGGAACGCCCGGGCCAGCTAAAAAAAAATATGCAGAATTGGAGGCACTGCTCAATGAAAATCTACATCAAACTCTTGAAGAATTAGTAGATTTCTTTAATGTTGATTCATAAACCGTCGGTAAACGTTTTAAGTGATGGAAATAATTCAAACACAAGAAACTTGGGTGCCGAAGAACGTCTAAAACGTTTTTCCATCCGCAAATAACTGCTTTAATGGGACAAAATGAAGGGTTTTTCGCATTGTATCGTGACTGGTGATAAAAAATAAATTTATTATGAGAATCCTAAGAGCAGATGTCAGATGTATGTCCGGCCAAGCATTAGCATCGACCTCAACATCAACTCCAAAGTGAAACATTCATGGTTCAAAGATAATGCTGTGTATTTGGTGGGATCACAAGGGCGTAGTGTTTGGTGGGCTTCTGAAACAATGTGAAAATATCACTGGAAATTGCTACCGACAACAACTAATCAAATTGAAAGAAACAAAATTGGAACATGCGGAAAAACACATTAAAGTGATTTTTCAGCAAAGCCCACGCTTAACCACATGATGCAAAACAGCTCAAAAACTATTTGTAGACACTTTGATGGGATGTCCTACTCCACCGGACGTATTAACCAAACATTGCCTCTTCTGATTGCCATTTGCTGCGATCGCTGACGCATGGCTTGTCTGAGCAGCGCTTTTTTGAAGATATCAAAAAGGGTCGATTCATAGAAAGCTGGAAAAAAGTTGTAGTTAACGATGGACAGGATTTTGAATAACTTTTTCGAAATAAATATTTAATTTAAAAAAAAATTCTTTGAAATTAATTCCAAGCCCCAATACTTAAAAGAATTATACCAATTCTAGAAAAAAAGATCTTATACCAGAATATCAATCTGGATTTAGAGAAGAATACGGTACCATTAAAGAAAACTATACGCTAGTAAGCGAAATCAATCGGAAATTACGAGTGAAAGAAATAGTTTTCTGCTGTATTCTTGGAGATATTCCAAGCATTTAATAAGGTCTGACACCTAGGGCTGTTATTCAAAATAAAGATAAAACTTTTCCACACCTACCATCAACTCATAAAGTCTTATTTAAGCGACGGACAGTTCCAGGTAAAATTTTAAGACGCACTTACAGATCCACACCCAATAAAGTGCAGAGTTCCGAGAGAAAGCATATTAGGGCCTTTTCTTGATCTATTTGGTTTATAACGGATACTTATAATACAAATTGTACAACTATCGCCAACCCTGAGCAACAAAGTCCTAATATGCAAAACTGTATTAAAAAACTATGGATCTTAAGTGTCTAAATGTAGGGAACTGCAAGCAATTCAAACCTGGAGATAATACAAAGGTTTCAAACAAAAATATAAAGATCAATGGTAAATGTACATGGGTACATAAAAAAGTCATCTATTGCAACATTAATGTAAAAACAATGAAAAAAAATCTGGTGTGAACATCACACGACTTTCCTTATCCTATTATTATATACCAGAGAATCGTCGACGAAGCCTGATCTAGACGCCAGGCAGTCGTGTAGAACATTCCACATGTTTTTCGTACATTTAACACAACAAATAATAGAAACATTGGGAGGAATTTCCTTGTAATCAAAATATTTAAATAATTCAAAAACGGTTAAAGTTAGAAGGCAAATATAGTTGTGAATGTAGTGTGCAAGTTTCAAGGAAATCGATTGAAGCATCTAGGAGGAGACAGAATTATAAATTTAGTTAGGGAGATAAGACAAATATATATTAGATTATACCGGGTCCATCGTCTCGGCCCTGCACTGCTTTTGTCCCGGAATTTGTTATTTTAAAAAAGGACGAAGCGCAAGTCCAACACTAGAAGGCTGATTAAAATAAACAGTACAAGACAATAATTGACTTATACTTAAAATTTTGGTACGTCACTGAAGGTATTCGTACGAGCTCGGTCGCACAACCTTCGCCATTATCGCCTGCGTGCTCCCTTCTAGCGGGCAAGCGCTCCCCCCGTCCTCCCGCACTCGGCCCAGTAGCTCTCAGAGAGCGCTGTGATTGGTCCGTTTAATTAACTTTTAATCGGCCATAACTTATTTATTTGACCTCGGATCAAAAAATTTCATTGTAATTTTTTGTTCGTCTCGGTCTGATCTATCCGGTAATATCAATTTGCCAAAACATTTTATGAACACCCGGTATATTAAAAATCCTGAGCTTCAATTTGTTTCGAATTTTTATTTTATTAACTTTTATTTTAAAGTCATGTTTATCTCATTATAACAAATCATTTTTATTCTCATAAATATTTTGTATCTTCAACCGTTTAGATTCGCGACCGCTTTCCGACCAATTTTGCGACCTTGCGACCAAACGACCCTGCCGATTTTTACCAAAAGCTTCACACTGCGTCCCCTACCTAGAAGTAACTTGCATACCAAATTTCAAGTCTCTAGCTTTTACGGTTCTCGAGATATCCTGTTTACTGACAGACCGACAGACACAGACACACACACACACACACACACACACGCACGCACGCACACGCACACACGCACACGCACACGCACACGCACACGCACACGCACACGCACACGCACACACGCATACGCACACACGCACACGCACACACACGAACCAATGGCTAGAACCAACTTTTTTGGTGTCCTGAGGCTATAATTCGTCCAGAAATGTGAAAAACTGGGTATGTCAAATTTCCGCCGATTATCCTATAATAAGGAAAGTAATAATAAAGCGCGTGAATGAAAAATATCTTATTTGTCTCAAAAATCACACCAACACCCTCGCTGTAAACCTATTAGATAACAGTAACACAGTCAACATATTGCCAAGACACAGCCCCCTTGACCTACCAGACAGTTTTAGTTATCTATATATATATATATATATATATATATATATATATATATATATACATATATATATATAATATATATACATAATATATATAATTTTATGTGTGTTATTGTGTATATGCATCTAAATTCCTGTTACACCTATTTAATACACCAAATAACTTTTAGAAAGCACGACAGCTGCGACGTAAAAGGCCTAGGCCTGTCACATTAGCGCGCGGCGACTCCTAGGTCAAAACCAAAATCAAATGCTTCGTGGTCGTTATACAAGCACTTTTGGCGGTCGTAAAGTACATTCTAATTTTTCTAACGAGTTAGACTAGCCACCTGCCCGGGGTACGCTTAATATGGCTTATAGTACTACACGAAATGTGTGATCAGAAACACGCTAATAGCCGTCTATGTATAAAAGTAGAAGAGGAAATATCTTTTAAAAGAGCCTTTCACTAGAAAGGTTTTCAACATATATGTCAATTGTAATTATCATCACAAAATTTATTTATTGTTCAAACAAAGCAGATTATAAATATAAATAAAAGTTAAAAAAATATTTTATGCTACATAGACTAATAATGATACTACCTGCCTTAGCTTAGCCATAAAATAAACGCCAGAGTCGCTACACGGCAATATTTCCACCACCTATGGATACCCAGCGCGAGCTTTCGCAATCATCTATAAAAATCACCATTATCTAAAATTCATAGAATTAACCCATAACAATTTCCTGATAAGCCTGTAACATTGCTATTAATTTTATAACTAAAATATAATTTTCAGATTGACTTACTAATGACTATCACAAAAATTTTATGTAACTGCTAATGGAGATGTCAGGTGGATACTAAATTATTTAAGATTATTAATTATAATTAATTTGTAGTTAAGTAGAAACTTTCATTTGCAAAGCTGTGATCAAAATTGATACATTTAAACAATGACATGATAATATGTCGCAAGACCTAATTTTTCGCAGATGCAGATGCAACTTTGTCGGCCGCGTCTAATAAAAATGATCGGCGACTTTTTTGCTCTTGCCCTCAATTGCCGATTGGCGTAACAGGTTAAGCGGATCCATGCCAGGCGCCGAGTTCATTAATAAAATTCGGCGCTTCAGGCTCAAGGGTGAGCTGAAATGCCGCCGGCATGGTGCGTCCGGCGACGCAGTGCAATGGGCGTCTGACACGGGGGCGTCGGTGCGCGCTGACTATCGCCGCGACGACTCTCCGAAGCGCGCAGTCGTGCGCGCGACATCTCGCTAGTTGTTGCTCCACATACCGCGGGAAAGCAATAAAGTCCAACTTACGCAACTTGCAATTGCTCCGAACTTCCCGGTTTTGCGCAAAGCTCGGACTTAATATGGCGAAAGCTCATCTGTGCTTTCAGTGCTTGCCGGAAAACATTTAATGGGACTCTGCAGTGTGTAAGTGCGATGCTGTTAATTGTGTGCTACACGAATGGTTTATGCAGGTCAGTGCTGTTTATAATTAATTGTATGGTTCTTAAAATTTATAGAAATTTAGATCCAAACAGTTTAACCAAACATCATAATTTATTTTTAAAATTTTTTGGAATATTTTTGTTATAAACAAATTGAATAATTTGTTTTGTAAAGTTAATAAGTTAAATAAACTTAAAAGTTCCCACTTTCTGATCATTCATGAGTTAACTAAAAATACTTCATATATATTATGATGTCCATTTAATGTGCACAACAATAAAATCATAGAAGTAAGAATATACAGTGATTAAGTAAAATATAGTTTTCAGATAAAAATCCAAGTGAAGTTTTGCAGTACTATTACACCTGCATTTTATGTTTCTTGATTTAGGAATGAAATTTTATAAAAAAAAAAATAACGGAATATCTAAGCTGGTAAACAAAAATCTGCATGTAGATGTGTATTTTACCTCAGAGAACGTTGTAAATTTTGATGTCCATAAATTATTTTATAGTAAAAGGCATCGATTTTAACTGTTCATTTAACTGTTACTTTAATGGTAAAGTAGAGGCACTAATATAAAATGAAAAATTGGAGATTCGCTAGTCGAAAATGCTTAATTATTTTTTAAGTTATTACTATAATTTACCCTCAAGTTACAACATTGTTTAGTAAGAATACATTTTTTATTTTATTCTGAGGGTTTTGTGAATCTTAATTAATTGAAAATTTGAGTATTTGATTATTTTATTAACCGGTAATTAGAAGTTCACACTACTATTTAATTTGAAAAGTGTCTATATAAATAAAATAAATGCTGACATTGTACCGCATTCACTAAAGCAAGCTGTTATAAGAAAATAAATTTTACTAATTAGTTAATCAATTTCAAGGAACCGGTTGTACGCTTAGACTTCCGTTAAATCAATGCACAACCACGCTATTCCTATCTAACATCTATAAAAAGCAAAAAGGCAAAACATTTTCTTAATCTCGCCGCCTTGCCGCAGGCAAAAGTGTTAGCCTATTAATAATTAGCCTAAACAATTATTAAATTAGGAAGTGACCTCTCACCGCCACTAGCTAGCAATTAACAGAGTTTGTTCTCAATCATCCTACAATTCCCAGTTTTGCGCTTAAATAAGTTGCTGATGACAGCCCACGACCACCATTATGCAAAAAGCTCTTAAATTTAAACACGCGTGACTCTCGCTGCAAAAATTCTGAATCACAAGTGGGACATTATTCATTCCGCCGAAACATGATTATACGCCAGGCCAGCGATAAGCCTTGCTAATTCTCGGCTTCCTGGCGGCCAACAAAGGAGTTTGATGTGGGAGTTGACACTATTCTTTGCGTAGGAAGACGTCAGCTATAGAAGCCAGCAGGGCCTCTACCTTGCCCCAAGTTTAGCACCACTTTCTGTTTTAATTTTGGGTAAGCTTCTACTATCGCCACCAACGCGTGAAATTGGCAATGAAGTGATCTACTGTAATTAAACTTTTACTGTGCTAGAATGTGTGACGGACAGTTTGTTTCATAGTGCAAATTATAATAGTTATATATAGTTTATTTAATAACTAACGTTTAACGATAGAGTTATTTCAAAAACAATGCAATATATAACATTTAACAAATAAATAAAATTACTTTATTTTTATGATTATTCCTAAACATTCTTGTGCAATAATATGGATTTTAGTAAGAATAAAAAAGTATATAGTACAAATAGTCTTATTTTCGTTATAAAAACAAGATCCAGCACGTAAAAATGAGTTTGTTTGCGGATAGTAAAAGGTTATCAAATTTTGCTGTGCTGCTTTGAAAGCGAGCTTCCTTTGTTAGTGCTCTGATAACAGCAATTAAAAATAAAAGTAAGCAACTACTATCTTTGCAAAAATATTCACTATGGAATTTGTTTGTTCAGAGAATACATGTATATTAGTAGGAAGGGCTGATTTAAATATTTAATAAGTATAAATTTGTTTAGAAAAAAATAGTCTATTTACAGTTACACAGTAACACTTTCTAGAATATTAAATTAACAAAACTTCAAATAATTTATTTATAGCTATGTATAATCTATAAATGATTTAGCTATTAGTACATTTTCATTAAAACACTTAAATTTCCATGTAAAATGGTTTTGACCGAAACTTTCAATTTCATTTTTAGCAAATTTTGTAGGTATTTCATAATTAAAATGTACTTTTACAAAACAAAGAAAAATGCATTTTTAAATTTGCTACTTATTTTTACATATTGCTCAAACATATAGATTATTCTTAAACAGCAATTCTCCTATTATTGTATATTTATAATATTGATAAATTTAATTGATATAAAATACACGAGGTGCATGAAAGTTTTTCGACACACTTTTAATTGTTATAATCTATCAAAATGCTTTTTTCACTGCGCTTTTTTATTTTTCTAAACCAATCTTTGAAGAAATTTTTTTAAATTTTCTCGGAGATCTAATCACACTGGTTATGTTATTGCATTAAAAGGTCCTTGTCGTTGGAAAACCTTATTTTGAGCTATAAAGCCAGGTTCCGTCACCACAATGCAGTTGACATAGTGAGTTCTTTCACTTTCAAAACTCATTGAGATTTTTGTGGGACCACGAAGCGCATGATGTTTGTTGGTTAATGTATGCGGTACCCAAAATCTCACTTAAGAATAGACGTGCAGAACGCTATAAATGTTTGGTGAGAAATGCTCAAACTCCCTACTGTCCAGACATAGGTCTTATACTTAATAGATTCGAATATCTTCTTGATAGACAAGAATGAGCATCTTGGTCTCGCAAACTAAATTTTTCTCTCTCTAACTGTAGCTACCACTTCAGTGTAGTTTTATGACAAATGATAAGCACAAAAGCCTTCCAAACATTGATAAACCTAAATCATGTATAAACTACTATTATAGAAATGCCTGGTATTATAATAGTGCAACCTCTTTTTATAATCACACTTTAAAAGCAACCTCATCTAGTACTCCTGCTGACTGTAATGTTAGACCATTAATCGCATCATATTCTAGTGCCCTATGAATAATTTAAATATTTAGTAAGATACAAGGTGGAGTCAAAATCATCACTTGACTTCTTAAAGCAGTAACTTTGTTTCTATATATATGTAAATTTTATTTAAACGTTTAATTTTTTTCTATTAAGTTTGCGAAGATAATATAAGAGGCCACCACCAGAGATAATGCACATTCGGACTCGTTTTACAATAGTTTCCATGACGTTTCTCAAAACTCTTGGCGATAAATTCTCCACTTCTTGTCAGATGTTCTCCTTTAAGGTCGCCGAAGTCTGTGTTTTGTTTATGTAGACTGATGACTTCAAAAAAACCCAAAGAAAAAAGTCTGAAACGGTCAAAACGGGCAATCTTATGTGCTAGCGCAAATCGCCAAAACGGAAGATTAAGCGGCCGGGAAACGCTTGCTTTAGAATGTCCAGTGTCGCTTGTGTAGTGTGTGCGGTTGCACCGTTCTACTGGAACCACATATTTTCCAAACCAAGTTCGTCAATTTGTGGCAGCAAGAATAGTCGTTTATCATGGTTTTTTAGTCCTCGCCAACAGTGACGCCGACGCCGCCATAAAAAACATGGGCCAATCACCATTCTTCCATAAATGCCGCACCAAACAATGAGTTTAAGAGAATATAATGGCTCTTCGTGCATTACACGAGGATTTTCAATGTCCCAAAAGCGATCATTTTGCTTATTCACGTAACTGCGTTGGTGACAATGCACCTCGTTGCTCATGATGATTTTCAATGGAAAATCATACTCATCATGATTGAGGTTTTATGAGGGCCTGGCTGAAATTTACACGCGATTGTCAGTTTGCAGGCAATAGATGATGTTTAGACTTTTACGGGGAAGATTTTTTAAAGTTTCCTTAGACATCTGCAGCCACATTACCGATATTCTCTAGTGAACGGCTGCTCCAGGACCGGTCACGTCTGCTACTGTCCCGTGTTGAGCCAGTCTCCTCGAGGCGAACGGCTAAACGCAACAGTGTTTGTCCAGTTGGTGCCACACGAGCAGGAAATCGGCGACAAAGTTTACGTTGTGACAAAACCATTTTGCCCTATCATTTGTCAAAAATATTGACACAATTATTTCGCGTTCTTGAGGTGTATAGTGATTCATGATTTGTCTACGTGTATTCTGCTTTTGTTTACTTTACAAACGTCAAAGTCGCGATAACGTGAAAGGACATTTGCAAAATTGAGAGCATATTCCGCTAGGGTGATGACTTTTGCGCCTCGTATTATATTAAGTAATCAGTCTGCTACCATATAACTTTCTCCTATTAGATTAATAAATTATCAACATTGTTACATGAGCTCGCCTTTCAATTGGTACAATTTTATTAAATGTGATAGTGATCCATATTGTTCAGATGTGTTTCAAATTTACCGCAAAAAATAATTAATATGTATATTTTTTAGAGAAGTAAATAGTAATACGAAGGCTCCTTCCCTAATTTAATATGTTTAAACAAATTTTTAATTTATAAATTGTTTATTATGACTTTTCGAAGAATTCATCATTGAAGTCAATGCACCTTACATACGAATGAACGAGGTTTCAAAATAGTTTTTCACTTTCCTAAATCTCAAGTATTAAAGCGTAAATCAGCTTCTGCCAAAATAAAACGAATTGTTTGCAATTTAATTTCTAAAAAGGAAAAGTCATGCTAAACCATAAGAGAGTAGCTGTTGTATATAAAAAGCGCAGTAAGAGAATCGAGCGTTTTTCAATTAATAATTAAAAATAGCAAAAATATCCAAACAAAATTTTTATTAGACTAAAATGCAAGTAATATGTTGCAATTTTACGTAATCAGAAATGTTTTGAAGATAACGTTAGCTAGATAGCGTCCATTATGTTTCACACATTTTTGCAGTTGCTCCTTGAAACTTTGCGTTACTCTTTGCATCAATTTTTTGCAAATTAAGTTCTTCAGTATCTAGTGTGTGAGGTTTACTAATGTACGCATTCCCTTTTAAATACCCGTAAAAAAAGTAATCGAAAATGTTAAGGTCGGGGAACGAGGCGGCCATACAACATTGCTATAGCGGAGATAACTGCTGTGTAAGCAGTCGCCCCGCCTTGTTGAAACGCCATGCACTGCATATCAATTTTCTGACAGCGAAATCCAGGTCGCGGAAAATCATTGAGCATCACGGCTCGTAATTTACTGTATATGCGTTCCCTGCCATTTTACACCAAACCTTCGTGGGTTCTCAACAGTCTAATAACGATAATTTTGCCAGTTAACCGTGCCCTTTATGTAAAAATGAGCTTTATCGCTCATCATAACTAAAGGATGTTCTTTGGGATTTCAAGCGTTCTTTTAGTAAACATTTAATCTCCAAAGGTAATCTCGTACTTGAAACTATTGAACCAGCATTAACTTGTACGGGCAAAACTGTAATTCATAGTGTAAGGGCTACAAACAGACTATTGCAAGATTTTAAGCACTGGTAGAATGCTGTAGACTTGGTTGTGTCTAATCCAAGGAAGGCCAAAAGATTTTCGGTTTATTAAAGAATCAGTTGTACGTAATGTATGGACCTACCTTAAGGTAGTGTCTTAGTTAAAAATACTTTCATGGCGATAGATGTTGAGGTGCTGGCGAAAAAGCTATTGTAGCTGTATCACTAAATAATTGTTCAAATGCGAACGTGAGATCTAAGTTGGAGCGCTCTATTGCGCAAGTAGAGATGTCAAATTCCTACCATTTTCTAGTACTATTCATCCTAAAACACCAGATATCTCTCCACATCTAGTATAATAATATTCTAGTTGCCTACCATATACATTTTTATCAATTTGTTAATTATTTATGCCTAGTAATTGCCTGTTTTATTTAAATAATTGTTTTGTTTGATATTGGAGAGATGAATTCTAATTTTCGGACTTTTCCATGTAACTTAAAGCGGATCTTCAGCAAAATTGTAGATCTGACCTACACTCAATTGTATCATACGAGTGGTGTTTTACAAAAATGAAATGTTATCTAAAAGTTATGTAATTGAATTTTGCGTGAAACACCCTATAAAGAACCTGAAAATTCCCTACGAAAACACAAGGTTATAAGTGTCGCTAGGGATTTTTATATATCGGATCAGAAGGGGTATTTCATTGATTTTATAGTACCTCTAAACTTATCGATTTTAATTTTTGTTGATTTGTGACCAATCTAATAAACCACTAGTGCCGAAATGAAAGCGACATGAAAAAATTATAACCCTTACTCGAAAGCAATCATGCTGAATGACATATAAAAGCTACATAATTCACGTTGTATAGTTTTTGGAGATGATAATGCAAATCAGTAAGTTTTCTTTCGATTATAAGATTTTCTATAAACGTCTGGTGATATAAACACTTGCTAATTAATAAAGTCATACCGTTAGTTATTGGGATCTTGAATTTAACATAGTTGTTCCTGGAAGTACATCTAACTGATATCAGGCGAGTTGTGTACTTGAAACTAAATTAGCAGAAATTAATTGCAATAAGTACTCTTCGCAAGTAGTTTGATTTTCGATAATCAATACCCTGAAGTTTCCTCTTGCTTAGCTAAGTAGGAAGCTAGTAACTCAAAACAATTAATTTAAAGAAGATGTGCGACTGCTCTAAAATAAAATGCTTTATAATGATTTTACCAAAACGTTGATTTGTTCTGAATGGAACCCAAAGGGAAAATAATTAAGCCGGGCCAGACAATTACTGTGCTCAATAAGAGCAAATTGTTTGTCGGAAACGGTTTTGCCGCTGCAGTCAATTATTGCCCAATACCAGCTGAACCTCACTGGCAAGTGGCGAGTGACCTTTAATAGACAGATATGACGTCGTAGGCTTAAAGCCCACTGAAGTCATCGTTCTCGTGCATCACACTCACTTGATCGCACTAGCGCGCCTTCTTGGAGCGTCTCCTAACATGGTTCTGCAGTCCTGACCCTCCGGACCGCTTCAATTGGTTTGTAATTGAGGAGGCACATAGCAAACGGCCGATTACGATACGGCCTTGGCGCTCCAGCTTCCGGCCGGGTCTGCAGGTTGCATTTCCATATTAAGAGCTATTGCGGTGCTAACCAGGAAGCGTTGCAAAAGCCCCGTCAGGTTTTTTAGAATACACGGTGATGGATAGCCATTTTTCAAGGCGCAGCCCTGAAAATAAGATCGCCATTGAAATTTCACTAACGATTTGCGCGGAACGGAAATGCATATGTATCGCTTTGGCGCTCCTTTTATTTCAGAACTAACATTTGGGCATCAACTATGCACGGTCTGTGTGCTTTATGTATTTGTTTTGTGCATTGTATAGGTTAATATGTTCAGATTATCTAGTACAAAGGGTGCAGCTTATTTACTGGGAATTATCGTTAGGTCCCGCCATTAATCTGGAGCAGTGAAGCCATTAAAAGGTTACTTTTGTTATCAGTTTACATTAGGATTATTTGAATGTGCAGTTATATTGCTTGATAGCGCTATGGTTTTTAAAAATAAAAATTGGGAAGTAAATTCTGCATTATTTAGTTACTAGTTAGTAGACTAATATTTTACAAAAAATTGAAATTGATACAATGATTTTAATAATATAATATTAATATTTCCCCGTAATAGGCCACGAAGGCCCTTTGGGGTCGTAACAGGTTAGGTCTGCTACAATCTAGAGCCTACGGTACACAAGGGTAGTAACCTAGGTAGGTACCGACCGCCTATTATTACTCCAGAGTTTGACCTCCAGGTACTCATTTATTGCAGTCTGAGTCGAGCTAGGACTCGAACCCGCATCTCTACGTTTCGTAGTATAGCGACCTATACACTAGACCACTACGGCTCTACTGATTTTTGTAAGAATGTGTAAAAGGAACGAAAATACATTAAGATGTATTTTTAAATACAAAATTAAAATTTAAAAAATCAATAGGGGTATTTTATTTAACATTAATAATTAATATGAAATTTACTGTTACTTGAGAAAAAACTAATGCTTATTCAAATAAAATTATTATATTTTTTTATTCAATTAAAAGTCGGAAATAAAATACTAGAATGCCCCACAATAATTGAATAAATTTAAAATATATCTATCTAGGACTATGTAACACAGCGGAGTGTCTAAAGATTTGAGTATCGAAGACTTTGCACTGTCGTCAGTTTGAAAGAAGCTCTATATTATCCTCGTGGTGCACCATATTGGGTTATGCGGTGTTAGTCAGTGCACGTATTTTATTTTAGGTAACCACATGGAAAGTAATCCAAACGGCTACTACATATTTTAGTGAACTATGTTCTATTTGGTGTCCCAAAATTCACGCAAGATTTGAATGTCGCGCCATTGGCGCGGTAAAGTGTTGCCAACAAAAACAAGGATAGAGCGACAGCGCTACGAGAAAAAACAACGCGTCTTCATTTTTGAGCAATATTTTAAAAAATAATGAAAGTTTGCAATTTTCGTACAAAGTATGGTCGGAATAGTGATTTAAATTCATCACCTGTGCAGAGATTAATTAAAAAATTGAGAGAGACTGAATCAATCATTGACAACAGATACTCTGGCTGTTCTTCAACAATTCGTTCAACACAAAACATCGAAGCAGTTCGTGAGAGTGTTGCTGAGAGTCCAGAAACATCAATTCGGCACCGTGGTCAAGAATTGGACACTTCGAAAAGCTCTTTACAGCGTATTCTCACGAAAGAATTGCATCTTTATGCTTACAAAAGTTCAATTGACTCAAGAGTTGAAGCCTACTGACCACGCACAGTGAAGAGACTTCGTTGAATGGGTTATGGAACAACAAGTAGACTCTGATTTTTCGGACAAAATCATTTTCAGCGATAAAGCTTATTTTTATCTTGAGGGCTTGATAATCTGGTTTTCTGTGCCTAAATTGATATGGATGTAGGCAACATATGGTTTCAACAAGACAGTGCCACATGCCACACGGCCCACGAAACAATTCAATTACTGCATCAGTCATTTCCTGGTCGTGTAATTTCCCGTATAGGTAATCAGAATTGGCCGCCCAGGTCGTGCGATTTAACGTCATTGGACTTTTTTCCTTGTTTTCTTTTTTGAAGTCTAAGTTTTATGTTAACAAGCCCACGACCACCCACACCTTAAAAAAGGAAATTATATCATATATCAACGATATTCAGCCACATTTATGCAAACCAGTTATGGTAAATTTTAACAAAAGATTGCGCATGTACCAGCAAAGCCGTGGAAGCCACTTACCCGGTATTCTGTTCCATACGTAACCCTATACTGTATACTTTATGAATCAATAAAAAATTACAATTTTTAATTAAAACCCCGTGTTTTCTAACAAAATTACTTTTTGCGTAAATTTGGAGACACCCTTTATATCTACATCTATACAAAACGAAATAGCTAAAGTTTAGAAATAAAAAGGGTGATTAACATAGGAATCTAGCACTGAGAACTAATGGTTTTTAATGATATGTATTTTAATAAATTACATCTAATTTATATGTGCATAATTAAAAAATTTTTTTTTGATATAGTGCAAGGAGTTTTTAAGTACAGTTTGCGGAGATTTTCTTTACTCCAAATCTTATAAATTTGTTTATTACCGCAACTCGCTAATTGAAAATAAATTTTGTCTGTTATGATTATATGATGCAATAAAATTATTTGTCTTTTTCATACACTAAACTTATAACTAGAACGCTAAAAGTACTTTATAATAGTGTAGATGCAGATTATGTTTTATAGCCCTGCGATACTTTGTACCGTTAACGTTTATATATTAGACTAAATTGAAGGGTAGACTTTCGCCATTCGTCTCGAGTTTGATATTTCTTATTGTAAAACATAAATTAAATACATAAAGATTAATATAAAAAATAGAAATTATTAGAGCAAAAAAAATAAAAACCTTGTAATACAATTTCAAATCAATTCGTTGTAATATAATAAACTAAAAGATCGGATATATATATATATATATATATATATATATATATTCACGGCTGTCAAAAATTGTAGAAGAGAAAAACTGTTACTTCTGAAGACTCACTTGACGATACCGTTGTTTTTTGGTACTATTTTTTGTTTTGTTCTTCTTTGTTATTTGCTTGAAAAGCTAGTTCTTATACATTTATATTTTTTCTTTATATCGCGCTTTCTTAAAAAGAACCGAAAGAATAGAGTTTGCAATTATTATATTTGTATATATTTTTGTGTCCTAATAATTATAATGTGTATGAACCATTAAATAAAAAAGCATAATTAGTTAATATAAAATGTCTTATTAAAAAAATAAATCTGCTACGAAATACTTTGCGTTATATATTTTATTTTACGTAGGCGACTTAAACCTCGAGTTCACATTTAAAATTTTTCTTAGTCATATAATTATTACTTATTGTTAAACTTATTTTAATCTATTACTAAAAATTATTGTTTAAACAAATGTGTGCTTTTACAAAAAAAAATTATTATTAATTTAAGTGCTAATTTACAATCTATTCAACTAGAGTAGTAGGTAAATATTTTGACAGGTATTTGGCACGAGTAGGGTACCATCCACTGATGGGACTCCAGGATTCAGTCAGAGGGGTTTTCTGGCCAAAATCGGTGTAGTAGTCTTTCTTCGGGCTGGTGTGAGTAGAGATCGGCAACAAGTTGGCTTGCGTGGTTCAAGGTGAGCTCCTTGTTTTTGGTAGCAGAGGTTCTGATGATTTTAGTGTGAAAGAGAATTTGGAGGTTGACGTGAAGGATTTGATGGTTCACGTAACAGGGAGCGTTGACAATAATACAAAGGGTTTTCGATTGGTAGGATTGGAGGATTTTGATGTTGGATGGCTTGCTGCATCCCCAGATTTCTATGCCATAGGACCAAATGGGTATTAATATAGTCTTGTAGGGCAAGAGCTTGTTATCAAGAGTCAGTTGAGATTAACGTCCTATAAGCCAATACATGTTTTTTGTTTTGATGTTTAATTGTTGTTTTTTTGGCTTTAACATATTAAAGCTAATTAGCTTTCCAGGTAAATCGTTGATCTAAGTGGGGCCTTAAGTACTTCGCCTCAGTTTTGATTAGGATAGGGTAATCATAGATAATAACTTGTGGACAGTGTGCTTAGTGGTAAAAGTAATTTGAGTTGACTTAGTGTTATTAACTTTAATTCGTCATTTATCGAGCCAGATTTGTAGGAGATTTAGATAAGATTGGAATTTTTCGGAGAAGCGATTTGCATTGGTGTCAGATGATAAAATTGCCGTATTATCGGTGAAAGTTACGATTAATATATATCGCTGGTTGGGATGTTTGCTGTGTAGACGAGATAAAAAAAGGACCAAGTACGCTTCCTTACGGGACACCAAAATTGATAGGGTAATAGTTTTATAGCGTGCGTTGGGGTTGGACTTAAAGTATCGTTGGGTAAGGTAGGATTTAAAGAGGAGCAATAGTGGATGGGAAAGCTTTTTTTTATTTTATAGAGTAGGTCGGGGTGCCACACCTTATCAAAGACTTGTTGTATGTGCAAGAAAACTGAAGCTCAGAATTTTTCCTTCTAAGCTACCCTTGATATGGTTGATGAGTATGTGGCATTGGTGGATGGTTTAATGGTCTTCGCGAAAGTCAAACTGGTGTGTGGGAATTACTTATTCTAAATTCGTTGTTTCTGTTATGCGTAATAATAAGTGTTTGAATATTTTAGAGAGGAAAGGTAATAGGCTGATGGGTCAGTAAGATGTGGGTTCTTGTGGTGGTTTTCATGATTTAGCAAATATTGCGATTAGTGCAAATTTCCATAAAGTAGGAAAGTGGGAAGGTGGCGAGTATACGATTATAAATTGTACCGATGAGCACTAATGCTTCAGCTGGTAAGGTAGGTCTTAAAGGTAAGGATAGCTAGCTATCCAGCAGAGTTAAGAACATCTTCTACTTCTGCGTCAAAAACGACATTATTGGATGGTAATGGGATGAAAACACTTGCAAGATGTTCTCCGAAGATATTGACCCTTTCTCATTAGAGCGCGCCCAGCTTACATCTGGTTTCCTCAGAGGTGATATTGGAGTGATGGGTCTTATAAATTTTTTGGTAGCCTTACATATTGTGTGGTTTTCTGTAGATAGATTAGAAATGCAGTAATTAAATTTAACATTATTGTTATCTTGGTTGACGTTGCGGAGACGATGAGTGATAGCATTCAATGCAGTCTTATTTCGTGGGTTTCTAGTTCTTTGCCATTTCACACAAGTTCTACGTTTTTTTGATACAAGTTGTTTTATATATAGCTGTATACTATTTATTTCGGGTGCTAACTTGGGGTTAATCGGGATCGCCTGCCAGGTTGCTTCTTGGATAAAAATTTTGTGCTTTAGCTTGATGTTGTAATTGATGTAGAGTTTTGCTATAAACATCGGAAATTTCTTTGGTGACCGCAAAGTTAAGCAGATCAGGGATTTTACCCAGATTCGTTGGCCAATATGTTGACTCGCCGGTCGACATGTAACTCGGTTGATTCAGTTGTATAGTGCGGAATATGACGCGCCTCTTAGGTGATATTAGTCTGGATAACCAGGCGGTGTACTTAGCATTCCAGTCTCCTACTACTAAGAAGCGAGATTCAAGTGGGCGAAAGAAGTTTTTGAATTCATGAGTAGTAATGATATGCTTAGGTGGGAAGTAGATGGCTCCTACAGTTAATGACCAGGGAAGTAGATTGAGTTTAACTAAAGCACATTTAATTTTGTTAGTTGTATAGATTGGTAACGGGTAGTGGTCGGCTGCTGACCTAATTATGATTGTCGATCCTGCATGGGCAATTCCGTCGAGATGATTTGCGTAATATACGTTATAATGTGGAATGGCTTTCGGATATTAGCAGTATGTCATTTTTGTTGTAGTTTAAAAATATGTTTGCCTCGTGAATGTTATTCTGTAGTGCATTTAAATTTTATGCCACTATTCGTAGTGGGCCAGCCATTATTGTGCTATTTTGTTAATGATAGTGGTAAGTACAGTTAATATCATGCTATTCTGGTTTATCAATTGGAAGAACATATTTTTGAATTTATTCAGTAATATGGTAAGTTTGTCTGTGATGTCGTCATTTTCGTCAGTTCTTTTGGTTGTGATTTGTGCCTAGGAGGTGGGTGGGTTACGATTATCTAAGGGTTTGTGAAGATTTGTTTGGAGTGTGGGTGAGATATTTTTATTGGAGATGTTGGCTGTCGTCTGATCCGGCTTGTTTCTATTTTTTAGATTTCTGTAAACCGTGCAACCTTTGTAGTTAGCGGGATGATCGCCGTTGCATAGCGAGCATGTGATAGGAGTCTTATTAGTGTTTTTACAGGTTTTGCTGTCGTGGAGTCCTCCACATTTTGTTGTAAGAATTTTTGCAGTAACTCTGGGAATGGCTATAGATTTAACAACGTGTACATTGAATTATATTGTTCTTGATTCAAGGCACCTTTACTCTGATTTTAGTATTCTGGAGAAATTAATTTTGTAAATTCCTTTTGTTTTACGATTGGGTTCCAGATCGACAAAGAACATCGGCAGGGGATCTTTAACAACTTTATGACATATGTTTATTATGTTTCTTGCAGTATGACCTAATTTTAGAAGCGCATCCTTGATATCCTGGAGAGGGATCGAGTAATGCAATTTCTTGTTTAATCTGATACTTACTTTGAATGATGTTTTCTTCACGTAAATGGTTAATCAGCTCTCCGTAAGCATCTACGGTTCTTGTATTTATTTTTATTGTATTATCAGATAGCAATTTGGTGTAGAATCTTTTGTTTTCGATGACTAGATTTAGGTTGTCAGACATCGCTTTAAAATTTGTGACTCCGTAGATGTATACTGGAGGAAGATTGGGGTCTGGAGATTGGAGTGGCGGGTTAGTTTCGCTAGTACTTTGACCGTTACGGTTGTATTCAGCTAATACTCTGAATGGGTTTGCCGTGCTAAATAAAGGAGTGCTTTCATATAAAGGCAAGCTGTTCTTTTTCTCTTTTGGACAACTTTTTTTCATGGGAGCTTGGAGCCAATTTCTTGATTTAAGTCTGTTTCCTGATCTGTGTTCACATTTTCACCGTAGTTATTAGTATTATTGCTAGTTTGTACAGGTTGAGAATATTTATTAAAATTAAGATTGTTTAGAGTTGGAGTTTGCAGTAAGTATTGTTGATAATAAGGAGGGAATGGAGGTTGAGTTTAAAATGTTTGAGGTAACTGAGAGTTTAAATGACTTATCTAATTATTGCAGTTTGGCATCGGTTGAAAATTGTTCCTGTTGTTATTTGAATAATTGTTGCCCAAAGACACAAAGATCTATTTTTATGTAACTTTTGGCAAGATATAATATTAATATTGCATGTGTATCTGAGACCCATTTATCTGAAGGATAAGCCTTTAAATTCAGCGGGTATTTTTGCATTTTGCAAGAATAGACATACCCAAACTGTAAGGGGTGACATATTAATTATGATTACAATACAAATTTAATATAGCCCATCTTTTGAGATTTCTACGAACAGTTTAGGAACAGCAATAACCATCATCAGCGCGACAGACCACAATCAGGTAAGATTTGTTATGGTTTATAAGCAATCGAATAAAATCTTACTTAGAAGAAACTGACATAATTGAATTATTTGATACACGTTCGACAACATTACTAATACATAAACCAAACGTCAAAAACCATCTTTTAGAAATGCTGAGCTAGAATTCCAGTAGTATTAAATTAAACAACATGGCACTCACAACCTGATATGTTAGGTATTGTAATAGCCACAACTTTTGCTTTACAGTCCAGGGAAATTTAATTCCAGAATTATGACTCGAATCACCTTCCAAGATTTATAATTTTTATAATTACCCCTATACCTAATATTCCATTTCCAAAACTGATAAACAGAAACACTGGCTGGGAGATATTTAAAAAAGGTTAAATAAACAACAAAAAACTGAAATAAAATTAAAATAAAAGTAAAATAAAGCCAAATGTAGAAACCCTCGCGACAATCATTACAAAATCAATTCAATTTGCTACCACATCCTTCCGCTACTAACAGTTCAACTTACATTTTAAATTTAATCAAAGACAGGAGTACAATTAGAAGACAAAATTAATTAAATAACCTAACATCAAATTAGAAGAGAAATAGATAAAAGTAGAATTAATAACCGTTGTAAACATATAGGAAATACTGATCCAAACGGTATGAAATGGTGGAAAGGAATGTTTTATATAGCACCTACGAACACGGCAAGGATAAAAATGATTACTACTTATTGTTTTATAAGTCTACTATCAATACCGTTCAACCTACTTAAAAAAAAATGTCCCGCCGGTTACTTTCATATTTGGAAGACGAACTTATTTTACCATCAATTCAATTAGGATTCAGGAAAGTACTATGAACAGTACATCGATTTCAGAGAATTATAAAACTAATAGAAGAATAATAATATGAAAATAAACAGTATATAGTAACAATATTTATGAATAGAAAAATATAAATAGAAGATTTTAAGTTCAAGTCATTACGAAACGAATTACTCCCTACAATATGAAGATCTCCAAATTGCAATTTATCGTCGTCAATTGGCAAGTGAACACTAATTAGTGTACGGATATCCGTTCACTCAAATAAATGTGTAACTAAAATTTTTACACTTAAATGAATTAGAGTACATCAAAATATTAATATGAACAGAACACGCCGAAATCGTAAAATATCTTGGAATTTATATAGATTTACATAGATAATTTATGTCCATAATAAACTCGGCCAAACTTGCATTAGATTGTGGCTATTATATCCATTAATAAACAGAAATATATCACTTTGCCAGAAATGCGCGATTATATTGCATATGGCACTTCTCTGGCCGATACTCACCTACGACTTCCGTGAATAGAGAATAATTAAAAAAACTAATATTAAAATACTCCAAGTATTTAAAAATAAGGTTTTACTTATAGTTGAAAATACTTTATAGTACATACTGCCAATTACATTACGAGCTAAGAATTAATATGATCACGCAATTTATTAGAAAAACTACTACAACATTTTTGATCAAACTTCATTATAGCAAAATTGATACTAGAATTAAAAGATGATTGTTACAAAATCTTCCTTTTAACTTAGATAATAATAGTAATAATGTAAATCGCGACTAAAATAATAATTGAGTGTAACCAATTAAGTCCGAGATACTATTTTCCGCTGCATTTAAGTTAAAAATTCAAGTTAAAAAGAAAGAAATTATATATCAATCAAAACCATATATAACGTTTTTGAATATAAATTTGATTTGAAAAGTTTATTTCTAAATAAAGAAAAATACATCGGATCTATTGATTTTATCGTCAAGCAACGTTGTAATACCTTCCAAAACTACATTATTTGGCAGGCGATTTCAAACCATATATAACGTTTTCTACGTATTGAGCTGGTTACTGTATATTTAAAAATAAACTCTTATTTTTATTGGTCTAATTATAACAATGGATATCCCTTTATAAGACCATAGAAAAAAAAACATTTTTTTGTACTACGTCACCGATTACTTTGGCTTCAGTGCGGGATTAAGCAAACGTAAAGTAAAATAACGTAAGGTTTGGAGCTTAGATTTTATTGCGGAGCCGAACTGCGTTTGCGATAACAGCGGCGTGCTCGGGAATGCACAGAAGAAGTAGAGGAAAACTGCCTATAAAGCCGGGCTGCAGGAAGGCTTTTGCGGAGAAGGGCGGTTTTCATCGCGGACGCGAGAGGAAAAATCTGAGGCATTTTAATTCTTTTCAGCCTCGCCGATCTCAGCTCTTCCCTTTCTCATAAATTGTTATTGCATTCAGAGAAGGCAGCCTCCATGCAAAATCAATTACTTGGGGCATTCCCCGCGCATGCTACCGGTACAAATTAACTCTTTCAACAAGGTTATACAAATTTACTTTAGTTACTAAAGTGTTTGGTTGAAGTGCACTTTTTAATACACTAATTGAGCTATTAAAAAATAATTAAATTTTTCAGAAATATAGTTCTAAATTTGAATGTTTTTAAGATAATGCTGTTTATTCCCTTTATTATGCGTATAAATAGTAATTACTCTTTTTAATGCTTACAATAAGCATTATGCATATTAATTATTAACGATTTTTGAGGCTACTGACAAACTAAAAAGCTTGTTTATGAATTAATAAAAATATACGTATAATCATGCCTTAGTCAAATATATACAAGAAGTTTTAAAAAAGCAGTGTTATTATAGTCTGTTAGAAGTACAACACTATTAATAACTACAAGGATTAATTTAAATCTACACTAATTTTTTATATTTTTTATTTAACCGATCAGCTTCCCAACTGATTAAATAATCTTCGTTTTCTCAGAATATCTTTGTCATGTCTGATCCACTGTTTTAATTATACATATTTTAAAGTTCTTATCTCTTAGAATCTATGGATCTATTTTAAGTGCCTTTTATATAATTTTTAAGGTTTGATTTGATTAGCATGTATTAAAAAAAATTTATACTAATTTTATATTTATAAAAAATCGCTATGGTCTTTTTAGTTTTAAGCAGTTTTGTTAGGTAATCTATAAGATCTATAGCACAAGACTTAAATGCAGTTTACTGTTTTTAGTTAAATATTATTACATAATTATTTACAATAAAGATAACTGATAAATCTTTGAGAACAGCATACAAATTGAATATAAATTTGATTTGAAAAGTTTATTTCTAAATAAAAAAAAATACATCGGATCTATTGATTTTATCGTCAACAACCTTCCAAAACTACATTATTTGGCAACTTTCAAACTTTTGGTCAATACATTTACAAATCTGTAACATAATAATTTTTTAGTTATTTTCAAATATAAAACAAATTAACAGTTCAATTTCTAAAGCTACATTTAATAATGTTGTTTACATGACATAAGTTACAGTTAAATAATTCAAATCCTAATCAACTAGAATGTGATTACGACTTAAATTACCAAATACGTCGTTTATTGATGCATTTATATTTAGTCGATATTCTCGAATGTAATAACGTTATGTTTAAGGTCAACTTATTGGCAAAAATTGTTCTTAAAAAAATAATGCTAGAAACATTAGAAGAACTTTAAACGTTAATTCTTCTGATAGTGTTAATAAATTACATTTGACACTTTTAACTAAAGTGTAAAAAAGTTCGATATTTGTAAAAAATTTGAATTTTATGTGAAAATTAATGTCAAAGATAATAACTATTCTTAAAGATACAGCCTTTCAATAGCAATGCCTTATTGCCAGTTTTTTCTCAGTTGTCGAATTTGTCCACAGAGCCAATGCGCTTACTTCAAAAAAAAAAAAAGAATTTCTGACGCGCTTCTTCCACATGAGCAAATGATTTAAAGCAAAAACCATACAAAATGTATGTTATAGGCTAAAACCAACCATAATCAAAAGATACCAAATTGAGTATATCAGCTGGATGCGCAAATTTCCTTCGTAGTGTCTTGTTGACAGTTCTCGTTTCCAGCACTAGCGGATCAAAACTCAAAGTTCAAGTTTGTTATTTGCCATCCGGAATCCAAAGGTAAGTAAATTAAAAAACAACAAAAAATCAATACCAATTTTTTCAAGGGTTAAAGAACTTTTTTTATAATGTCAAAGTCAAATTTGGGAAAAAATGGAAATTTTTGCAATACTTCTATATAAAACTTTTTTATTAAACAAAGCACAAATATATTAAATTATACCTGTTTTATATTAATATACCTATTTTGTATTATATGAAAGTGATTAATAAGGGTTAAATGTGAAATATACAACATTATTCAAATGTTCACAGCAAGTACGCTTTGCAAGGACTGATTTTGAAATCGTAATTTTTAATGGTGCTTTTACATAGAGTTGCTTTTCAACTTATGAATCATTTTTGAACGGTTCTTACATACTTAACTTTTGATGGAGCCTTTTAAAACACATTTAGATATATTAAATCGCAGATTTTGGTGGTCAACAACTTTATTGCTTAAAATTGAGCAACAAAAAAATTGTGCTGGAAATAAACGGATATTTTTGCATAGTGCTGTTGTTTAGGTTCACACCATAAAATTAGTACCTTATTGGTAACAATTTCATGTACAGTACCACTAGTTTTATTTAACGTCCATTTTTAATTTTCCAGGCAAGTAGTTTATTAATGACGAAGCTAATATAAAGAGAGTTTTACACTAGTTCTGAATTATTTATTTCAAAAAATGTTAACCCTAAAAATTTTGTTTTTGTAATAAGTTTTGATAAGTTCAATATTCTAAAACCCTGTTTGAAAATGATGTAAATTATATTACGTTTAATTACTAAGTGGTGCTGGAAACAATCTTAACTTAATTTTGCTTTTATTGTTATTAGCAAACAGTTTGGGATAAACATATAAATGACCAAGTAATAGCTTATTGTATATATTTTAATGTTTTATTTATATACATTTTTACAAAAACATAATGCATTTTAAAAACATATTGTTTTATCTATATTCAAAATTGCATAATATGTTTATAAATTTTAATTAATATTCCAATACTAACATTTGTTTGCTTTAAACAAAACTAAGTGATAAAGACTTTCTACTAAAAAACAGTAAATTTTGTTTTTGTATTTAAAGAAAGATCTCTGTATCTGTGCACCAGATTGGATCTAAATAATTACAAACTATTTAAAAACCCTTCGCCTTTGATCAGTTATATCGCACATACATAGATATATCAGTAATCTTCAGTTTAAATAATTTATAAATTAATTATAGTATTAATAACCCATTATTACAATTTAAAATGACCAATTTATTATTTATTATTCACTATATTAGAAAGTTTTTGCTTTCAACAGTGGCGAAAATGTACTAAAACTACTTATTTATTTTACTTATAAGCAATCAGATTACTTAATAATATTTCTGAACACAGCACATAGAATTAATAACGTAAAGTTGCACTCTATAACTATATTTATCTGTAAGCTAGCACAGTCACTTGCTTCCCATACTTGACTTCTATGGCTGCTTCTCTGGTCGGTTCTGGAGCCTACAAAAACATCTGGAAATTTCTAAATTTATTCTAGTCCTCACACGTGCAAAAAAATACGCGGCTCAAAGGCATCATGGTCGCCGCTCAACCGTCACAACGAGGTTGCAAAGACGGCAATTGTGAATGCCGAATGAGACGGGTGCGCCTATAGAGGCTAAATCTATTATTATTAACTTGTAGTAGTGATTTGTAATTGTTAATTGTTAATTTTATTTTCAATATTGTTTTTAATAGTATTTTTTATCTTAGTTTAGTTGTTATTAACTGCAACAAAAAATTGTGTTGGTAATTTTGCTATCAATTTACGTTGTTCCAGCAAAATCGTATTTTAGAAAGTTTTTTAAAAAGATTTCATTAATTTTTTAATATATCGTAATAATAATCCATTAAAATCTGAAACACTGTTAACTGAATAACTAAAATACTTGCTTTGGTATCTAAGTTTTATCATTTATACAAATTAAGTAATACAATATAATAGTTTTAAAAATTAAAAGCCACACATAAGAAGAATGTAATTCGAAACCGTGCCACTAGATGCCTTTTGCAATATTAGTACTATAGAGATATTAGTATATAGAGGTGATCCCGCACTTATCGTTGACGTGAACAGCAATATACACTGGTATAGAAGGTATTGATAATAATTAACATATAACATTATTAAGTAGAATGTATGGCAATTATGACATATCAAAAATTTTCAATTAAATATAAGTTATGGTTACACACTTATTCATCACTATTACTACTCTGGTAGATGTATTGGACTACTTTATGTTTTAATCGTACGTAAATTCCTCTTTGGTCTAGTTAGTAGTATGCAGTTTGCAAGATTTACATGAAATGTTATGGTTTGCTTTGCAATAGGTTATTCAACTAAGAGACACGTCTGATTCATAGTAGAGTTGCTGATTGTTGATAATTTTAAAGCTTTTATTTTAAAGAACTTGATTTAATGTAGGTTTGTATTTGACATATTGCTTCATATTACACATCCATAGAAGACTAAAGAAAGTATCATAAATTTGTATAAAAGAGTAGTACATTCAACTATTATGGTGTATATGCGTGCAGTTGAATTAATCGTCCCTCTTTTAGTTTTTTCAGTACATAATATGTTTATGTACGTCTGGTGTTGAACTAGGTAATATTTTCAGGTTCATCGAATAGAATAGCCCTTGACTATAATGACAAATGGGTTATTTTCCTAAGTAAAAAGATTTTAATATCAGACAGAAAATTTGACTAATAATTTTCACTGCTTAAATGATCTGCATTAGCAGCTTGTAAATTGCTTGTCCCAATTAGTTAATATGACTGTCTCCGAATGACACTTGATCTACATTGAAAATAAGGTAGTCACTCATATAGATATTGAATCAAATTGGAACCCGTATACTATCTTTTGAAATCTCTATGTGTGCTTCTAGTGAATGATAGAGATGCATTTATTTCGTGTTTAAACGACTAATTTTATAAAAATAAAAATAACATAGACAGAAATTTGGAAGAATAAAATTTTGTATTTTAGGCTGTCAGCTCACACGCAATCGAAAACTTGCGCCATATCTACAAATAAGTTAGTTATGTATGTATTTCTTGCCCTTAAATCCTCTCTACACTCTCGGTCATTCGTTATAACTGTTGACACGTAGAGCGCCCCTCTCTTCGAATTGGTAAATTGGAAGAATGTTTAGTCTTTCAACTTCACTAAATAGAAAGTGGATAATTTATTCGAATAATTTTGAAGCGGTTGATGGTAGGTTGTTGGTCTATGACTGGCGTGTCTTTCTTTTTTTTTGTTTGAAGAACATTGGAGGTAATCAATTCTTAGACTAACATTAAAGTATACTAGATTTCTATTTGTGAATTACTTTACTACAATAAATCATATATTGCCTATTTATTTATTTTTTTGTTTTGATTATAGAAACGAGTTTCCTAGGCGATATTGGTTTAGAGTCTACCTTGTGAGTTAGCAGATGTGTTTCGACAAAAGGCTGTTTCTAAATACTGAATTTTTGTGGTTGTGGCAAGTAAACGTTTCCTTCAGGTAAGTTGCAAAGGCTTCCGAGGAGATTAAAGTTAACGTAATATCTGCCTGGCTGTATTCCATAAGCCTGAATCTCGTGGCTTAAAATTGCTTATGTGCTTTGATATGCTTAGATTTACTAGTCACAGAGTTTTATTTTGATGTAATGAGAAATTATTTATTATGTCTTTCTGCAAAATTTCAGGTTATGTGCATTCATTTCTCAAGGTACTTTTTTGCTTGATTAAATTCAATAATATTTTCGTGTTCTCAACATTGTTAAAAACAGTTTTGGTTATGTGTAAAATTGTTTCATCAATTTGGTTTAGAATCTGCAAATTACTTGAATACTTGAGGTCATGATTAATATTTGTATATAAAAGATTCCAAATAAATAACTCATTAGTTAATCTGTATTGGTGGTGTAATAAACGAGTTGATTAGCAGTAATTATCTAGTTCAGTGAGCACTTTTTAAAAGACTAGCTTGTTAAAGTTCTTATCAACAACAATGTCTTTGTATATCATATTCTTGATTTCTACTAAACGAGCAGTAAATATACTCCCAGGATAAGCATGTATAATGTTAGATAGTAAAATTTACTTTCAACTAGGTTCGTCACTATTCATCCTCATATTGTGTTTACGTTTTCAATAACAAAAATAAGCTCGCTTGTGTTAAATTTTTTTTTAATATATCATTTAATTAGCAATCAGACTTACAAGTCATTCTATAGGCTAATATGCTGTTTTTTAATTACTAGGGTAGTCGTGGTTGATGTGGTGTGAAGAGGACTTCTCCAGTGAGTTGCCCTCGATAATCCTGTTTCAGATCTGCTGGCCAGTTTCGTTTCAGTCTTCTATCATTTTGCGCATCAAGCAGTAGGTGCAACAGGGGGTTGACGAGGGTTTCCACTTTGTTGTGATGTCTTGTACTTTTTTCTTTTATGGCGTCCCTCACGTAAGGAATTTTCAGATCATTGTGAATCGTCAGATTGGAGACGTACCATAGTGCGTTCGTTATCATACGAAGTATTTTTGATTGGCACCTTTGAATTTTGTTTAAGTTAGATTTACTCGCACATCCCCATAGTTCTGCTCCATACATCCAGATTGGTTTAATTACGGTGTTGTAGAGTAACAGTTTGTTTTCAAGCGTGAGCTTAGATTTTCGTCCAATTAGCCATTGGAGTTCTTTCATCCTCAAGTCAATCTGTTTACGTTTCTTATCTACATGTTCTTTCCACGTCAATCTGTTGTCCAGGTGTATTCCTAAATATCTTGCACTTGTAGATTGTGGTATTGGTATATTGTTAAAATATAATGGTGGGCATAACCCTTTTCGTAGTATAAAATTTACTTGCACAGATTTTGACTCATTAATTTTGATTTTCCATTTACGAGTCCATGTCTGTATTTGGTCTAGGTGGTTTTGTAGAGTGGTCGATGCTATGAGTGGGTCAGTGGCAGTTGAGAGAATGACAGTGTCATCGGGAAACGTACCCACTGTTGTGTTTTCATTGGTGGGAAGATCGGCTGTATAGAGCACGTAGAGCAGGGGTCCCAAGACGCTGCCTTGAGGCACTCCAGATTTAATTGGACGTTGGACCGACACCTCGTCATTGACTCTGATGCAAAATTCTCTACTACTTAGGTAAGATTTTATCAGTTTGAAGTAGGTGATGGGTAGAAGTTCTTTGATCTCATATAGTAATCTAGTATGCCATACCTTATCAAAGGCTTTACTCACATCTAGAAAAACTGATAGACAGTATTTCTTTTGGTCTAATGCTTGATTTATTTGGTGACTGATTCGATGCACTTGCTGTATAGTGGAATGGTTATTGCGGAAGCCAAGCTGATGCATAGGTATCCAATCTGCTGTCATTGGGTCAGAGTTTATTCTTTGCAGAAGGAGTCGTTCGAGTAATTTTGAGATAATTGGTAACAGACTTATAGGACTGTATGATGATACGTCGTTGGGTTCTTTATCTGGTGTAAGGATTAGTATTATTTCGGCAATTTTTAATTGTTTTGGCCAGTAGTTTAGTGTTGCGATAGCATTGAAAATGTAGGTAAGTAAAACTAACCCTTTCCTTGGCATCTCCTTTAACATTTTTGTAGTCACTTTATCTATTCCTGGAGCTTTTCGGAGATTTAATGAGCTGATTTCCTTCTCAATCTCTTTCGGAGTAAAGGATTTGATCTTTGGTATGTTGATAGTGATCTCAGATAAATGTCTGTCTATAGCATTGTCTGTAAGGTCATCATTAGGCGTAAATACTTCGGCAAAGTAGTCTGCAAATAGAATGGCCTTCTCCTTATCACTTCTAGCCCACTGTTGATATGCTATTGTAGGGTTACGGAGGGGAGGTATTGGCGAATTAGTTTTTTTTTATGTTTTATAGGTTTCCATATGGAATTGTCGTATCTGTTGAGATTGGTAACATAATCATGGAATGACTTTTCTTTCATTTCTTTTAGTTGACGCTGCAGTTGGTTATTTAATCTGTTTAGTACAGTTTTATCTGCTGGTGCATGGGTACAGTGCCACTTTGCCCTGGCTCTTCTTTTTTCTGCTATAAGCCTCTTAATGACCGTAGGTATTATATACTTGTGATTTTGGAATTCTGTGTGAGGAGTGGGATGTTGAGCGGCCTGTTTGAGGATGTTTACTAGGGTGGTTAGGACGGTGTCAATTTCCTCTGGAGTTTTCAGACTTACTCTCAAATTTATGTCTTCTTGTATCTTGTTCCTGTAATGTTCCCAATTTGTGTTTTTGTTATGAAGTCTGGGCGTTGGTTTTTTATGAATAGCATATTGACTGATTGTTGCAATTACCGGCGAGTGATCAAAGGAGAGATCGTAGCATGGTGTTACGTTTATATACCCTTGCGAGATCCCATTGGTTACATAAAAGTCTAAACGATCTGGGATCTTATTGGGGTCTGACGGCCAATAGGTTGGTGTACCCGTTGAAAGGAAGGAGTAATTATTTTCCTGTATGAGATTAGCCAACTGGCTACCTTTTGTTGTGATTAGTCGAGATCCCCACATCGTATGCTTACTATTGTAGTCTCCACCTGCAACAAATTTATGCCCTACTGTCTGGAAGAAATCCTTGAAATTTTCTTTTTTTATATTGTGCCTTGGTAGGCAATATACTGCTGCTACTGTTAATTCGTATGGGAGTGTGTTTACTTTAATGGCTGTGGCTTGTAATGATTGGTTACATATTTTGGCAGTTCGATGTGGCTTATAGAACTTTTTATTAAAATGGCGGTCCCAGCATGTGCAGTATTATCTGGATGATTGGTTATGTAGGTTGTGAAGTTAGGTATGCGAAAATATGATCTATCTGTGAAATGTGTTTCGCTGACTAGCATGATGTCCACTGAATTATGATGAAGGAATATTTCAACTTCATTTTTGTGCTGTAGAAGGCTATTGGCATTCCACAGGGATATTGTTAGAAATTTAGTGAATTTTACTTATCAGCGTGGTAAGCAGATTCATCACCATGCTGTTCTGTTGTACGAGTAGCTGAAAGATAGCCTTAAACTCATCTAGGAATTTGCACAGGCTGATGGAGGGTGTTCCTGTGTGATGTTCGTTGTGTTCTCTACTCTCAGTTAAGCGTAATATATTTTGTTCGTTGGTTCTGTTATTTTTCACTGCTCCTGAATAGCTTAAATTTTGTTGGATACTATTTGTTTGAGGTTGGTTTTCTGTATAGATGGCTGTTAACGGGTTGTGTTAAATGTTTAGTCTATTTTTAGCATTGTTGGATTTTTTTAGTAAGCCTTGGTAGAATTCGCAGCCTTTATAGCTAGCCGGATGAGGACCATTGCATAGTGCACATCGTGCAGGTATGTCTTTGTTTTTGGCACAATTATTCGTGCTATGAGTCCCTCCGCATTTAACGCTTGTGTTAAATACATATATATATATATATATATATATATATATATATATATATATATATATATATATATAATATACATAAAAATACATAATGACGGTGCTATCGTCAGTTTTGTTGTGGTTCCAACAATTTCAATGTTTATGGTGGTAATTGGTAACATTTATGCTAAATTATATTAAACTTTACAGTGAGCCTAGCATTTCTATGGGGTAGGTTTGGTAACCAGCTATTTATAAGTGATTACAATTGACTTAAGTGTGTTACTGGAACACATACTGTGCCAAGAAAATATTTTACAAAGGATGATTTAAATAGGGTCAGTTGAGTTTTATACCACTGGTATTCGAGTTAATAATTTTTAATTGACGCACGGTTTTGAGTTTGTGGCCTATTATAAAGGAAATTCAAGAAATGTGTCAAGAATTTTTAAGGGCTAGATTAAATTTAAAAGAAACGATAGTAGGCTATTGAGTTTTCTAAGTTGTTAACTTGCTATTTACCCTTACTGTTTTATTAATTTTGTTGCGAAATTCTCTATCTTGATAATTTTTTAATTCTAATAAGTACCTTATATAGGGTAGATCTAAATTAAATTTGATAATAATGTTCCTGAATAATAACAAAAGATTGAAACAAACCCAATTTTATTGCTATCAGTATGAAATGCAGACTTAGCAGTTAGGTATAAAATAGTAGTTCCAGAGAAAAAAGCCTAATAGGGTTAGATCCAAGGCAGCGACAATGTCACCGCTTCTGTGGTAACACGATTAGGAAATTTGGCTTGAACTCACGTGAGTGTTCTTATTTAAACAGAATATCATTCAAGTTTGAATTGTTATTTTTATTGAAGAAAAATATTGTTTAGGATCTTCTGATAATGTACACCATCAAAAGTAACAGCGTTGCCACCTACATTTTCAAAAAAATAGGAGCCTTCAACTACTTCTTTAATCTGAAATGCACAATAAATAATGCAATTCTGTGGATACACTAATTTTTTGTAAATAGCACGTGGATTTTTATTGTATCTAATGCGCCGCTTTCACAATTTATAAAGTAATTTAAAGAAAAAAGAGCTATATCACTCAATATGAGTTTTTTGAGAAACTTAATATAAAACTGCCTCTAGAAATGATAAATTTATAAATCTATACTTATTGCAATGGTTCTAATAAAACTTAAAAGTTGTGTTAAGAACTGTTTCATATTTTATCCAGGTCATTTTTTTTACAGTTTAGGAAGTAATTTATTATTTAGTTCAAACTTATTTATTTTTAAAATAAAAATAATGTTTAAAAAATTGGACACGCTAAAAATTCAATCCGACGAAAAATTAATTTCAAAGTTATGAAATTTATAGTTGCTTTATAACGGAGATGAATGTTTGTTTAAATGATAATTTATCACCTGTTACTTCCATGAATAATTTCAATATTCGCCAAGCTACACAATTGCATTACTTTTATAGTTTTTGGCATAAAAAGTAATTACTTTGAATAAAAAGCACTTTTATGGCAACTGTCCTATTATGCAAATATTGTCCATTCACAGGAATAAAATTACGACTTTTTTATTTTGCTCATTTTAGATTCGGCCAAAAACAAAAGCAGTGCTTATTAAAATGTTTATAACTAATAATAATGTGTAATTTTTATTTGACAATACACAAAAAAATTCTATCAAATTGTGATATCAATAAAGATATTTATATGCTTTTAATTACTGAAAGTGATGAGCAAATAAATAAAAATAAAAATTTTACAAGGATAATTGCGAATAAATCATGTAAATGTATATAATACTGCAGTATTTAAAAAAACAAAACTAATACACTTGAAAAGAGATACATCTTTATAACAAATAGAATTCTTAATTTCTTTATATTGTTCAGTTAAATCTAGCCTGAAGGAGCGGTGCCTACATTACCTTAAAAACGCCGAGCCTAAAAACAGCAAATAAGAAACAACACTAAAAATGACAGCCTTCCTAAATCGCTAAAGATGATAGAGCTGCTTCCCCCCCAACATCATCCCGTCTACATTTCAGCAAGATAGTCAAAAAATGTTTGCGGGAGAAGAGATGTATGTGAGTACTGCAGTTTGACAACCCCCATTTTACGATGCTGTAAAAGACAGTTCTAAAATTTACAAGATTTACGTAAACCCCGGTGGTTTACTCTAAGCCGTACCTGTTTAAGGAAATGCCATCGAATATGATGTTGTGGCGCCGGGGCATCTTATATGCAGGATTTTGATAGATACTAAACGTTATACGGCAGAGTAAATTACAACATAAATGTGCATTTGTTTAAAATTTAGTTTTAAATTTGTTATAACATATATGAATTGCATATTTATGCATATAAAACATAAACTTTTAGAAATAAATTTTATAAATGCCGCTTGTTCAGTTGTGCGACAAGCTGTTAATATTATATTAGGAATCGTATTGAATATTATGCTAACTTTATTAAAAAAGTTTCATTTTAATTAACAAATGGAAATTGTCTTAAATTTTTTAAAATTTGAAAAGCTCGTTGGAAGTAAAGAATTGAATTTTGCCATTAATATTTGAAGCACAAGGACGCATAATTGTCACCGTAATAACAAGGACTAACTTAACTGCAATATAAAATAAAAATTAAAGAAACAATTAATAAAACTTTTTATTCTCCTCGATTATTTTAGTCTTTTTGTAAATTCTGGTATAAACATAAACTTATTTATAAATTTTTAGCATTTGTAGTAAACTAATTGTTAATGCAAGTTTGTAAAATTCTTCTTATATTGTTTGTAACATAATTTATGTAAAGCATGAAATTGCAGAAATATTCTATTAGAAGTTTATCTTTTGTGGACGATATTACATAAGAAAACTAATAATGTAGTCATTTATTTTCATATATCTTGCCTTACTATTTTGATGCTGCTAATTTCATCATAAATGTCTATTACTTTTTGAAAATGTTACAAAAGTGGAAGTGTGAAATTTTTAAAATATTTCTAGTCAAATAATGATCAACCAACAAAAAAGTAAAATATGGGTTTTACTTAGTTTTGTTGGATTAAAAGATCTAATAAACTTGGTTAAAAGAATGTAGCTTTTGAATTAACTTGTTAAGGTACTGAAAACTGACATTTAAACAATTACTGGCCTGCAGCAATAAGAAACCCGCCGCAAATTCGTATTATAGATACGTCATGCACAACAAGCTCTTTCTGTTAGCAAATAACATTCTTAAAAATAATTGAAAGATCTATTGATTTTTATGCCAATAATGTATACTTTCAAACATTAAATATATTTTTCCCACTTTAAGGTTTAGTTAATAGTCAGCTTTATTACAAGTTTGTAATGTTCTTTAACAATTTACATAGCTGTACATACGAAACTGAAATAATTGCTGTTATAAAGTACTTCGTATCAAAATGATTATCCATTTTTCTGTTCTTCAAATGCTTCCTTAAGTAGTTCAAACAAATGATATTGTAAGGCAATAAGTCCTAATTGTGAAGAAGGGCATTCCAGTGTAGTTTTTTAATTTATTATTTATTTTTGGCATCTGTATAGGGACACTTTTCAAAATCCAAATCGTCAGCAATAATTTTCCGGACATGGTTATTGTATATTCAAACCTCAGAAACAATTTCAACAGTCGCTAATTGGCCATAATCACGAGAAGACTGATAATGCGAATATTTTTCTTAATTACGTTGATCGTCAAGCGACGCTAATTTTTATTTTAAACTATTTTGCGTGCTCTCAAAAAGGGTTTATGCTAGAAATGCACTTAAACCTTCTTAATAATGTCCTCAAATTGTGCTTTAATTTTTTCAACATTTCAAACTATTTTATGCCTTCTGCTGTGAAAAACTTGATAATAGTTAATCGCGCAATGGATAAAACTACTTCTTGTTATGACATTCTGATGAGTAACTAAAGAAACAACGGCAGTGCAAAATATGCTTCGGATACATTCTACTACTATCTGAACTATATAAAAATTGCTTTTGCGAGTGCAGAAAGTCAAACGTGTACAAAGGGACATTATTTTATTTTCAGATAAGAAGCCATAATTGTCAACAGAGCTTTTACATTAAATTGTCTAAGTCCTTTACTAATTATTGTTAAGATCTAATCAATGCAAGTACTAGAAAATAATTATTCGAAAGCGATGTAACCCAAAAAATATGAGCGGTTGTATCAAATGTCTCTTTATGAATAGTGACGGATAACCTCAATACAAACAACAATAAAAGTACAATTTTAACAAACAATTTTAACAAACAATTTTAACAAAATAAATGTTAAACATTAGTCTACCTAGAACAACATAAATTTCTGGAGAATAAAAACGATTTTAGGAAATAATGAAACTTAAACCGTCACCAGAACCATTCCGAAGTTCAAAAATCTGATAGAGAAAGCTATAATTGAAAAATAATAAGCAAAGATGTGGTAAAGGTAACTGCAAAAATAATGAAAGCATACAAAAATATTGTAAGATTTTTAGAAACCAATAAAGTGTGTTTTAATGTTTGCCAATTAAAAAAGACAATAACTTTAGGGTGCTGCTTATAAACATATATTATTCCGCCAAAGCAGACAATATTAGAAAAAAGCAAAAAGCACAAAGTTAAAAATATATGCAACATTAAAGGTAGAACAACAAAAAAACTCTTGAGGTAATAAAGCGACATCAAGATTTTTTTTATAGTAGGTATTTCATTTAAAGTATAGGTACCTAGTAATTGAATCATTGGTAGAAATAAAAGTAATAGCAAATATATATATATATATATATATATATATATATATATATATATATATATCTTTCCCTATCAAAATAAAACTCATTTATAAAATATATTGTATAGTTTCCTAGAAATTACCCTATCACATTATATGTAAACTAAAATAAAATCTACAAGTTCATATTATATTAAAAATACTACTATATTATTTAAAACGACACAAAATACATAAAATCAGCAATGACGTGACATCTTATTTAAGATAAGACACTTATAATAATTTATCAGCTTACAATGGAACATTTCAGCATGGCTACTAAAACTTTTACTTTTTGTCATTTAATTATATTGATTTTTATTTAAATTAAGTTATTAAATGATAAAAAGTAAACATTTTAGGGTCCAGGTTATTCCATTGTTAGTATTAAGTTATTTTATTATTAAACCAACTAACTTAAAAAAAAGAATGCTTGACTCTTCTGATAGGAGATCTTATGCACAGAAGTAACTAAATCAAAACACTGCATTATTTGATAGTTTTCTTATAATTGAAAACAACGTTGAAGACATACGGTTGAATTACATTTAATACAAATAAAATTTGCTGCTTTATGACAAAAAGGACATTTTTTACCTGTTTTTTCTTAATTAAGTAGAAAATTAATTTATTCATAATCCACGTCTGTGCTTTCAACCGTTATTTTGCTAGATTTTGGTACATTGCAATATATATTCTAAAGAACAATAGAACAGTGCGAATAATGTTTTTTGATAATTTATTTTATAGTTAATTTAAAGTGATTACACTTGCATTAAACAAATACATACCAATGAGCTACCAGTATTTACTCTAAATCGTTCTTGTTTTGTATTTATTTGGTAAATATATTATCAGCTCTTTCTACAACACTCATTTCTTGTTTAAAATGGTGAATTAAAATTGAGCTTTGTATAAATATTATTAACAATACCTAAATACACTTCTAAATTTATCTTATTATTTTGAAGCTGAATTACAATAATAATGTATTTTATGGCCAAACATATGTGTGTGTAGTGGTTGTAGAAGGTAATTAATAATGCGCGTCGGAAACTATTTGTTTATAACTTCTCATGTAGCTTATAGATTTTTAAAATTCAAAAAACAATTTTAGCATACTTTGCAGTTCAGGTTAGCAAGTTTTCAAAATGCAAACATTAACTAGCAACAAGATGGTGCAACGTACTTTCAAAAACCTCATTTACTGCTTTAAGAATGTCTCTCCAGTGGCCGAAACTTCACTTTTTAAGGCTATTTTAAGATTTTCGAGTGTCCCTTTAAAACCTTTCTAGACTCTCCCATCAGATATCCCCATAAAAAAATCACATAAATTTATGTTAGGGAAATATGGTAATTAATTAATTCCATCGCCAGCAAAAGTATCGAGGTCTAAGCCTATGATGTGTGTTCCAAATTATCTAGAAATGTGGAAGCAACTTGCATAAAGCCTTGCACTGCCCTGCATAAACCAGTAATCGTTGAGGATTTTAGCTCCTTTTATTCACCGTAGAAACTTTTCTTTAAGAATCTGGCGGTAACTTTGAAAACTCACATTGCCGTCAAAGAAATATGGTGCGAGAATGTTTTTCCCTGAAATTGCACACGGGAACATTTTCAAATGTTTTTCATGATAGTTTGTTGAGCTGCTTGCCTAATCGACGAACCTAGCTAATCTTTGAAAAGATCAATCTTTTCGATATTTTCTAGGTTGAGCATCCCAGACACTAGCAATTGTCTGAAATCTTTAAATCAATCTAAAAACAACAGACTGTTGTACATTTTTACTCATAAATTTTATTTACTCTTTCTCGCCTGCTTATCGTTCTATCAAAATTTTTGTTTTTACCTAAGGGAGACTTTTAAGAGCCCGTCGTACCACGACATAATTTTTTCCAAATTCCTAAAATTTCTGTAGAACAAACGGCTTTTCTTCGAAGATTAAGGATTCCATGTTTACATTTAAATAGTCACATGATTAATGTTCTGCTACAAAACTTCAATTAGCAAACTATTATGTATGATAGGTGGCGTTGATCTACCTTTTCTCATTATTTTTTATTAGGCACCCTATGCTTATATGAACAATTTGGTTAATAGGTTGAATCGCGTCATTTTTTAAATGAATTTTTTAACGTTTTGACTTCTGCTTTAATGCCATTTTTTAAGAAAATATAGCATAAGATGGTATAACATATTTGGAAACTCAACTACCACCTAAAGCACAGCTACGAATGTTTTGAAGAAAAATGAACTTTATTGCCCTACTTTACTATGTAAAGAATTATAAGTGAATGTTGACAAGAGATGTACTTGGTCAATGTTACGTAACTAATAATACAGTGAATTGAAGATTTTCCATGTGACAAATAAGCGTTAGCCATCTTGTTCTGGAATTGAGGGCGTTTATTTATTGCAATTACCTCGTTAGTAGGATGCTGTGGAGCAAAATGTTAATATTACAATTTTACAGGCAGACAGTGGCAAGGCTGAAGCGATTTTGAACACATCAGGCTATATCGGTAAGTTACAAAATTTATTAAAATTATCCGACTATCGTGATGTATTTAACAATCCCATCACCTACCTTAAAAAGGAAACCAAAACTTACAAGATTAAACTTGCAATCCGATACCTTATAGGTTATCTGTAATTCCAAAGTTATCCGGTCTTTAAAAAATGTATGGGCAGAACGTTCCTTATTTCCTGTATTTCCCACCAAGAGCGTGGTTACATATTTTGCAAAAATTCTTCATTATTTTACGGTACAAGCCACAAGTTCTAAACTCCTATCGTTTTCTATAAATACTCAGAACGTTCCCTAAGCGCGAGGGTTTCATTATGGTTAGATTTGATGTTATCTCCTTGTTTATCAATATCCCACTTTCTGAGGCCCCATCTTCATTGAAATTAACTTACAATATGAAGAACTATACCGTCTACTTAATTAGTTATTGCCTATCAAATACTCACCTTATCTTTCAAACTAAATTTTATCATAAATTTAGCGATGCTTCTATGGGTTTCCTATTATGTGTACAAATAAGTTTCCGCCGTTTTTTTATAAACAATTAAGAATTTATTGTAAAAAAAAGGTACAAACAATGTCATTCAAAATATTGCCCAACGCTTTCTACTGCTTTTGACCATCTTTCGGGCAGCAAGTGGATACCCCGTCTAAAAAATTGCTCGTCTTTTGAGGCGATCCACGAATCGACCCATTTCTTCAATTCCTCGTAAGAAGTGAAGTGCTGCTCAGCCAGACCATGAGTCATCGACCGGAATAGGTGGTAATCTGAAGGAGCAATGTCTGGTGAATACGGCGGGTGGGGTAGGACGTCCCAATTCAGTCCTTCCAACGTTTCCTTTACGATTTTTGCAACGTGTGGCCGAGCGTTGTCATGCTGAAAAATGACTTTATCATGCCTTTTGGCATATTGTGGACGTTTAATCTTCAATGCTCGGCTCAATTGCATCAGTTGTTATTGGTAACGTTCCCCGGTGACGGTTTGATTAGGTTGGAGTAGTTCGTAATAGATTACTCCAAGCTGATCCCACCAATTACACAGCATTAGCTTCTTGCCATGAATGTTTGGCTAGGCCATCGAAGTAGAGACATGCCCGTGCTTAACCCATGACTTCCTACGCTTTGGGTTGTCGTAGTGGATTACAAAAAATGCTAGTTAGGATTATTTGAAAAATTCTGATTTTTAAGGTAAAACAATAGGTCTTATGTTATTAAGAACAAATATTTATTACACGATTAAGTAAAATCATTCGCGCACAATACTATGATAAAAATGTTTTTCGGCGTTATGGACCTGTTGTTCCTTTTTTGAAACATTACATAGGCAATTTTTTCAAAAAAGATTAACTAAATTCAAAAGAGTGCATTTTAGATACTATGTATAATAAAACTATCCACTAAATTTGGTGTTGATTTCAAATATCCAATAATATATAAGGTGTTTTATTTATAGTAGCCGAAGTTACGCTAGCGTTTAAAGTACATTTAAGTCTCGCTCAACCCATGGATGTGTGTAAATGTCTTAAAATAAGTGCCTATATTAGTGGGCACAATAAGCCCTTGAAGCTGCAGTGCCTGCAAGTGCGCCAAAAACAAAAACTTAAAAATACAAAGTTTGCTTGAAGAACTATGAGACTGATTTTCTTTATACAAACAGAATGGTTGAGGGACCGAGTTTTTGGGCCTGTCAGTTAGTGGAGGATACCAGGTAAATAATTTTCAAGTTAGCTAATTTGCTTCCGAATTTTTACAGAGTTTAAATCATTTACGTAGCGGACAGCTGTTTGAACGCCATGTCGCTGGCGAAAGTGCAATAGAATTTAAAGTAGAGATTAAACTTGAAAATCCATAACCGAGATGTTTGCTATGATACAGGATGCCTACGGGAGAGATGCTTAATCGAAAACACAAATAGTTAGGTGACGTTAGGCTTCCAGAGAAGGAAGAGAAGACATTAAGGATGAGCAACGCGCATAGGGGTATTTGATTGATATAGCTGGCCAAAATTATTTTTTTAAAAATATTTAATAACTGGTAATCGTTTATAAATAATGTGTTTTGATAAAGTTAACTTACATTGCAAAAAAAATTAAGTTTCTCTATAAAATGTACTGTTATAAATATATAAAAATAATACAGTTAGAAACCAATAATTTATAAAAATTAATAATCAAGACAAAACATAGAATATTTAAAAACTCTTCTTTTTTTGAAGTCGGTTAAATAAAAAACACTAATTAATTACTACAAAAAATCATCTTTACATATTAAAATATCTTTTTTTTCACACATTTATTTCTCTGCGTTATTTACAATCTGTTAATTTATTAACATTCAGTAAATTTTTTACTACGTGCTGATTATGACTTGAGGGAATAATACTCTTTAGTATTATTTCATTGACTTGATTTATGCACTTGTTTGAACAAATATGTAAACTAAAACTAAATCTAAAACTACACTTAGCTAAATCTATTAACTAGATCTAAAGGATCGTATCTTTTAAGTCTTTTTGTATACTGCCTGTCGAGTAGCGTCACAGCTAGATTGTTGGTATGTGCACTAAGTTTTGCTTGATACACTACACTAGCACTTTCAATTTCCTGCTTGATTGTCGGTATCGGAATGTCTTGTTGGAGAAGCCAGTTGAGGATATATCTTGGAGCGTCGGTTACCGTTCTAATTATTGTGTTCTGAAATCTTTGTAGGATTTCGAGATTGGATGTACTTGCAGTTCCCCAAATTTGTATACCGTACGTCCAGATTGGTTTTACGATAGCTTTATAGAGAAGTACTTTATTTTCTAAGGCTAACCGGGATTTCCGTCCTATTAGCCAATACATTTGACGCAGTTTGAAACCGAGTTGGATTCGTTTTTTCATTATATGAGTCTTCCACGTTAAACGTCGATCTAAGTAAATTCCTAGATACTTTGCGTTATCATTCTGTGGGAATGGAATGTTGTTCAATGTCACTCTTGGGCATGTCTCTCTTCGTAGAGTGAAAGTTACGTGAACAGACTTTGTTTGGTTTACTTGTATTCGCCATAGTTTTAGCCAGTTCTCAAACTGATTAAGGTTTCGTTGTAGTATTGTTGATGCTATTTGAGGATCACTATGTGACGCTAATATTGCAGTATCATCTGCATACTGCTAGTGTCTGAGGAATTGTAGGTAGGTCGGTGGTGAAGAGGAGGTATAAGATGGGCCCTAATATGCTGCCCTGAGGCTTCTATAGTTTGGATGCTTGATTGTGCGTCTTTAAATTTTATTTGGAAGCTTCGTTCAAGTAAGTAATTCCTGAGTAAGTCGGTAGCGCTCTTTTAATCTTATGTAGTAAACCCGTATGCCAGACCTTATCGAAGGCCTGGCTTATGTCAAGAAACACGGAAGTGCAATACCTTTTTAGGTGCAGGTCGTGATTGATTTTCGTGACTACTCTATGTATTTGTTCTATTGCGCCATGTCCTTCACGAAAACCAAATTGGTGGTCTGGAATGATGTTTCGTTCTTTAAGGATCGGCGTGATTTTTTGTAGGAGAAGCTTTTCAAAAACTTTTGATATAACTGGCAATAGGCTGATTGGACGGTACGAAGTTACTTCTTCAGGTTTTTTGCCAGGTTTTGGTACCATGACTATTTGGGCTACCTTCCACTGCTCTGGGAAAAGTTTCAAACGAGAACGGCGTTGATTATGTAGGTTATTAATTTTACGGCCTTTTCTGGAAGCTCTTTGAGAATTTTTGCAGTTATAAGGTCGTAACCAGGAGCTTTTTTACAGTTTAAGGTTTTTATAACTGCGTTGACCTGATTGACTTTTACTGGTCTTATCGGTGGAATTTGTTCGTTAGTTTCTGCGAGGGTTTGATGGATGAATAATTCTTCTTCTGTGGAGCAGGTTTTTTCGTGTGGGCAAAACACTGAGGCTAGATGTTCGGCAAAAGTGTTTGCTTTTTCTTGATTGGTTCGTGCCCATGTACCATCGCTTTTTTTTTAATTGGTGGGGCTGTAGATTTTGGCCCTTTGAGTCTTCTGGTAGCTCTCCATAAGGAGTAATCAGTGGATTCTGTTGGCGTTAGGTTATTTAAGTATTCTTGTATTCCTTGATTTCTTAATTTGGTTAAAAGATTACTTAGTTGCCGGGCAGCTTGATTAAACTTAGTCTTGTTTCTAGGGTTTCTGGTTGTATGCCAAATTCGTCTTAATATTCGCTTTTCCGCTATCTTTTGTTTAATGGCGATTGGGCAAAATTCTGTTATTTTCTGAAATTCGTTGTCTGGTGTAGCGGCCCATGCTGATTGTTGAATGGACTGATTAAGGTGTTCAATTGCATCAAATAAATCCTTTTCTGTTTTCAGTGGTACGGTTAATTGTACTTGTTCGGTAACCAATTCTCTATGGTAGTCCCAGTTTGTATGCCTTGTGGAAAGTGTTGGTGGTTTTTCTATTTGCAATACTTGTGTGCTGTATGTGATAGCTACTGGCGAGTGGTCTGAGGACAGGTCCAAGCAAGATTTACATGCTAGATAGTTTGAAGAGACGCCTTTGGTTATACAGAAGTCTAACAGGTCTGGAAGTTTGTTGACATCTGTTGGCCAGTATGTGGGTTCAAATGTAGACAGATATTGTAAATTATATTCTTCTGATGCTTTATGTAGTTCTCTACCGCGTGTTAGTGTTATCCTCGAACCCCATATTTGATTTTTGGCGTTAAAGTCGCCGCCCGCTATAAAGCGAGGTCCAAGAGTGTCGAAGTAGGCTGCAAATTGTTCTTTTTATGTTATGCCTTGGGAGCAGTAAACTGCAGAGAATATAATTTCCTGTTATTTTCTGCTATTGCAATAGAAGTAGCTTGTAGATAATCAGTCTGAAAATGTTCTATTTCGTAATGTTTGATCGTACTTTTTACAATAATGGCTGTTCCTGCATGAGCTGTCCCGTCAGGATGGGGTGTAGCGTACACGACGTACTTTGGTATCTTTATGTAGGTTGTGTCTTTGATATGAGATTCGGATATTAACATTATGTCTATGTTGTGTGTAGTTAAGAATACTTTAATCTCCTGACTATGTTGTGTCAGGCCATTGGCATTCCAGAGTGCGATGCTTAGGATGTTAGGTATTTTGATTCATTTTAGTGACCATGAGTGTAAGTAGATTGAGCATTGAGTCCATTCTTTCCATAACTTTTGTCATTAATGCTTCTAGTTTGTTGTCTGTTTGGTGTTGCTGTATATCTTGTGAAGGTTGGTGTTGATTTTTGTTGTTTTTGGTCTGCATTGAAATTAACTTACAATATGAAGAACTATACCGTCTCCTTAATTAGTCATTCCCTATCAAATACTCACCTTAACTTTCAAACTAAATTTTATCATAAATTTAGCGATGCTTCTACGGGTTTCCTACATTCACAGTTTCTTTATGACTGATTTTTAAACAAAAGCCTTTATTTTTTTCACTTTAAATCTACCTTTTAGACACTTTTATTATCTGGCCTCGTGGACAAGATACGTTTTCCTAATTATTTTCTTGTTAGACCAAATTCACACCAACATCAAATGAAATTTAAACAAAATAATTCTATCCCCTTTTAGACTTAGAACTTTGCTCTCTAAAAAATTAAAACTTTTTGTCTAGCTAGTGGGCGGAAATCCAAATCCACTAACAATAAGACGTAAAGACGTTTTATTTGTGAATTTTTGAGAGGATGTTCTGTTTTGTATCTTTAAAAGCCCATTTTTCATTTCATCCTCCAATAATATTTGTAAACTAATCGAAATAAAAAAATTTCTCAATGTTACCTGCCAAATAACAAACCCTTATTACACCGTACCATCAGTTGCGCAATGCCTCCAATCGCCAACTTTTACTTCCAATCCTGTATATATAATGTATTATACTGTTCTATGATACGTTATGATGTGGCAAAAAATAGTTTTATAATTTGTTTTTACAAGTGGTGTCTATCTCACAATACTTTTCCTTGGATGTTGTAGTAATATAAACCAAAGAATAATTCACACCTTTATTGTAAAGTAACTCTTTTTGACTAATTAATTAAGACATTGCATTAGTATATATATTCACGTTTGCTTTGAACAAACTTAAAATATTTATTTAGTTTTGAAATTGGAGATTTACTATTGTTGTTATATAACCGTCTTGCAATTTGTTAAAAGGTTCTAAAAATTATTTTTATTATTTTAATACATGTTTTTATTTAGATATATAGTATGTATATCAAGAAAATAAGTAATTTTGTTTTAGGTAAATTTAAAGTTACATTATTCTAATTGGCATGCTAACATACCAACAAAACTTTACAAGCTTGTCACTAATATATACACTCTTACAAGTAAAATAAAAAAATTATTTATCGCTTTTACTGTTGTTAACACTCTTTTTTTACTTACTCACTAATAAAAAAGCTAACGTGTTTTATCCAAAATATCAACAAAATTTGCAGACTACATTACAAATCTTACACGTTAAATAAAGATTATTTAAACCTTCTTGATTTATAAATTTTAATTTTTTTTAAATGTACTTATTATTAATTCCAAAATTGTTGTCTTTTATTACAATGAGAAATTCTACAAAAATCTTATACTAACTAAAAAAGTAATTTATAAAAATCTGTTAATATTTCATATACTCTAATCAAGAACAATTAAGAATCAAAGATAATACAGACAACATAGCAGGATATCAGATAAATTCATTTATAAAGAACATTGTTTTTAATATAAAATTGAAAATTACGTCTGTTAAAGAAGTACTAGGATTAGCACTAGTAAATTTAAAGACAAAATTAAAATTATTATGAATAAGTTGATGTACTATTGTTTACAAAAAATGCTAGTTAGTATTATTTGAAAAATTTTGATTTTTAAGGTAAAATAATAGGTCTTATGTTATTAAGGACAAATATTTATTACACGATTAAGTAAAATAATTCGCGCACAATACTATGATAAAAATGTTTTTCGGTGTTATGGACCTGTTGTTCCTTTTTTGAAACATTATATAGGCAATTTTTCAAAAAAAAAAACTAAATCCAAAAGAGTGCATTTTAGATACTCTGTATAATAAAACTAGCCACTAAATTTGGTGTTGATTTCAAATATCCAATAATATATAAGGTGTTTTATTTATAGTAGCCGAAATTACGCTAGCGTTTAAAGTAGATTTAAAGTAAACCTTAAATATGGGGACGCGGTGGCTCAGATGGTTCAACCAGTTGGCTCTGTCCTCTAGCCGGCGCGCCCGAGTTCGAGTCTCGCTCAACCCATGGATGTGTGTAAATGTCTTAAAATAAGTGTCTATGTTTAGTGGGCACAATAAGTCCTTGAGGCTGCAGTGCCTGCAAGTGCGCCAAAAACAAAAACTTAAATATACAAAGTTTGCTTGGAAAACTATGAGATAGATTTTCTTGATACAAGCAGAATGGTTGAGGGGCCGAGTTTTTGGGCCTGTCAGTTAGTTCTTTTTTTGAAGTCGGTTAAATAAAAAACACTAATTAATTACTACAAAAAAATCATCGTTACATATTAACATATCTAATGTTTTGGGAATGACGGATTTTTTTATTTATATCTTTTAGATTTTTTGCCTTGCTACGATAAAAGGATTGGAGGTCAACAATAATCTATTGATTACATGGTATTGCAATATGTTTTGCTGAATTTTCTGGTATAGAATTGCCTATATTAGAAAAAACGTTTATTTCGGACTTCGACTGCTTCTTCAGAAAAAAGTCCTAATAGCAGCAAAGCATGTTCCATCACTAGAGGCCCGTGTATTAAAATTTTATGCATGCTAAAGTGTCATAGGGTGTTTATTAGGTATATAATTTAGCATATAACTCAGCAGCGTTTTGCAACTTTCTTTAAATCTATTTTGTATTTGCTCGATATGCATTTGAGGGTAATTTTTATTTTAACAACCAGCCCGTTATTTTCGTTGCTAATTCGGGATCTTCAAAAAATCTACGACTTGTATTCCCCTCATTAGTATTTTCAAACTCGTATTAAAGAAAATCGATTTGAAGTTCTAATTTTCTTTTAAATTCCTTTGGAAACCCCGTTTGCAAATCATGATAAGACTACTGCGTTCGACATTATCTAATGTGCTTAATACATTTTTTAAGTGTTGAAGTAGTCCTTTAGCGGTGTGATTAATGACGTCTTGTAGGTTTACTTCAGCACGTGTTTCACTTATATTGAACGACTCCTTTGGGGGATAACATTTTTTTTATATTGTTACAAGACAGTATAGCACGGAAGGTTTTCCGTAGCCTTCCTTATTATTTCATATTGCGTCTTTGTTAGGTTGGCTTCTACAGACATTGTGAAAGCTTTTTCAGGAAAAATTTGCATTTTAAGGGATTGAAAAATTCTATTTGAGCTGCATAAATTATTTTATTATGACTATCAGACAAGCGTAGTTCTTGTGTTTTGCGTTTTTTGCTTTGATTGCTTGCCTCATCAAATGATTTTGGTCAATATCTTCGGAAATTCAAACACTTCATTCAACCAATTCTCATTGTTCTTCATGAAAATATCATAACGATTTTTAGCTGCATTCCGTCGACGTCTTATTTCATACTTTAAATGGAAAAATTATGCTTTACATTTATTATTTGTTCATCAGTATAAGACTGTTGGGTAATCAAATAATTTTCTGCAAACATAAATTCTCCGTTAAAATCCAGGCCATTTAGTGAACTCATTAAATCGACAATTTCTTTTCTGGCCATTGCTTTAAAACCAGATGGGCTTGCAACAATTATTTTTAAATTGTATTTCTTTACATTTTGCAGTACTATACTTAAAATCACTATAATAGAAGAATGAATGCATATGAGGGGCTAATTTAAACGTTTCTGAATAGCACAAGGCGTTAATTCTAAATTGTAAAATAAATTTTTATCGTGATGAACTCTGAAGTTTGACAAAAATCTTGAGTATAATTTATTTTTATAGTAAAAGTATAATCTTAATACCTTCTTCTAAAATTAAAAAAAAAAGCTAACTGAAAATACTGCAGTTGTAACTTGAGTTACATAAGAAAATAAACGTAGTTATCTACTCTTTCAAAATCCACAGCACAGTAGTAATGTTTCTGCACATCATACAAGAATAACACAAATTGATTTCCGTCACGCACAAATCACGGAGACCAGCTTTCGCTGTTGTCGCATGGGATTGGAAATGTGAGGGTTAAGTCGCATGATTACCTGGCTTTACCCAGAACCAGGTTTTATCTTCTTAAATATAATTTTGCGAATTCGACTTTTGGCCAGCTAGATCGATCAAATACCTCTATGTGCGACGTCTCATACTCCAGCCAATGTAGCTAAGGTGAAAACAGTTTTAAACACTAACGGATGTCTAAGTGTTAGATTGCTATCAAATAAAATGGGATCAAAATACATTGTGCATGAAATCGTTACTATAAGCTCAAATATGACACTACCTTGGATCCGTTAAAAAGGTGCAAGTTACTGTGGCGAGTGCTGTGAACTAGATTCCAATTCAAAACTTCCAGAGCTACTACCCGTGATAGAATCGTTGGCAACCGTGCAGTGATGCTTAAATATGTTATTTTAAAATACATAAGCATATATTCAATTAAACATATTTTTTAGAATAAATCTCATTATTTTCTGGACATATCTTGTATATATCTAATGCTTTATATTAGTACGTAACATAATTTCTCTGTATACTATTGTAACAAATTTCCTAAAACATTTCTTAAAGTATCCTTGACGATGAAGATGTACAACAGATTGTCTGTGTGCCTTATTGAAAACCGTTCGTTTATTATTCTGGACAATAAACATTGGAAAGTATAAGTTAATAAATTTTAAGAAAATGTTAATTGACAATTTTAAATGCATTTGTCCAGACGTTAAAATAACTAAATATACTCTAATAAGTATTAACGTGCCTTACTAATATTATTATTATATTAGTTAATATCAACTGCATATGTTTAGATGATGCTACATAAACGTCTTGCCATTTTCATTTCTAGAAAGAAATATGTTTATAATAAGAGACAAAATGTTTTTGAGTTTGTATATTTCTCTTTCTTATGTGTACAAAACAAGCATGAAGTCTAAATAGATGCAATTTAAAAAGATGTTACTCAATTTAAAATGTGATATACTTCTAAATATTCCTCATTCAAGTGTCATTTTTCTTCGTGTAAGTCTTAAAACTAAATGGCGGCTGATGCGGCTTAGTCAACTGAGAATGTAATTTATGCTTAATCTCTTAGCGAAAACTGACGACTACTTAGTTACGCACAACATAACGTAAGAGATTACTAAAATTTGAATACCAGGCATATTGCATAGTGCTTATTGGTAAAGATCCTTCTAATTGCTTTTTGCTTATGTGTAAAAATACTAATTTGATTAAGTTCTTATCTAAGAGTTTCATTTAATAAATAAAAGAGACATGTATAATTTTTCTAAATTCATAACAAGATAACATTAATTTAAAATATATTAATAACTTAATTGCGTTTCAAATGATAGATATTATGTAAAATTGGCCCACCGAAATTTATTAAGAATAGCAATTGGAAGTTCTGACTTAGTCTTAATAAATTTCCTTTTACTTAAAACTGCCTTCCTGCAAATTTCAATTTAAATCCTAATCTTTCTTTTATTTTAAGAACATTTGCAAGTTTAATTTGACTTTATCTTATTTAGCAGGATTATCCTAATACCCTATCTTCATTAGTTGATTATAAATCGTATTGTCATAAAAATCAGTATGTTCATAAGCACCTTTGTGCAGTGGAATAAAATTCATTATTTTATGCTTTTATAAAATGCATATTAAGCCACGCGGTAGGAACGTAAAAAACTCCCACAAACCCAGATTCCACTCACACCGGAAGAAACTCCGGGAATGTAATTTCCGGATTTCATTTTCTGTCACCGCAAGCAGTTTGCGGTTTAAAATCGGCTGCTTGTGGATAGGATAATATTTTAATAAAGTCCATCGAACACCCACTTTG